>JAUMHE010000063.1:1068879-1089785 GCA_032359235.1 Enteromius mattozi | reverse complement strand
ATGAGAGTTAGTTGACACGTAGGTGCAAAGCTACTTATTGTCAACAGATTGTTCAAAAGGGACCATCAAAATAAAGTATTACCTTATTTTTTATTTAGTTATTTATTTAGCTAGTTGCGAGGAAAGCACTTTTTTTTTTTTCGAAATAACTATAAAATGCATAATATTATAAATACTACTAATAATATCTCATTGACACAAAAATAAGACTCCATGAGGGCTGATACCTGTTGAACATTGCTCCATATGATGATTATAAAACACATGCATTTATTTAGTTAGTTATTTCAACTAGTTGCCAATAAAGGTTTTTTTTTGTTTGTTTTGTTTTGTTTTTTCCAAATAACCATTAAATGCATAATATTATGATATATATTATGAATACTACTACTTCTACTACTACTACTATATCAATGACAGTAAAATAAGGCTCCATGAGGGCTGATAAGGACAAGACATATCTACTTGTTGAACATGGGATGTTTTGTTGTAAGCATAAAGTACGCAAGTGACAAGTATTTCTTAAAAGACAAAGAAAACCTCACAGGCACATTTGTGATTTTTGACTTTCCTTTATCCAGTAGATCTTCAACTTTGCCGAAAAGCAATCAGACTTACTCCCAAGGTATGAGGGGTATTTACTAATGCACGCCTCCATTCACCAGCCATCCAATTGTTAATTGAATTGATTGGCCTGTAAATCCGTGGAGACCTCTCTCTTATTGGACTAATTAGTCTTGTATTGAACTCTGAATTAACAGGGCATCATCCCTCAAAATTGCTCCTTCTGTATGTAGCTCGGCTGTGGTTTCTGAATGCGTCAGAGTCAGAATTAGGCTAAACTGTGGCATTTGCTCAGATTTGCTCTCTTGTTCACGCTGCATATCAGCGAAAATAGAAACGATTTTAGCGGAAAGGTCAATAACACCCTGTGGATGGGAGCTGCTCTAATTCTTTAGTTCTGGTGCCCACGTGGTGATGGTTGTGTTATATCATACACGACTTTGAGTTCTGAGAGGAGAGATTTTTGAGTGAGTGAGTTTGAATGAGCTGCAGAGCCGTGACAGTCGGATGGGAGATCTCAGCAGACGGTCATATCGCCCGTAATTGCAGGGTGCTAATGAGAGTGTAACTTAATGACCCACGTAATGGCTCAAAATATCATTCGCTGATTTGAACTCTTCTAATCGTTTCGCTGAGGAAAAGATACTAGTTTCCACTAGGTTGTGGTGGCATATGATTAACGTCACAGTTCAATAAATGCTCACATTACACCAAATCTCAACGAGCTAACATAAGCGGGACATCTGCACATCTGCGCCTGTCGGGGTTTTGCTTTTTATGAGCCACTGAAATGACAGCATTGGTTGAAACCTGTCAGAGTTCCTTGTGTGGTTTCTCCACTTCAATAATGTGCCAAATCAAATTAAATGTGCTAAATTTTAATGTGGCAAATGGAATGGTTTTGGAATACAACTGTGTCTTTGGTTACTTTTTTTTTTTTTGTCCCAGGGCTTGATTTTCTCCTCATATACTATTAAATATTAAGGTTTCAAAAAGGGTTTTCATCATGGGAAGAGTATGTTTGTTTCCCATAAAATATATTCCCATTTTTTAATCAAAAAATTAATTAATTTATTTTATTATCTTGTCATCATACATTTATTCTACCATTACAATACTTTTAAGCATACATTTTTTTGCTTTATCTGTCCCAGAGTGGACATGAGAATGTAAAAATCAATTACAAATCTATTTATTAGTGATTATAATACAATTATCAAACAAATTATTATGCGTAACTCCTTGTGAGCTCGTAAGACGAACAGCTTGCAAATAAAGGGATGAATGATTAAAAGCTTAATGATCAAATCAAACAAGCATTCAAAAACATTTCAGTGTTGATCATGTGATCACATTTTACACTAATCATGAATTCAAAATGTAAAAAAAATGATGTATAAAATTATAAATTATACAGTAAGTATTTGAAATGAGTTGTGGAAATGAAACTCGCTTATGATGGTTAAAAAAAGTACTTTCATTAGAAAAATTGAGCTTTGTTTTACTTTATTTTATTTTATTAAATTAGATTAGATTAGATTATTATTACTAATTGTTTTAAATGTATTGCAGTGCCCACGTTTTCCATATAGCTGAAGAACAATCTCAATGTTTTATTTACATCTTGTTATTTTGTTTCCCCACAGATGAAAGCTCATACCTCCGACTGTATTGGAAGCTCTATTTCACCCTCCCTCCTACTGTATCTCTCAGTGGACCCAGATCCTTACGGAGATCTTTATCTGTTGTTAGGCTCCGAACAAAGAAGCAGTTGCTGTATAACGGCAATTAATTTCGCTATGGTAATGTAAGCAGCACCTGTGCACATGAGGAATTAGACAACAAAATATTGTAAAAGTGCAGCCAATTAAGGCCCGCTCCCATTCTTTCTTTGAACTTAGCAGCTGAAACCAAGATTCATTTCATTAAACAAAAAGCCTCACTTTAGGAGTGCCATAAATAAGTGTCCATTAGTTTTAAAGGTAATAATAGTTAATTCAAGCTTGGATCAAAGACTGAAAATGCATTATGTGAAGAGCCGATAGGAGACGAAGCGGACCGCAGGGGTTGTTGGCAACATCTCATTGCTGCTGATTTGTCATTTTAATGCAAGACACGTGTTTAGCCCTGCGGGCCTCCAGAAGGAAATGACCCATTCTGGAGGGAGTCCTGCTGCACATCTGCATTTCCTGCAAATTGTTTCTAAAGATGGGCCACCTGAGCCCTTGTGAACATCCGCTTTACATCCCGTGGTCCTGCTGAGGCGAGGACGCTGACCTCCGTTCTGCTGCTGAACAGGTGCTGGTTAAAGATGCTCTGAGTGAGCCGTGAGCTTCAGACTGTGAGCTATCAGGGAGCTTCAAAGGAAGCTGCTCACACGTTCTCTGAAGTTCAATTGAATGATGGTTGAGCTGCTGCCTCATGAATTGCAAACGCAAAGCAAGTACAAAACCCCCTCAGAATCTTCTGTATCTCTGCTTTGCATTTGCTAGGAGACACGTCCCACAATCCTGTTTCACCTTGAGAATAATCAGTCTTGCTGTGCTCTGACACTGTGATTCGTTTAGCATAGTTTTAAAGGCTTTTAATGCCAATTGTTTTTAATTAATATCGCGAGTCGGTTCAGCCCACTCCAATATTTCAAGCACTAGAAGTATTACCCTCTAATGCTGATGAATTATTTCTTTTATAATGAAATCTGAGGATTTTTTCCTCCTCTAGATCATAGAAATGCTATGCTTTCACCAAAAGAAGTGTCTGAGCAAACAAAAAAAAATTCCATTACAGTTTAGTTATTTGTTTGTTTGTTTAAAGCCGCTATTTGATGTATCTATTGCTGAAGGGTTAAATATGTATTAGGAAATATATTAATGTGGATAAAAACTTTTTTTTTAAGCTCTTGAGATGTCAAGAAAAAAAGAAAGAAAGAAAATCTGAAAGACCATTTAACACTAAAGGCTGGAGAAATTATGCTGAAAATTAAATTTTGTGCTTTCCATGACAGGAATAAATAACATTTTAAAATATATATCAACTATAAAGTTATTTCAAATTGTATTAATATTGAGCATGATATCAAATAAATGCAGATTTGGTAAACCAACAACAACAAAAACAACAAACTGCCCCCAAACTTTACATGTATAACAATATTCACATCTTTCTATCTATACACAATTTCACTGCACTTTGCACCGTGCCTAAGAGCACCCATTAGCCATGGTAAAAAGCTCAATAGTACACAGCCTTGTAGCTTACTGATTTATTGTTTTGCTCCTATTTTTCTTCTTCCCTTTGATGTGTCTCACTACGTTATTTTCTGT
Organism: Enteromius mattozi; assembly: GCA_032359235.1. Classification (NCBI taxonomy): domain Eukaryota; kingdom Metazoa; phylum Chordata; class Actinopteri; order Cypriniformes; family Cyprinidae; genus Enteromius; species Enteromius mattozi. The sequence continues at coordinate 1,085,898 of JAUMHE010000063.1, read as the reverse complement.
AGGGATGATTTTTGTGTGCTTGGAAGGGCAAACCCTGTCATCTTAAAATGTATATTTTATTCCCTAGCATTATCTGCAGCTTTTACAGTATTTTGCGGTTTTGAAAGTGGAGGTTTCTCATCGTAGTTCATAACGTCAGTGAGAGTTATGGCTGCGTCTTAAAAGGTCGAGAATTCTTGCGCACCGATCATCGCTAGTAAGCTTCTCTGCCTTCCTTTATGCCGTATAAAAGGCTTTTCATTCCACCCGAACCCCAAAGGAAGAGTCCCCTCATACACTGTGAGAAACTCTGCACACTTAAATAGAGGGGCCAAAAATACCGTAGAGGCCCTATGTTTAATTGCTTGGTATTATTGCAATATGTCTATCCTCTCTGGGTGCTGGTCTCCCTCAACCCTCTCTGCAGGCGGCACACGGCTTAATTGAATTCCAGAAAAAGGCAAGCCCCCCTCCCTGTCCTGGGGAATCCAAAATGGTCTATAGCAACAGGGAGCTGTCCTTGGTTCTGAAAAGCTGGCTGCATGTCAAAGCCGTGCGGCGCGCAGTCTCCGTTCGTCTCTGCCCTAATAATGGATCTCATAGCGGTGGGAAGTTCCTAATTTGGCATTTCCACTATTCACTGCCCAGACCGTTGGCAGTTAGCTCCGTTTGAACGTGTGAAATAAAACTATTTTTAGTAAATGCAGAGAACAACAGCTGTCTGGAGTGTTTTGTGTCAACAGCTTTTGAAATGACAATCATGCTTTTGCGCCCTGATTAGTTCTTGTTTTATTTAGCTGGGTTAATTAGGAGACATCGGTAATGAATAATCTGTCGGAGGATTTGTTTTGAACAGCTAAATTATAATAACCTTTAAGGTCATCCACTGAGCACCATTTGTAAATCTGTGGATTTATCAGGATTACCGGCTGGGTTCAATTTCTGACAAGAGACTTTTGCGTGCTATTTCACCGTGTAAAGAAGCTATAGCTTGTAGAATCAAAGATAAATTAGTCGAGACTTGGCCTTTCGATTCAGAGTGAAATTTAATTTAAATAAACACAAATAAATGACTCATAAGAGCCACTTGTAACGTTCTATTGATAGAATTAGTGCTTGGTTAGTTTCTAGTATTAGGCGTGCAGAGGCCACTGCAAAGAGGTGAGATTTATTCTTATTTAAGAAAAGAGTGCAATGTAAATTTTAGCAATGACCTGATTTCTCTGTTCTGTCCATGGTGCTTTAACACCTCAGCAGCTGAAATGCATGCAAATGGATCCCTTAATACTCATTTATCACCATTTCTGAAACTTAACGAACCGGTCGCCGTAGAAGTGTGGTTCTGAAAATTAATATGAAGTATTAATTAAGAAAACTAATATGAATTCGGTGTCAGAAAATGGTGTTCCCTTTTCACGTTCACTAGGGGAAGGAAAATCTCCATTTCTTATCCTCTGTTAGTGAAACTGTATCAGAGTCACATGAATATACTACATGATAAATCAGACTGAAACATTAGATATTAAGTGTCAGCTCTAGCTGATTAACTCAGTACATTATATCCATGATAGATGGGGAAAAAAGCTGCATAAACGTACAGAAAGTTAATCTCATTTAAAGGAATAGTTCACCCAAAAGTGAAAGAAAAAGGTTTGAAGTTCAGATTTTGAGAAATTTAGCATCACTTGCTCACCAGTGTTTTTTTATTTGGTAATGTTAATTAATGATTACCTTTAAAGATCTATATTCTAAAATACAAAAGGTTTAGATAAAGATGGAACCTAGATGGAGAACTGTTTTCTTTCCCTGCATCACTGGGATTTAGCAGAGTCTTTGAAGAGTCTTTTAAAGTTAGACACACGATTGAGTGTGATTTCAGCCTCTTAGGGGGATTTTTAGCTGTGTTTAGGAACCTCTGGGGTGCCAAAGGTTCTCATTAATGATAATATATAAAGCATTTTAGCACATAAATAATCAAGTGTTGACATTCAAATAGGAATATCTTTTAATGTCAGCCTCCTCATATGTTCTGAGCATATATTCTTTTCTTGGAAGGTCTGTTGAAATTTTGAGCACATTCACATCCAATTCAGTTTTATCTCTTATTCACAAAGCTAGTTATTTTAAATTATTTATGTCTGAATAACATAACTGTTTCATTTAAGATGGAATAAAAATATAATTGTTTGCAGATGGCTATCATTAAAATGGTTTTATTTGTTTATTTATTATTATAATTTTTTTTAATAAACTAACATTTGACTTTTGATAAAGTCTTTACTGTTACAGACAAAAAAAAAAAAAAAAGTGCTATTAAGTGTAAGACAATAATTGAAATGGACTATCATCTATTAGATTACAAAATGACTTTCAGACATTTTGGCAAAGTCACTGTCGCTTACAGAATTCCATTACACGAAACAGAGACTCAAACAAAAAACGTAAGCGCTGCTATTAACTTTTCATGAATACATTTCTCAAACTTTCTTAAGAAGACAGTCGAAAAAAGGGAAAACTAAATGGATTTCAAAAAATGAATTACACAGTGATCTCAAACGATCAATTCTCTAGTATTACGAACACCTTTCCGAATATAATCTTTGTCTCTTTCATCTTCATGTGAATTAAAAGTATCAAAGCCTCCTTCCAAACTCTGATTAAAGTGTGATTCTTGTTCTAATTGAGAAATAGGAAATTCAATTTTAATATGAAAGGGTACACTAATAGGTGCTCCGCGATAGACAGATAGCTCCTTAATAATGCCCTCAAGCACAAAAATCAAATATGATAAGGTTATGCAAATAGATGTAAGAATGATTGAGATTTCACTCAATTAACAAGGCCCCGGGAGACATCTACTCATGCATATGCACCCTAAGCAGAGGTTACGCCTTCTGTGATCCCAACTCCTGCGATCCGTTATCCTTCATTGAACTTTCCAATAGTGTTTATGCATTAGGCAGTAAACGCGGCTCTCTGTTACTTCCGTCATCATGAAAGAAGAAGCGGCAGCTCTTGACTCAACATGACATCAAAACTGTCATGTAGCTTCTAGCTGTGTTTGCCTTGCTGAAGCTTCAGGGAATTTCTTTTTTTTTCAGGCAATAAATATATATCGTGGATAGGCAGCGAGAATTGCACTCCGCTTTACCTCTTCAGTAAACTGTCCAGGGACGCTGGGCTTGATATCTCGGCTCTCACCTCTATTGACTGAAGCCTGTCTAGCTGCTTTTTAGACTCACTTAAGAGTCACTACATGCGCACTGCGGCCAGAGAAACTCTGATCAAAGTAAACACAGGAAATAGCTTTCAATATGACTTTTTGGATGGTGTTGAATGGGTTTATTGTCTTTCAAATGGATTGCAAAGAAAATTTTTCATGCATAAACTAATTGGGTGTTATGTGGTACTGAACTTATATCACTGTTGCAAAACTTTACTTTCTCCATAATCAGCATCCTAACTAAAATAGACTAGAAAAGCAACTCTAACAAATATCATTCATTGTGCAAAGTGCACAGGAGAGTCAAAACGTACTTAGTTACAAATCATTTTCTTTTTTTATTATTATAACAACATTTCTAAAGCTTTGAAAGCACCCTCAATCAGTGCTAGGTAGATTATTTACACATGTATTACAGATTACATGATGAAAATTGTAGTTAATAATGTAATCTAGGTTACTAATTTTAGGTAATATACTTTTTAGATTAAATTTTATCTTACTTGGTTTTAAACATACAGTATTATTTATTTATTTGGTTATATCAACATCATAAAATTAAACATTAAACATGGTTTTCATGGATAAAATAGATTATTTTAATTATTTCTTAAACACTAAACATGTTTTATTTGTTGTCAATGTGGCCATAAACTGGCATCCAATTACTGTAAACATGAATATGTCAAATTATTGAAATAGTAACTTTTTAAGTACATACTTTATTTGAGAAAGTTATGGCTGACAAAATCGTTTGGGAATCCCTTTATTGCATAAACAAACATGTAATGTACTCTACAAGTGTTTATTATTTTGGAATCTGGTTTCATAATTTATATAACGTGTAATCAGTTACTACCCAGCACTGTCTGTGCAGTCTGAATAGGTTTTCATATTTCCTGCTTTTCATTAATCTTATATTTTTTTTCAGTATTTTTTAAAAGTAATTAAACATTTAAATCTGGATGATTAGAATGCATTATGTCTTATTATCTTGTTCTTAATCAAATCATGTTTGTAAAAAAATATGACATGCCATCATTCTATAGTAACAAAAAAAAAAGAACAAGTCTGGCCTCGGATGAGTGGTGATAAAATTAGCCTGTTAACAGTAGACTACACACAGACTACAGGAATAGATGGGAATTTGCCAAATCAAGACATTGCGTGAATCATTTAGCTGCTGGAACAGGTGGTCTTCATACATACTTTAAAATATGAAATATTCACAGCTGCCAAAAAAAACCAAGCACTTATCATTTTGTTTCCACCAACTGAAGTATGTTGCTCATTAGTAATATTTCACACCATATGGTCTAATTTGGATGATTAATATTGCTGTCTGATTCCAGCATTGTTTCATGGAGAAAATGACAAGTGGGTGACTTTTTACAGTAACCAAGAGGGGGTTCTCAGCATCTCTCCTCCCCTCTAAAGCTGATAAAATGAAGGCATTCCTTCTCATAATGACACAGACATTTCTTCACATTGTTATTTTGGTCACGCTTTATTTCGGACAACAATTTTCATGATTAACTAAACATCAAGTATGACTTTTGCCTCAATAATATCCAAATTACCACTTATAAGTAGGTAACAAGGTCATCTGCGGGATTAGATTCACGAGTTCACGCTTCCTCATGAGTAAAGTAAAAAGCAAATTTGGCGTGCTGTCCAGGGAGCGAGCCGGGAGAACGGCAGGCTCCGAACCCTAGTGATTTGAACCCTAGCGAGGGCAGGGGTTCGGCGTCCGGCTCGATCTCCCCCCCCCCCGAGAGGAAGGCGTGGTGCTGAGAAGGAGGAAGATGGGGAGGGGGAGGGTTTTGCAAAAGCGAGATGCGAATGAAAGGGAAATGTGGTTATTTATAGTGCTTGGGAAGATTTGATTGGGTGTTCGTAACAAGGAGATTGATTAGCTGATGCGATGCCAGCTGTGATTAATTCGTCCAGTGCTCCTCCCGAAACTTTGTTATTGTCAAAACATGCACTAAATTTTCCCTAAACTTAAGTGTTATGATAACATAACATACATTTAACAAAGCATCCAACTACTGAATGTAATTTATTTATTTTTGTTATTTATTTATTTTTCCAGGAATTAATATAGATATATAAAAGCCCAAAGGTTTGAACGTATCGATTGATTGATTAATGGATAATCTAAACAAAGAAAACCGACTTTTTATGGAAACAATTTAACAACAAGGAAATTCAATTACATTAAATTAAATTCAAGACAAAGTATGATATGAAGAAAATAAACCCACATGTAAGGTCAAAATTCTGGAAAAACTATGTCACGACTGTGAAATGTAAGATCCTGCATTATTTCTAGGTCACTAATGAAATCTGCGCTTTTTTTATCTTTGCACAAATGGTCAGATTGTCTGTCACAGGACACTCTTTGGTTTTGCTGGATAACAAGATCATCAGGTTTGTTCATGTCAGCCGGAGTGTGTCTATCATAAAAGCAACTGTATTATTCGCAATACCTCATGCGATACTCCTGCATGGAAATAATACCGGTGCATTATTAACAACTTTTTTCTCAGAATTGAGTTTTACCCTTTACAAAAGCCTTAATCAGAAGCAAACATATTTTTAGAATACTGCAAAACAAATGCATTTCACTCTGTTACAATTTCCTCTTTGTGAAATTGCGAATGCATGTTATTTTACACACAGCGATGCTGGGTTTACACAAAACTCTTACCCAGTGATTTCAGCAGTCTTTCAGCTTATTTCAGTTGCTCAACAGAGCAGAGAGATCTTTCTTTTCTTTCTGAGACCTCCCTGCGAAATGAAACATTCATATCCGCTACATATTTCTTCATGCATGTCATTTTTTTTGTGTGTCTAAGACGGGCACCTCTGCCTCAATGTGGGTGGCCGCCACCCAATGCATCTGCATTTTCCTCCTCCCCAGTCTTCTCCAAGCATATTAGATGATATTACCTCTCAAGGATGTCCTCGATACAGCGCTTATCACCATGGGGACTGTAATGGGGGGAGATAATGAGACCTGATTTATATTTCAAAGACTCTCCAGCGAGAAACTGATAAGAGACCTTGATAAAGGAGAATGATGCTGGGGAGGGAGGCTGGAAGATACAGAGGAAGGTTGAAGATCATAGAGGGGTGACAGTGGTGAAATCAAGTGAAAGACTACCTCTAACCTGTTGAGACGTCATAGATCCTCTGTCTAACAGCATTATGACAAAGAGGTAATTGCAGTATTATGATGGTCTGCGGGAAGGTTGGGCTCTAGTGGTCAAACGATTGGCTACCGTTATGATGATTCGTGTAATTATTGGTAAATGAGTTTTCGCTCCTTACATCGAAGACTATTTGCAGAAAATGAAGAGAAGGAGTGAGAGAGTCCATATTATTGAAACCCAATGGACTTCAACGGCTGCTCTAAAACAGCATGCTTGAAATATCGGAGTTGGACCTGCATGCTTGAATGGATGGTTTCCATTAAAAACATTATTTAATCATGAAATTGAAGTCATTATTTATGGATAATCTCCATCATGAGTACCGTCAACCGCTGTGGATCTGTCGGTCGGTCGATCTTGAGAACCAGATCAGTCAGTTTCATGAATTTTTAGTTTTTATTTAGCTGATTCAACCTAAAAGAGGAATATGTTTACAAATCAGACACTTTTTTTTTTCATGATTTTTTTCTCGAGTGTGCCTAGGAGAACTAGAGTTTCAGTCTGTTCTTCACATAAAATACTTAAGATATGAGTTGCATGTACTGCTTTGGTAAATTTTTTATGCAAATCTAACAATTCTAAGGAAAAAAAAAGAGAGAGAAATGTAAATGATGTTCTTTACCAGAAAACTGATCACCGCCCAGTCTGTCAGTTTGAATTCAGAACAAAATCAGTCACAGTCATGAATGAATCATTCAGATGTTATGAATTAGATCAAAGTATTTCACTGGTTTTTGATTTCTTTGATTTGATTACAAATAATTAGTTTACAAATAACTTTTTACAAACTTTTCTTAAATGTACCTATATAACTAGAGTTATAGTAAAAAATGACTTCACTCATTTAACTTGAGCTGCATGGACTACTTAATTATTATTATTATTTTTTTTTTTTTATGCAAATCTAACAATTCTGAGGGGAAAAAAGTGAATTGTAAATGATGTTCTCCACCAGAAATCTGTTAACCGCTTTGGATTTGTCTAAGCAGGGCTGAGCCTGGTCAGTACCTGGATGGGAGACCTCCTGGGAAAAACTTAGGTTTCTGCTGGTAAAAGTGTTAAAGCTCCGTTATACCTCAAACAAAGCTCTTTTTCGTTATTTGTTTGAGGGCAAAAGGAAGTTGGAAAAGGCTGAGTGATGGTATACTGTTTTTGAACATTCTGACACCCCTGCACTGCTTTCCTTTCATTAATTTCATGGCTATAGAAAACTTGCGTCTGATGTTCCTCTACTTCGCTGTTTGCATAACTCTGGGTTGTTGACATGAGCTTTGCTGTAATGTCTTTATAGGAATTGAGCCTTTAGTGAGTGATGTTGTCCTGTTGGTGGTTGAGGAGAAAGTGCTATATACTGTAGATGCTTCATTCATTCATTCATGTTCTCCACCAGTTAACCACTATGGATCTTTGAGTTTTTCAGTCGATGGGGAACTGGATCAGTCAGATTGCCAAATGATCCATTTGAACTTAAAAGAATGATTTGCTTACAAACAACTTCTTATGAAGGAGAACTAGAGATTTTCAGTGAATCATGACTTAAATTGTGTCTGATATTCACATAAATTACTTGAGATGTGACCTGAGTTGCATGAACTACTTTAATGATACTTTTATGTGTTTTTTGTTGTTGTTGTTGTTCATTTTGAAGCCCCAGTGCTCATTATATTTAAAACATGGCCAAGATATTCTTCAAAATGCTGCCTAATTTTGGTTTGGAACAACATAACAGTGAGTCAATAATGACAGAATCTTCATCTTTGGTTCGAAGTAATTCCTTTAAGATCATTGTGAGAAAATAAGCCACAACTGAGAAACTCACTTGAGTAGTTGAAAGACTGTGACATAGACCCCAGGCGAACAACCAATTATGCGGTCCTGTGCAGCCAGGATTGTGATAGCACAATAACCTATTGTGCATTTCATAAAAATGAGAATTTCAGGAACAGAGATACTATGAATGGTCCTTACAATAGTCTAGGCCTAGCAAATCTATGCTCCTTATTTGAATTTTGCTTTGTTTAATTGTACCTCACAGTTGAAGCCTCATATACCTGAGCTTGGCTCAATCTATTGCTAAACTCTCAGGACCATTAAAATGACAGCATGTAAGAGACACATAAAACGATTTCCAGAGCACGCTGCGGTTTTCTGCTCAATATTTTATTGTCACTGTTCTCCAACAGAGAAATCCAGCATAAAGACTCCAATGAATGAGCTTCCAAAGTGGATCTCCCTCTGACATTACAACACATTTTCTTCATGTTCCAACTGAGCCAGCTTTCCACATGCAAATATAGCCTTCCTGAAAGTTTTCAAATGTTTTACAATTATAGAAGCTACCCAAAGCATGCTTGTAAAAGAGGCTTTGAAATGATTTCACACTGTGATGTTCCATTAAATATTGCAAAATGTAATATTTAATCATAAAACAAATTTTTAGTTCCCCCTAAGACGCCAATTTAAACTTCTAAAAGAATCTATTTCACCTCAAATGTTGTCTTTATCAGCAATGATTAAGTCACTTTCAAAGTCTGCATGTGTGCCTAGAAATACATTAAAAACAAATATGTTTTCAAATTGTTTCTAAACATTTGAGCACAGCGGAGCAGGTAAAGATTCTGCACTAACAAATCTAGTGGCAGTATGTTCTTTTTAGTAAGCAATATGATCTAAAGACACCTTTTCCCATCAAGCAATCCTCTTATCTGCCATCTGGCCCCATTCTGTCACCCTTACCATAAACCACTTCAACACAACACCCACATGTTGCACTCAATAAGCCACTTCTTAAAATGTTGCAGTATGTAACTGTCTAAACAACACACATGATCATTAAAAAAAAAAAACACTGTATGAAGAAAGGTCAAGCAATCTCATGAACACTTTTCTTACATCACACAAACACAGGGTTGGGCTGTACTCATAAGTGAACTAAGGATGACTTTCACATTTCAATTCAGTTCCAGAATTAGAACTGCAGTGGGAAGCAATATGCAGAATTGAAATTAATTTATGAATGTGAGAAAATAAAATTTTAGCTAGAAAACTAGCGTTACTAATATTGTTTGAAAGTTATTTAGTAACATAGTAAAAAGTATGTAACATCATAGTAACATCAAAATACACTCTAAAAAAATCTAAAATGAAAACCGGCAGCTGTGGTTGCCGGAAATGGACCGTAAAAACTACAGTAACAACGTTTCAGTAACTGATAGAATGTTAATATATCAACCTAGTTTTCAACCTAGTTTTCAAGTACAGAAATCTGTTTTGTAGCTTTGAAATACACTGATAGGCACCAAATGCAGGCGGTAATGAGAAAGTCACATGATGAATCAAAGTCCATCACAAGCAGCTTTTAAATATGAACATATATAGAAAGAGCTCAGTGTCATTCACACAAACACTAAACACCATCATGGTGACTCATTAAACTGAAATATGCAAGAAACATTAATTTGACAACATTACATGCAAGATACAACCCTTATAAACATAACTGGCAAGGAAAAAAACTAAGAAACATAGTTATTTCAAAGAAGAAAATATCAAATTCAAACAAAATTTGAAATGCAATCCAGGGAATTCTGGGAATGTCAGTTTACTTTTTTTTGTTTTTTTCTCTGTAAGTTTTACAGGAATTTACAATTAATTATTTAACAGGTTTTACTGTAGCATTGTTTTTTTACCGTTAAAATCACAGTAATTTCTTACACTAAACATGACAAAAATATATGCATATAATTTTCAACTCTGCACTGCTGGTCATCTTCTGATTGTTTTAAACAGCCAAGGTCCTGCTATATTTTGCAAGTTAAAAACATGAATGAACATCAGAAGGTGTTTAAAGATGCGGTACAGCTTTCTAGAGTGTATCGTCTTTCATGTGATTTCTCAACCAGTGTTTCAATTGTGGAAAAATAACATAACACTTCATTTTAAGGTGTACTTGTGTACTTAGTATTAGCACAAAATTATGCATAATTGCATGCAGTAACCCTAAACTAAACCCTAACCTTATAGTAAGTAAATGTGGTTAAAAGGACAGTTCACCCCCCAAAAAAACCCTAAAATGATTGCATTAATTACTTACCCTCGTTTCATTGAAAATCAGTTAGATCTTCGTTCACCTTCAGAACACAAATTAAGACTTTTTTGATGATATCTGAGAGCAAGGATACTTACAATATCAAGCAGACTGCTAAAATAATCCATGTGAGTTCAGTGGTTCAACCATGATGTTACAAAGCTATGAGAATATTTTTGATGTGTGAAGAAAACAAAAATAACAACTTTATTCAACAATTCATCTCTTATGCGTCACTGAAATTTTGGAGAATATGTATGCGGATACATTTTTTACATTCAGATCAAAGTGCAAACAATGTAAACAGCGTATCTGCTTACGGTGCTGCTCACACAGGACAGCATATGCTGTTTACGTAAACATGTCACTTACATATACCTCAGGGAAGATATCTAGTGTTCACAGTTCATTAGTTAGCTATAAACACACTAGAGCGATGCTTATTTACTGTACCATTAATTCATTTTAAAGATGAGAAGTACATATGTGCAAAATAAATTATTGTATACAGCTCTTTATTTGAGTGTTAATATATCTTTAAAAAAATATATGCAGGTGAAAAGTTTGGCCTCTGCTATTAATCTGCTATCAATCAATTTACCAAATGATTGGGTTTGTTGTATAGCATTAGTTACAATACTTTTTTTTTTTTCTTTCCTTCTGTTCCATATCCAATTTTTATTTATTTATTTTTTTTTTTTTTCAAATGAATAAATATTACAGCAACTTGTGCAATAATGTATCCATGAGATGGATATCATACTGATAATACAATTAAATTATTAAATTAAATTAAATAAACAGCTCAAAGGTTTGAGACATTATGACCGAATCATCGATGTTACATTCACAAGATGTCTTGCTGAATAATTGGATATCACTATCGGTGGTGTAATTTAGTATTGATGCATCCATAATTTCAACTCTTCAGTTCCAAATTTTGCACAAAACATAAACTAAAGACACTCATGACTTGGCTCGCCAAATGGACGCCATATTTCGGGGCCGTCTTCTCCTGTCCATTTGACTGATGAGACTGAGGCTGGTATCAATATTCCTGTGAAGGGAGGCAGACGAGAGTAGAGGCCCAAACGCTGATCAAATATGTATGGTTGAGTCTGGCTGCTTTCCCATCAAATCAACCTAATGTGGACTCAATGTGATTGATAAATTGTGATGAGATCACGCCCTTGGCAGAGAGTGGCACAGCGGCGCTGACAACATAGCGGTACAGACAGTGGTATTCTTCAGTGCCCGGCACACTGACTGATGAGGCAGTCTGCCACATATCAGAGGAACTCATTGGAGACACTGCAGCAGGTCAGCTCATGGTTATTTCCATGTGGTGAAACACTGTAGGTGCTTGTTATGGTGGAGGAATGACATGCAAACTCATTTTTGGCAAGCTGCGTCTGTGCTCGTTCCTGCCCAGAATTGTTCCGCAGAGAGAATTTTTTTCCCGGCATCTTCCAAAGTCACATTTTAAATAAGAAGATCCCCTTCTCGACTTCTTCCGAATTGTGCCAGGCCCTGAGGGTGGCAAATACCAGATGAATCATCTCAGACCCTGGTTCTGTCCACGTCACCTCATTGTGCGTGGCCTTCGTGTAGGTGATTGACGGCATTCACCCAGAAGCCTGGAAAAAGCTGCTCTGACTCTTCTAGAGGTGACAGATCTGTCCCCTTCTGCATATCGTGACAGCTTTAACACCATATGCACTGAACAGTGGTGTGAAAACATCTTAGGGGCGTTTGAAGGGTCATTAAAGGGGCAAAGTAACATTTTTAAAGCAGATTTGAGATAATTAATGTAAAATTAAGACATATTTGGTCATTTTGCTGATTTGGTTATAAATGGTGGATGCTGGAATTTCAATACAGTGAAAAGAATTTGAATGACTGTAAATGCGCCATAGAGATTACACAAGAATATCCTTTCTATCCTTACACTTAAGCCATATTTAAATTCAGTAACATTATTGTGTTAGATAACAAAAGGCAGACAAATGGTACTTTTCTCACAACATTTCAGCAACATTTTGTTGCATTATAATGTTTTAAATTTTTATTTTAATTAAGTCGATAATGTAAAAAACAAATAAATAAAAGAAAAATAAAGGACAAAATAGTAGACTTTCATGATTTTCTACTCTCATGCACTTTGTATACAGTATATTGAATTTATTATATATTCATTCTGATGTGCTGACAAACTAAAGCACATATAAAGTAGATAAATATATAATTTTATCTATACTGTTATTTGATATTACATTTAAAGTAAAAAAAAAAAAAAAATGAAAAGTACTAAATTACGATGCCATTATAAAAGTGTAATTACAAACATTTGAATATATAACATGCAAGTTTCAAGAGAAATGACACTGAAGCATATTTTATATGCTAATTATAAAATGCTATATAAATATGTACTTAAGTCCTACTTATTTGGGACACAATAAGCACTCTTAAAGGAATAGTTCACCCAAAAATAAAAATCTGTCATCATTTACTCATCCTCAAGTAGTTTCAAACCTGTATGAATTTCTTTGTTCTGCTGAACATGAGGAAAAGTATTTTGAAAAAAAGAAAAAAAAAAAAAAAGTTTGTAACCAGGCGGTTTTAGGTCACCATAGTATTTTTTTTTCCTACTATGGAAGTCAATGGTAACCCAAACAGCCTTGTTACAAAGAAATTCATACAGTTTTGGGATTGTGAGTATATGATGACAGAATTTTCATTTTTGGGTGAACCTTTTCTTTAAGTTTAATTAATTGCTTCATATATCATTTTAAACTCTAACCAATTTTCATTTCATTGCAAATGTGATAAAATAAAGTGTTTGAAAACACTGAAAGTATATGCTTATAAGAGCTAACTAGATGTTGAATATATTATGCTCCATAACAAAACACTGTTTAATAGCATGCTAAAGTGTACTTTTTCACAATGATATGCATTTATAAAAAAAACAAAACATAAACATTCACACTGTACATGCAGTTACCTACATGCAGGCACAAATCGTCCATGATTAATAACTATAATGGCATTTATATATATATATATATATATATATATCACATTATAGTTATTAATTATGGACGATTATATATATATGTATGTATGTATGTATACAGTATGTATATACACAAATACATCTTAATGAATTACTATGGCGTAATCTTTTATTAGCCAGGGTCTTATAGAGAGAGAGGGGGAGAGAGTGAAGTTATAGCCTATACATTTTTATTTTTTTTTTCACTGCGTTCTCACTATTTAATTTCCACAGCATTTCTTTTTTTTTTTCATAAAGTGTCTCAGATAAAGGCAGCCAAGAAAATAATTATGTGCAATATAATGCGTATCCACCTCAAACTACATTAAAGCAGCATTTGTGTCATTATACTAAAATAATTCTCTATTTTCCCAGTAATTCTATTCTGATTATGAAGAAGCAGTTTTAATTTCAAGTGATTCAGTTACGTGATTTTTCCAGTGATACATTTAAACACCTGACACCTTTAGTCAGGAAGCTTCTTAATTCCACAGGCAGCACCTGTTTACGTCAACATCATTTCCTTCTTTCCTACATATTAGATGACTCGCTCAACCCTGACATTAATAATACCTAAAATTATGCATATGAGTTAGTTCAAAGTTATTTCTCCTCAGCAGATGCTTGATGTACTTTGTGGCTTCCTCCCGGCCTCAGGCTAATGTGTTATGTTTAAATTTAGTGTCTCTATTAATATGATAATGGAATGTTAAGTTTGGCAAGACTTCAAAAGTGCTTGTTTGCAGTCTGACCGTGAGCAATATCACTTAGGAGACTAAAAATCAGTTGACTTGGACTTTGAGAGAAAGACCAACATTAAACAATTGATCACTATCACTTACGAAATTAAAGGTAGCACTGCTTAACAGATGATGGTGCACACTGATAGAGCATCCAGACACTGATTAATGAGAGAACCATTTATTACTGGACAGTGGTACTGACCGAGAACATGCTGTATGATCAGATTACTGTATTGCAAGCAAAAAGTAACTACTCAGCTCACCACAATAGCTTATGTGGTAACACTTTACCATGATGTTAAAATTAGTTAACCACATTGCTTAACATGAACTAAGAATGAACAATACTTCTACAGCATTTATTAATGTTTGTTAATGTTAATTTCAGCATTTGCTAATGCAGTATTGAAATCACAAGCTGTGTTTGTTAACATTTGTTAATGCACTGAACATGAACAATGAACGACTGTATTTTTTTATTTTTAATGTTAACAAAGATATATAAATACTGTAGCTAATACGATACCTTGTTATAAAGTATTACCGTTTAAGTATTACAAAACAAAACAAAAAAAGAATAAAAAGGGTAAAAACACTACTCACTATTAACTATTTGCTAGCTGCTTATTAGCATGCATATTATTTAATATGCATAAGCATGCATATTACCGAAATGATTAGATATTACATTTAAATTATTACACATAACACTGCCACATACAGAAGTGTAAATTTTTTATATCAGCTCTATTTGTCTTTACATTTTGTTGTATTCAGTTTTAGTTTTAGTTGGGGTATTATTATTATTATTATTATTATTATTATTAATGATAATAATAATACTATTTTAACCTAAACTTATTTTCACTTTGTTTCAAAGGAAACATTTTTAATTTTCTTTCTTTTTTTTTTCTTTGTTTAAGTTGTTCATCTATTTTTTTTAAGACTTTGTTTGGTTTGAGCTAACATGAACTAACAACGAACAACCATATTTTTATAAACTAACCTTAACAAACATTAATAAATAGCATAATAAAAGCAAGAATCATGTGCTTTTTAAATAAATAAATAAACAAATACATAAATAAATAAACTTTAGAAATAAATAAATACATACATACATAGATAAATGTAATTTATTATTATTTGTATTTTTGTTTTGTAATAAAAGTCTATAAAGAATAATTGGGAAGTGTTGCCATATGACAATATCACACAAACACTCACAGGACATATATAAATATGAATAATATGTCATTTTATATCCATTTTTTTCCCTACACATTGATAATTATAGTCATTTAACCGTGCACTTTTAAAAGCATTGTTAGGTTTGTTAGCACATCAAAGCAAAGAGTAATGGTCAAACGGGTTTTCTTTCAGCTTGCATAGTTATACAGTTCAAATAATGGCAAGTGGTAAATATCAAGGTACTATTTATGAACTTTGTCCCTTGATCTGCAGGTTCGTGTAATAATAGTGGTTCTATGATATATGCATGTTTGCTCAGATATGTTGAATGCAGATGTGCATTTTAAATTCTATTTGTTCAAGCTATGCTGCAGCCAGCAGGCCTTGCTCTTTACAAGGTGAACCAGGGTTTTGTTTTCCATCAATATTTGGATCTCGGCACAACTCTGATTCTCCATATTCAAAGTAAACGCTATATTGTCAGTATGATTTACAGCTGACTAAAGACAAACTTTACCAAACACTGAGTGCCATCCCCCTGGGCTTATCGTGTTTCACTGAATGTTTGATCATTGATTCTTTGCTAAACATTACCATGACGTGTGCATAATGCTTGACACGACTCGCCAAAATGATTCATTTTTTCCGGCATGACAACTGACATCTGTAGCTGACACAGTATCTACGCTAGTAGAGTTTGAAGGCTCATATTGGAGAATATTAAATATTTGTGTGTCACGCATACAGGCGTGATGTGACAGTTGCAAATGATCGTGGGTGCCACATCAGATAGTGACATGAATAGTGTGTGATTTGCATTAAATATAAAACAAGAGCTTGTGGAATCACACACGTCATGTTCTGAGCTGTCTTCATTGTTCATACATAGTATGATTTTCATGGAATTAATACTATTCTGGTTCATAATCAAATCCACATATACATGTAAATATTTGCTGAGATAACCCCCACATGGGTCAAAGGCCTTAGAGTATTGAAGCAGATGAGCACTGGAGATTGCAGTAATTAATATTACACAATGCTGATTTAATTATTAAATTTCAAAATATTTATTTATTCATTTGTGTGTTTCTCTATTTATAATTTGTTGATTTATTTATTGCTTGTTTGTGTTTCTCCTTTTATTTATTTATAAATAATTGTTTCCTCAGATGCAAAACTGAATTTTCAGAATCATTACTCATCTGCTTCAGAAATTATTCTAATTTGCCGATTTGCGAAAACATTTATTATCAGTCAGTCAATAAATACATACATACATACATATATACATGCATGCATTCATACATACAAATTTCCTTGGATCCATTTAATTAAAAATTATCAAACATGACTGCAAAAAAAACAAAACAAAACAAAAAAAAAAACATTTATGATGTTACAAAATGTTTCTTTTTCTGATAAACTGAGTTCATTTAAATACAACAACAACAACAACAACAAAATTATGCATGTTTCCACAAAATAAATAAATATGATATATATATATATCAACATAT
>JAUMHE010000063.1:990800-1034342 GCA_032359235.1 Enteromius mattozi | reverse complement strand
GAACCATGCTAAGGCACTTCCACTAATGCCAATAGAGTTTTTTAGTCTATTCAAGAGAATGTTGTGGTCAATAGTGTCGAACACAGCGCTGAGATCCAACAGCACTAATAATGAGATACAAATTAGTTGACATGTAGTTACTTATAGTTAGTAGAATGTCTAAAGTGAACTATCAAAATAAAGTGTAACCTAAATTTTAAGTACGGTTAAGTGGCATTTTAAAAAATACCTATTAAGTATACTAAACGCACATTTGCACAATTAAGTGCACTTGTTTTTTTTTTAGCATAATGTTAATATCATTCAAGAACTTCAATTTCAGCCTTTGTCACGTTTTGAAACTTCAGCTCGTAGTATTGTAAGAACTTAACTGCATTGTTATCATTCCAAGTTTTTGTCTCTGATTTTCTCACTGAACAGTAGTGTTTAGCCAATACTCGCCACAGAGGAAGGACAATGTGAATATACCGTGGCTGGTTTGGCTGCATCCTTTTCAACAAACAGCTCACACCACACAATTACCAGTTATTATATGCTGTATTACCTCCCACTCACCAACACAAACACAATGACTTCTAATTGAAGCAGATGGCTCTTACATAAACCTAGTGCCAGAGATGGAAGCGGCCCACTTTGGTCACCTCACTGAGCTCCCTGACATCTATGTACTTTTGAAGGAAATGTGCTACGTTCAGATAATATTCACACCATACAGGAAGAAAAGGCTGTATTAAGAGCATTTGAAGAACAAAGCCCAGCCACTCCGGCACCTTTCGTGGCATCTTCATTTGCGTGTTCGTTTCTTATTTCTCAGGTCGGCATTTTCCAAAGTGATATGCACGTCTGTTCTCTGACACAGACCTGCTCTCTGTGTCAAAACAGGAGCCTAATTGTTCTGAACATTGCTGTTACCATAGCAGCAGGCATTACTGGAAAGAGAGAACGACGGTGGTGGTGTGATTTTAAAAATAAGTGTGATAGCAGGATGAGGTGGCTGGGGACCTGGACGTGCTTTGTGCACAGAAAACTGGTGAAAACTGGACTGGAGACCTAGTTCTCAGATCCAAACTTCTGAAGCATGCATAAGCGTGTCATGCTCTCTGTAAATATTTGATTTGGTTTCCTTTTAAGTTTTCAAGGTAACAAAAGTGTTTAGGGATCCAGGTATCTGCGGGTACAAAGTATTTCTTTAATAATAAATTCACTAGTTCGCGCTTCCTTATTCATAGTAATTATAAAGCATGTTTGGCGTGCTGTCGGGGGCGAGCCGGGAGCTTGGCGAACCCCGAGCCCTAGTAGCGAGAGCCCTAATGAGGGCGTGGCTCGGAGTCCAGCTCGAACCCTGCATGCCCCCATGGAAGGAGCGAACGGTGGAGAAGGGGAGGCGGAGGGAATGCAAGAACGAGATGCGGAATGGAAGGAAACTGGATTATTTATAGTGGTAAGGTAAGGATTGGATTGGCTTACTATGAAGGCGAGACTGATTAGTAAGTAGTGCCAGCTGTGTATAGTAATCGTCTGCCCTTCCTCCCGAAATTAGTTTACAACTTCATTTAAAATAAAAAGTAATAAAATGCTGCTGCTGATAGCGTTTTGATTTGGGCATGCCATCTGAATTACTTTTAATAAAATATTTAGGTAACATTTTATTTGTAGATGTCCTTGTTACACATATTACACATACTTACTATTATAAAAACAATAACTTATTCATAATTGCATGCAAGCAACACAAAGCCAAACTCCAATCCTACCTTAACCATATATTAATTACATGTAATTAATATTACTAAGTAATTAAATGCATAATTACACTTTAACAATAGACACCTTATACAAAAATTAATATACAAATCTTTATACAAATCAGACACAAACTTGGTGAAAATTTGCATGCATTCCAGTTGAACAACTTTGCATACTAGATTTTTAAAAAAAAATGTTGCAGCAGACTATAACTGTCAGCATACTTTACTATTTCAGACACATGAATCATCTGAATCGGCTCTTAAAAGTGCACTTGATTAAATATATACCAAAAAATAGATGCACAAATAAATTGAGTCAGTAAGATTGATCAAACTATTAATTATATATAAATGCTTTTATTTAGCAAAAGCACATCGAATTAATCAAAAGTGACAGTAAAGGAATGATTAATGTTATGAATTTATAAATTTAGATCTCAAATAAATGTTTTTTGAGCAGCGAGTCATTATATTAGAGTAGTTTCTGAAGGATCACGTGAAGACAGGAGTAATGGTGCTGAAAATTCAGCTTTACCATCACAAGAATAAATTACACTTATTTTACAAACATGACAATTGTATGATCAAGCAAAAGCAACTTTGGTGAATGTATGAGCGCAGATGGTTAAAGTGATTTAGGGGGTGGTTAGTGAATACGATGCAGTGGGATTGTTTACTGAATTTGCCTGTGAGTGTTCGTTATGTCTGTTCACTTATATTTGATGCACTTGATTTAACTCAGGGCTCCTATGGACCTTTTCTGTGTAGACGCCATATTAAATTAGACATGAATGAAAACAAGGCTCTGAGGGGCGGAAGTATAGTCGGTTTAAATTATTGCAGTGTATACCATGGTGTTGACTGGTAAGTTTGCAAACACTGAAAATATTCTTTTCCAAAAAAGAAAGAAAAAAAACAAAAGAATTGCATTGACTTCATGAGAACAAAACCAGCTGAGAACTGTGCTTGTATTTCTCACAGCCTTGTTTTCATTCAACTCAAATTAAATACGTTGTGTACCTTGACAAAGGTCTATTAAGGTAGTTATATGAAAAATCATATTTAATGGCACAGAACTGGATTGAATCATGTTTCCATCTGCAGTTTCTCATAAAGTTTACCTTGAAAAAATAAAACAATTAAAAAAGGATGGAAGAAAAGAAAATGTTCTTTAAAAAAGACTCATGCATACATAAATGCACACTTTTTTTTGTAATTACTAACTAAATCCTGTGTTTGTTTTAATAAACACTCTTTCTCTCATCGCATTGAAAATGAACGTGCTAGAAACGTAATTATAGCCCCGCCACTGCTATCAAAGTCTTCTCAAGTTTTATTTTTAGTTCAAAGTTCCCGTCTGCTTCAAACACTAGGAAGGATCAGGATTTCAGTCGAGTGTTAATATTAGTATTTCTTTAATTAACTACATATATGTACTTGATACTTTGCACATGTGAGTGTGTGCATGTATGCAGGAGAAGAAATGTTTTGGCCACGGAACACGGAATTTTGCGTTAAAAATCTGTGGTCATTACACAGAATTCTGTGAGATCAGGTTGGATAAAGACGCATCCACAAGTAATGAACACCACTGCAATCCAACAGATCCAACAGTGTAATGTCTTGTGAAGTGAAAAGCTTTGCGTATGCTATAAACAGATCAATCAAGACGTGTTTAACTTCAAACCATTGTTTGCATTTATCATGTATTTATTAAATTTAATTATTTTTTGAAGTATTCTTGTCCGAATCAGTAAAGAAATATGCAGAGGTCAATCATTGTTTACATGTACAATCCAAAACAGTTGTAAATATATGTACATTTGTATGTATTTATTTGTTTGTTTGTTTATACATTTATTCAAACATACATACATTATGGACTAGTATTTTAGCCATCAGTGATAATACTGATGGATTTTTTTTGCAAACACATACACAGCACTTTACATGACATTCATTAGGGCCTTTCGCACTACTTTAGTTACAGAACTAAAAGTACAGTACAGTACTAATTATAAAAAACATCATTTTCACATGGCGTTCAACAAGGGAAACAAAGAAGAACACCATAGACGAAGTCTACAGGTAAATGTAGTCTATAAAAGAAATAAGTTGATACAATGTCTACACAGTATATGTTTACACAGCATTTTAAATAATGGAAGGTGAGGGCGTTTTCATACACATTTAGACACTCAGCGTACACTTACGTCACCGATAGTTCCTGGTGCTTTTTTAGACCCTACTCTGAAGTAGGAGCTAATTTAGTTCCTCCAAACAGAATTCCACCACAAAAAGTGAGTAGTACCGCAATTAGTTTAGGTACCATGAAAGAGTTCTTGTGGTGTGAAAGGCCCTATTGATGAACTGGAGTCATGTGGATTACTGTTAAAGGTTTGTTTTTTTGGTTGTTTTTGTTTTTTGCTCTCATTCTGTACCCATTCACTGTTGGCGAGCAAGTCTCTAAATTTATCCAAATCAGTCCTGATGAAATAAACCTATCTATTTATTATATGCCCTGTGGGTGAGTAAACTGACAGTAAATGTTCATTTTGGGTGAACTGTTTCTTTAAAAGGTGCATGAACCGCAACGGCTTCAACAATATGAGCTGTTTACAATCTTGCTTCTGGTCATGCATTAATAATCGGGAAAGTCAATAAAAAGAATTGTTTTACCTGTTGAAGTGCAATCATGAATCTCATCCATTCTTGGTCAGCTATGGCACTGGAAAATTGTTGCATCCCAAGCAGAGGCTGAAAACCTAAAGACATGGGAGGTTTTACTGATAGGAACATTGGAACACAGGTCTCCAATGATTTCAATGAAATTAAATGAGGAAATAGTACCTTCTCTATTGATATGAAGACCTTCATTTTGGATTTCTTTCAAATGAATGTGGTCCTGTTTTATTGAAATGTGTTCTGTGCCATGGGCATAGTTGTTTTGTAATCATGCTGCTCCACTAATGACAGTTTAAATGGAAATGTTCCTCATCAGACTAAATTGAAAATTATTTTGCCAATCAGCAGGTGGCTTTTATTGTATTTTAACCTATTACATTTCAGCTATAAACGGATGTTGATGCCTTTAATTTTGAAAGATATTACCCCCTTTGAGTAACAGTAATGAAAATAGGCATGTCCATGATTTCTCTCGCTCGTTTCTCTGTCTATGGGTGTTAGACGATATGTGCTGACAAACAAAATGTTTTCCATTGTCAAAATGCTTGAGGAGGCAGAATCTATTTACCTTTAAAGGTCTAGCTATTTTGTGCTATGAAAAGCACACCCCAGCAATGCAAACAGTCTTAGTCATCAGTCATGGACTATAATTACCAGTGGTTTTAAAAAGGAGCACTAACTCCATGCTTTAATTTGAAGTTAAATGGACTTTCTTGTTGATACCTGCAACTAGGAAAAACAAATGGTTGCTATTTTTAAAGTCCTTTATGTCTGGGAAATGTTGTGACAAGACAATGCTCTTTTAGAGCAATTCTCCTTCAGACAGCATCAGTGTGACCATTTTTAGGAGTAAACAATGTATGGCTCATACCATAGCCACATATAACCTACTGCTGTCAAATATTCAATTGCATTCAAAATAAAAGTTTTGGTTTACATAATATACGTATGTGTACTGTGTTTACTGTGTATACACACACAGTATTTTGAAAACATTTACATGTATATATCTGAATTGTTATATTTTATATTATATATACATACAGTATATGTAACATATAAAAATATTTTTCTTAAACATATGCATGCATGTTTTTGTATTTATATATATTTTATTATTCAAATTTACATATATTATGTAAACAAAGTCACAGTTTCTGACAAATCCACAAATAATATGGCCAATCAAGTTAAGTATACAATATTAAACTGAATAATGGATATAGATAATAATTGGATAAAGTTTAATGGATAAACATTTCAAGTACCTTTTTTCATTGTTTTCCACCTACAGTGTAACAATTAATCACTTTATTTTTAAGGTATCTTTGTTACAGTGTAATTATACATTTTAGTACTGAGTAATACTAATTAACTATATGGTTAGGGTTTGTCTTAGGGTTGTTATAATAATAGTTAGTGTTAGTACACGTACACGTGTAACAATTAAATGATTCAATCAATTTACTTCCATATTAATAGTACTTGATGCAATAAAAAAACAAAGAACTCACAATGAGTCAAAAACATTTTTCTGAACAATATTAAACAATTTAGAACATTTTATCTAGCCAAATTCCACCAAATGTATTAGTTTCCAAGTTGTAATATATATATTTTTTTTATCCCACATCAACTGTGCTGAGCTTTGATGTATTTCTGAAGGTGACAGAACCTCAAACATGCATGCTGACAGTCTGGACAACAGTGTATCATCAAGCAGAACTTACCTTCAGTGCATTTCAACCTGCAGATGACAGACCACCTGCCGTTTATTTCCTTCATGTCTGTTTAGTCTGAGTGATCCACTTGTCCTACACCCCACAGCTGTAATTCTTCACTGGTGGGTTTCTTGACTTGGGATGATACCACTTTGACAGCTACAGTAAAGAGTTCCCTAAAATATCTGAAGACACACATCTCAATATCTCAGAAAGATTCTCGCGTAACATTTAACTGTACAGACAAGATATTTGCATAATGTCTTCTGGAAGTACAGTCATTCGGTGCATGATAAGACCTACCATTGTCCTACTGCAAACCCACGCACAGGAAGATCGCGATATGTAATCATCCCTCGGTGGAACACAACCACCTCTTCTTTAGTACGACTCGAAATACTTTGCTTTCATTGAGGAAAAGCTGGCAACGAGACGTGATTTTGTAAGAGGGAATCACACCTTTTGAACTTCCTTTTGGGATTCCAAGGGGAGAAAAGAAAATACTGTAAGTAAAACAATGTGTTTGAAACCAAGTCACTTACAAAGAGCTGTGCTCTGATGTTGTGTAATGTTGCTGAGTTTCATCTATTTAGGGGCATGTTCAGGAGGCGTGTGAAACAGCTTTAAAGCTAAAGTTAGATCTTTGAATTTCTACTACAATAAAAATTGTAGTAATACAGCAGGCTGAATGAGAATCCCTTTACTTGAATCCTACTAGATAAATATACCAATGTATTATATTAATAATATTAACTGTATAATCAATATTTAGACTTTTTAATGCTTTGTATCATATTTTGTATCATATTTGCATAACCACACTTGTATTGCTCATATATAAAAACATGCAATTTAGTGCATTTGTTGATAAGGCCAAAAAGTAAGATTCATTATATTCAGATTCATATTCTACTACAGTATAGCAGACTACTTACATAAAACACATATAAGCATCAGCTGTCTCTATATATATCTCCCAGTAACATATCTTAAGATGATGTTCAAATGCTTAGTTCTTTTCACTTTTTATTATTATTGTTATTATTGGTTTTGTTTTGTTTTGTTTTTGATGTGGACCAAAACATATCATGCAATGCAATGCAAATATGACTGAGAGATGTACAAATATTTCGTACATTTTAACATTAAAAAGTATGAATAATAAAGTTAACCTAAGTTACTTCAGTAGTGTTCAACCTAAATGCTATTAAAGATGCAACAATTTAATAGTTCCTAATAATAGTAATTGTAATATATTTTTAATATTATATATTTTTTTCCATGTATATATATATATATATATATATATATATATATATTATTTACAAAATAAAAGTATGGTTCCTGCATATACTTTATAAAAAAAGAATTAAGGGATACACAGAGAAAAAAATTATATATATATATATTTGCTAATTTATTGGCTTTGTTAATGTGAGTATCAAAAATGGTAAAATAGGCTTTCTGATGTTAATGTCTGGGTCTTGCTCTACAAATTGCTTTTCAAATAAATAAAGCCAGGAGTGTGCAATGTCACGCAGAGGACAGACCTATTTGTGCGACTTACAGAATGGGATATCTGGGCCACGTCTCTGCCTTGAATCAGGTGCTCTACCTCTGAAACTTCCTTAAATCTGGCTGTCTGATACACTGAAGTAACAGACTTCCCTAAATATCATCTCCACTTTCTGGCAGGCCACCGAGTTCTGGTCGGCAATGAAATAAGGATCGATACACTGCAGTGTTCCTCAGCACTGCCAGCAATCCTGACGCTCCGATCGCAGCTGAATAAGGGAGGTGAGACTGATTCCGTCCACTCGCTTTCACTTGTCACACACTGTTAGACAGTGGAGCTCTGAATGACTGCTTGGCTTCCAACACGTTTAGCTTCACTGTCACCTGACCACATCTTCACAGCCTGGTGCCACCGTTCTTGGTGAGTGATCCATGCCGCTCAAGGTAGTCTTCTTAGCCATGGGGAAAACATGTCTATATACTTTCACTGAAGCTGTAAATACTTTGTGACTTTTGAATTTTCAACTAGCTGCAAATCCAGGTCTACTAAAGATATTCAGGAGTATTCCATGAATAGATTAATTATAATAAACATACATATACAAATATTTAAATATGTAAGTATAAGTCTATAAAAGTCCATGTTAAATTTTCTAGTTGTTCCTACTGTTCAATTTGCAACCCTTTTTTTTATCTATAAACTAAATAATAATAATAATGATAATAATAAAAAAAACAGCCACATACACACACACACACACACACACACACACACACACACACACACTATATATATATATATAGTGTGTGTGTGTGTGTGTGACTGAATTTATTATATATATATATATATATATATATATATATATATATATTGCACCTCCTTTTACAGAAAATATACATGAAATTAGATTTTCAGGCTATATGTTGCCTTTTGTGAGGAGTGTATTAAAAAGTGTTTATTCTAGTTCTTTTTTTTTTTTTTCATGTGTGCAACACATAACTAATTTTGCAACCTGCTACAAGCTGTTGCAAGGTATGAAAGCCCGTTTTCGCCACTGTATAAAAAATTTAAAACAAGGTTATTGCGACTTTTTATCTCACAATTCTTTTTTTCTCAGAATTGCCAGTCATAAAGTCAGAATTCTGAGAAAAAAAGTCAGAATTGCGAGATTTTTCAGCGTTACTGAGATATACTTGCCAAAGACAAGACTTGTCCATGGACTGTAGGATGCGTATTCTATAGCCTGTAACCATGGAAAAGATCATAGAAGACTATATCTTCGGCGTGGTTTCACTAACAGAGAAATCTTAATATTTTTAGAGGAGTCACAGAACATAAAGCTTGAGAAAACGTTATGCAGGAATCATTTGTGACGAAGACACAATAAAACAGATGAGGCTGAAGTGGCACGTTTTATAGATCAGCAGCTTCAGACATCGGGATGACAACATGGATATCCCTGTATGCACCAGAAATGCTGGCCCAATCATTGAATCACATCTCGTGGTTTCCTATGGTGCTTTGCCAGAAAGAAAGTGTCGCAAATGAAGAGAAAAAAAGTTAGAATTGCATGATATAAACTCGGAATTGCGAGAAAAAAGACAGAATTCTGACTTTATATCTCACAATTCTGAAAAAAAAAAGTCGCAATAACCTTTTCTATTTTTTATACAGTGGCGGAAACGGGCTTCCATAGGGCAAGGCGTCAAAGCAGTAGCATTAAAGTTTGTTTTTAGTCTACTGATATAATCAACACATATTCAATGTATGGTTTAAAGCAGCTATAATTGGTTAAATATATGCAAAAAAAAGAAGCAATCCTTATTACATACATACGCAAAGACATGCAATGGTGCCTGCAGCATTTCTTCTGAGGGTACGCTCCAAGGTACTTTGAAAGTGATCATTGAGAGCACCGCTGAACACATGTTTTAAACTAAAAAAAACAAAAAAAAACAAACAAATGTAGGAACATGACTACAGAGAACAAAACAGTGTTGGGTGAAATGGATATTTATGATTGAAAATAAAAATAAATAAATAAAATAAAATCTAATAAATAAATCTTCTGGTGCAAATCATGCTTATTGACAACACATCTTAATTCTCTCAAAGTTACCTTTTTGCGACCCCACCACAAGTTCAAGGGAACAGAGAAGGCAGAAAGCGTACCCTATTATTTCATTATTTAAAAAAAAAAAAAAAAAATGTTTTGTTTTTGTTGTGAGTATACACAAATAAAAGTGAACCTTTTATATGTTTTGATTAATTTCTCATTCTTAAAAATAATAATAATAATTAAATTAAATAATTTCCTCTGTTATAAGGAAAAAAGTAATGGCTAGGGATCTTCTGTGGGAAATGCTTGTATTTGTGCTGAATGAGAAAGGTACAGGTGCATTTCAGTTTCTCTTTAAATACATTTGCAAAATTCAAATTAATTGTTGTAGGCTAACCTGATCTCATGCACGTGGCATGTAGCATGATTTTCTGGTTTTATTTGGTGTAATATTTAAATGCAGAAATTGACTTATGATGCATATGATACGCAATAGATATGATTAGAGGTGTATTATACTGTATGCACGCCAAAACTGCTAATCATATATATGCATGCCAAACACATGCATGCTGAAAGACAATTATTGCATATATATAGTATTCCAAATAGGAACAGAAAATCATCCTACTTTTTTTCATGAGATGGGGTTACTAACGGAAGAACAGTGAGGGAGAGGTTAGAATGAACGTGAATTGATTGTGAAAGCACCGACTCGAAAGATCGATTAATTCATAGTTAATAGCATGGTGGAACACATATAATAACTGCTGTAATATTTGCGGGGCAAATGTTTCTCAGGTTAGTCTGAGCGCTCATGGTAGGCACACCTGTAGGCTCCGTTTAAAAAAGAACACCAATTATGATGCAGCATACAAACTATTTACAATTGCTGTTTATCAGAATATACGAACATGATCCCAGCTATTAGACATGACACACTGTTGGAATTCAGTTGTCATTAATGTCAGACTTTACAGCAGTAATGATTCATTAAAAACTGACACAAACAAGAAGTCTCGTCCAGCGATTTGCGTCGTCAATCTATGACACGTTTGTTGATAGTGAGCTGCATTTACATATGGAATTTAAATGGTGGCTATCAGACAAAAACAATCTTTGTCATTAATTCTGATCATTGATTGCCTGTACAGTCCACCCGGCTCTCTTTGACATTTTCCCTGTGGCAGTTTGTTGCTGTCACACTAATTGTGTCATTAGGTTCTGTGCTCTTATTGGTTTTTGATCCGGTGGTAGTCGTAGAGAAAGATACACTGCAGGACTGTGCTTTAAAACTTCTGACACTGGCAGAATTTCATCAGTGGAAAAATTGCATTTCTATTCATTAATTGGCTTTCTGCAAACATGTCATAAAGTTGATCAAAGAGATTTGGGCCAAGGAATGAGAGGAGTCTTTTATGATTCTCAAAAATTCAGACAAGCAAATTGTAGCAAAAATCACGTGTGTATGGCCTATATGTACGTACACACACACACAAATATTTTAACAAAATCATTTGCTCAAAGATCATACTAGTAAAGACATCAAACAGCTTAGAAATGCACCTTCTCTGCTGTGACAGTAGGACATCTTTATGTATTCTATATGACAACATATTAGACTATTATACTGTTGTACATATGCTTTTCCTGACCACATGACTTTTATTACAGCAACAGAAAAGCTGTTTTAGAGATTAACAAAAATATAATATTTTTAGAGAGTGTGGATTGTCTCACGCTCTATAGTGTAAAAACAGTTTACCGGTTAATTGTGCTTGAACTACTTTTTTTAAGTGTCACTATATGGCATTTTTATGCATTGATACATATTCATATGCTTATCTCACTTGTTTATATTTCTGATGTATTTAGTAGGTTTTTTTGGATTAGAGACATAGAGAATCTCCTCACATTAGCGTTATCAATGAGGAGCTTAACAATGTATTTTCCTTCATCATCATCATACAGTGTGTTTGCACTTGAATATTTTACTTAGCAATGTAACACTGCCCTTAGACTGACCTCTTCCTCTTCTGCCCACAGGCCTAAAGAAATCAGCAGATGCTATCTATGTACTACATCACAGTTTTAACTGACTGTGCACAGTCTGCTGGATTTGTGGAAACTTATCTGTTGCAGAAAAATCCTAAAACCCCTCATGTAACCTCAAACCAGAATCAACGCGACTGGAGTCTCAACAGAATATGATGCTAAACAATTTTTTTTTAAGAAAATAAAATATTAACCCTCTGATGGAGCTTACTACATCTCGTGACTACATCCAGAGATGCTGGGATAGGCTCTAGCATTTGGAAAAATCGATGGATGGATGTTATGCTATTCTTTCATAAAAGAGCTAATTTTTCATACTGCACACTGTGCCATGTATGAAAAGGTAATACGCTACACCTAAGTCTACACATTATTTAATGATTCATTGTTTCATTTATCATAAAAAATAAAACTAGTGCTTTATAATTATATATTACCCCCTGTCAGTCTTGTTTTACTACTTGCCATTAAGAGTCCCGCAGATCAAAAATAGAAAAAGTACGGTGTAACTGTGCTGTAAATGTATGAAATCATTTATCCTGGCAAAAGTTAATTTACTCGCACATCAGGACGGCCTGACTCCATAAGGGGCGTAATACATCACTCCAGTACTCTACAGTTTTAAAGTATTGAGGTGAGCTCAGAATGATTTCAGAGAATGCCTTTCTCAGAATTAATTTTCTTAGAGAAAGTTCTATCGATCATATTTCATACATCGTATTTAAAAAAAAAAAAATAAATAAAGGAGGTGGAGGGGGGGGGGGTTGTGCTATGTAAAGACTTTAACCTTTTTTAGACAAGGGCCCACATTCTGTGTGATTGTTTCATCATGCACAAGTTATGCAAAGCATCCAGAAGATATATCTTATTTCCGCTCAATCATCTAATTAGAGGGATCACAGAGTCACAGCCATGTCACAATGCATCTCTTTAAAGTATTGTTTTATTTCCCTGCTCCCAAACTGTGGAACATCAGAATGTATCAAACATCATCCCACTGTTTTTATTATTTGTTTTACTTTTTTACTGGAATTATTTCTTTGACTCAGCACAGTGAATCACAGGTGTGCACTTCCTCACACGTCTGCTTTCCCAAGGTTTTTCTCCATTATATGTAGGTCATGCATCTGACCACAATTTACACAAGCTTTTTCTTTTTGCTTACATGTTGGCCTGAGGATAAAGAATAGGTAACTTGTTAACTATTAGCTACGACTTTCCCCTCAGTACATTCTTAATTTGCTGCTTATTAATAGTTAATAAGGTAGTTGTTAAGTTTAGGTATCGGATAGGATTAGGGATGTAGAATAAGGCAATGATATGTGCCTAATAGCAATAATAAATGACTAACATTCTAGTAATATGCATGCTAATAAGCAACTAATGGGTGCAACCGTAAAATAAAGCATTAGCAAACTTCCAATAACTTATATCGTATTTAAAATATACATCTTCATTACATGCTGTTGCCAATTTTATTTTATTTGTGAACTATAATATTAAACCAAACCTACTCCTAATGCATAGAAGTTAGTACATGTTGTTAAGCAACTTCATTACACATATACACATGTATTTCACTTTTTACAATGTAGTGAGTATACATCTTTTGACGTGTTATTTTACAGTGTTAGTCGCATGCATGCACTTATTATGGCAATACCAGTAATTTTTTTGCATGATTACATGCAACTAACTCTAAACAAACCCTAATGTTAATGCTATATACATGCTGTTAATTTATTCATATATTATATATGTATATATGCTTTATGTGAATATACTGAATGGGTAACAAAACACAAAACTAACTGCGAGTACAAAACTCATTTGTATTATGTAGTTTGGGGTCAACCCATCCATCTGCCAAACTTGACTAGCTTCAACCATGTGAATTTGGGCCAGAAAGTCAAATAGAGTTTGATTGGATGCACTGTCCTTAACATAAACAACAAAAGACTTGTGAAGTGTTTTCCCCTCGTTTTTAAAAGCCTGTTCATTTTGCTATGCTGACTGTACAGCTACTTGCATTTTATAATTTTCTTCAAGCATTGTTTTTCCCAGCATGACCCTATCAGAACAGATGCACGACCCCACTTTGGGTCACGACCCAGCGGTTGAGAAGCACTGTTTGGAACAGCAGCACTTCGCACATGAATGCAGAAAAAATATATGTAAATCAGCTCCAACAGGCAAAACACAGAATTAGGAATTAGTTTAGAAAGCACTGTGCTTGTTCCTAGGTCAAATCTCCAGTAGAATAGCAATAACTCATGCCAGTCGTGGTTATTTAAATGTCATGGCTGTCCTTTGAAGATGCATGCAAATGGTGGAGGGATACGTTGGAGGAAAGAGCATGCTGCAGTGTACTGCTTCACTGTACCATGCAATTATGCTGACAAACTACTTGCCGTAGAGTCACCAAATGTTAAGAGGAGACAAATGAAATCAGCCAAGTGAGGGAGGTAAATAAACAATCTGATCCGTAACGTTGAAAATCCATCATCATTTTCTCTAACGACCAGACCTCTCTTGCACATACGCCACCCCTCGGCCTGTCCTCTGTTTGCCAGCGCCTCATGAATTGTCTTTTGTTTGATACTCAGCTAAGACTGTAGATGATGTATTACATTCAGTGGCAAGGGGGAAAGTGCCTCTCCAGCCACATCAAACTGACAGAGCACCGAAACACAAATGATGCAACAAACAGAAATCGTGAGTCACTCCTTAGATCAATTAGAGTGAACGGTGAGAGTGTTGTGGGGTGAGATGGCTGCTGCATCAGCCTAAGCCGTTTACTAGCTCGCAGCTGTCTGAAAAACATCTAAAAATGATGACGGTTTTCATTTTGTGCTGAAAGAGAACAGCAGGAAATGAAAAAAAAAAAAAAAAGACAGAGGCTTTTTTTCTCTTCTTCCACAATCAAGATTTGAAATATGCTTTTACATCGTTTTGATGCCAGTCAAGCAGACATTTGACGTTAACACTGATCTGGTTACAACAAAACATTTTAAAGCTGCAGGTGAAACTGAAGTGCGAGGTTTACGCGGTCATGGAAAATCTGTTATGACTGCCATTTATGCAATAATGCTTGCCAAGGGGATTTTTAGTACATGTAAGTATTAAAGCAAAATGCTTTTCAAACGCTTATGCTTGTACGGTTTAGCAATGCTTTAATTTTTGTGCAATATGACATTTAAAATACATGCTTTCTATTTTAGTATGTTTTAAAATGCAACTTATTTTTTGAACAGCAGTATAGGATTTTTATTTATTTTCCTCCCCAAGAAATTACTAAATGTCATTCTTTCCTAAAAAAGAAAGAAAAAAAAATACCCAACTGTTTTCAAAATTGACCAAAGCAAATAAGCATGTTCAATTAATTTCTCATCATGTGACACTGAAGACTGCAGGAATAATGCTGTACATTTTAAAATATATTAAAATAGAAAAAAAAGTTATTTTAAATTATAGAAAAGAAATAATAATAATAAATACGAATAATCTATTCAATATAATGAAGTTTTAAAATTAAGTAGTATTAAAAATCAATTTGAATCCACAAACTAAATACCTCAATTGCAATAGATACGATGCTTCTCCCCATAAACATGTTCTTATGAGGCAGAAGTGATTTACAATTCGTGAAATTCAATTTCTTCTTTAAGATGCCGGGAATTCTTTAAGGGTCAAGTTTATTGATTTCTTTTCAAAGCCTGTGGCAGTTTGAGGGCAGGCGCATTAAAATTGCCTTTATCATATTGTCAGTGAGTGCGCTTATCAAAGCAAATATGAAAGGTCTAAACACTCTGAACCACTTAAAGAAATAGAAATCACTTGGACGTCTGCTTACTAATTTAGAAAAACATTAGGTATTTATTTCAAATTGTATGGTTTCCCCCTGTTCATTATAATCACCTAATTTTACATTAGCATAATGCATTGTGCCAAGCTGCAATATCGTTCATTATAGAACTATAAATGTGAGTATACCAATAAATATTACAATTATACACATTACATTCATTACAGTAAGTATCTCTCATAAGACTATATTGTACTAATTATGATTACCTTAAAAATTATGCATTGCTGTTGCCTGCGAGAATACACAGCAATCTTAAAACTTCCTCTCCCGAGCCTCATTGTGAACTAGATTTCTATATGAGACAACTGGCCTGATTTCAGCATGGTCTTGTGATACCACAAATTCCCTCCTGGGTAAACTCACATTCACACATAAGGCCCAGTGATGGGATTTTACTCAACAGATCGATAATTGCTTTAGCATATTAACACCACTTACATTCAGTTCATGCTTTCTGGATAAAAGTTGATTTACTGTAGACTTGCTTTTAAAAGTGCAGTGTGTATTTCAGTGCCTCTAGTGGCAACAAACAGCACTGCAAATGACTCTTTTCAAACAGGTTTCCTAAAGATTTCCCCATTTTCAAAGATTATTTTGAAATAAACTTTAATATGTATAAAATATCAATCTGACATTGATGTTTTGTAGTTCTAATCGAAGACAAACAAGCTTTATATTGAACCATTTCTGTTTCAGTTGTGTCATTCAGAATGCTTGAGTACGATGCCTTTGTCTTTGATTTAAAGGGTTGGTTCACCCAAAAGGGAATATGATGTCATTAATTACTCACCCTCGTGTCGTTCCAGAGTCAGAGAGTCGCCTGAAACCTCCATAGACAGCAATACAACTGAAATGATCCAGGTCCAGAAACGAATGACGGAAGACGTAAAGTCAGGGGAGAAGAATGGCAGGGTTAAATGATGTTATTTTTGTTTTCTTTGTGCAAAAAAAAAAGTATCCTCGTAGCGTCGCAAAAGTGAAGTTGATCCACTGATGTCACATGGACTGTTTTACCGATGTTTTTACTACTGTACGTTTCTTGATCATTTCAGTTGTGTTGCTGTCACTCTGATTTCATCAAAAATATCTTAATTTGTGTTCCGAAGATGAACGGAGGTCTTACGGGTTTGGAAAGACATGAGGGTGAGTTATTAATGACAGAATTTTCATTTTTGGGTGAACTAACTAGAAAAAAGTACATTTATGTTTTTAAAGAAGTTTCTGTAATCTGTTTTTTTGTTTTGTTTTGTTTTTGTTTTTTTGCCTATGGAGAAAATAACATTGGGTGCCTATTTTGGAGCTCTATTACTTTTCATAAGGACCTATTTGAAAACAGGTAAGACATATGTCACCTCGCTGATCTGAGAGCTGTCGTCCTAGGCTGTCAAAAGCTTGCAGAACACCTTTTGTTGGCTTTTTTATGGCTTGTTATGAATACTGAGAGGATGAATTATCATTAGCACAAAAATGAACGTGTCACAAACATTATGAACCATTTCCAGACTCTTCAAACTCACTCTTTATCTCCGGCCCACAGAGACCCTCACTGCCTGTCAGCAATCTTCATTCGGATCCCCCAAGATGCCTTGCACTGGGAATACTTTGACGGAATACAGTTTGCATAATTACCCTCCGATTTTGAATATTCAAGTGCTCAGGGGTCCCTGTTTGTCTCTGGCTCATTAGAATTTAGAAGGCAGGCAAAAATAAAATAACTGAATGCACATACAAGAGCCTGCTCTGGCAAAGATGACACGCGGCATCTGCTGAGAGCCTAGGAAACTTGTTCGGGTTCTGTTCTTGCTGATCTTTGCAGCTTTACGACCTGGGCCGAGTGAAAAAAAAAAGGCTGAGAGCGTGCGTACTTGGCAAGCATCACACACATCTTGTGATACCCCTCGTTTGCGTACACAATTAGTTTGAAAGAGACATATCTGGAGCAGTAGGGAGCCTCTGTGTACAAGGTGAATCTGCTTTGCAAATGCTGCACTGAGGGAGATTAAAAAAAAAAAAAAAAAAGCAATGTGTGCCAAACAATTCCACTCTTCTTCCACACGCTGCTCATGTCTCTCATTATATTTCCATTGAGGGCCACCTAAATGCATTCAGATGTTCTGTTTAGTAAAACGCAATCCTCAGCACAATAACAGGTGAGAAATAGCAAATAGGCCCTCTCAATAAAACCATTTGTTAGGAAGAAAATGGAAAATGTACAGGAAATAAAGGCGTGCATTACAAAGCACATAAAATAGGAGGCAGATTAATGCGATGGTAGAACTCAATCTGTGGTAAACAACTAGGAACTGGTGTAGGGGATATAAGCATTTAACTGAAAATTGATACTCAACATTTATTTTCTACCTGGTCTCATGGCATAAATGTACCTTGGTGCACTTTGGCGAGACACAAAATACGTACCAATAAGTACATATCACTGCAGTTTTCTAAAGAAATGAACACTAGAGGCAGTAAAACTCTGACACCTTTTATTCCTTTTCACACAAATGTACAGAGTTTTGATTAATAAAGCGTAGCATTCACACAATTATTTGAAGAATATCATGTTATGACTTCAAAACAATATTAATATGCTGGGAGATTTGAAAACTGATGCTTTTGAACGTTAGCATCACACATATACAGCTTAATATCTATGTGTTTTCATGGACGGTAAGTTTGTTCGGTAGCTATAATAACTATATTTCCAACATGATAGAGCATTAACTTTTAGCAACAGCTCCTGGATATTTAACATGTAACATAAAACAAAGCAATACATATACCTATATTAACATAATAAGAAAAAGTTCCAGGGTTCACGTACTGAACGTGTGTTTTAGCGCCACTCAGTGGACACATTTCTCTTTGAAACTGCGGCAAAATGGGCAGTAAGGCACGTAAAAATGGTGTTGCACAAAAAGTGCACAGAGGTACATATGTTTATGAGATAAATAAGACAGACGAACTGCAACAAACCTGACTTATTTGGTGAACTTGTTTTATGACACCTGTTTCCAAATTAAATCACAACCATATATTCTGGACCACATCACTGCACAACCAAACAGACAGCAGAAGATATTTTCACATTAATTCCCACTTTTTTTTTTTTTTTACTGTTTTTAAATGACTGCCATTTTTTTTATTATTAACGCAATTGTTTGTTTCATTTAAATCATAGAAATGGAAATAGAAATGAGTCATGGCAATGAGGAGACATCCAACTGCATCATACATTTCTAACATTAATTATATTTTGAATAATTTTATTTTGTAAATATTGGCATTGACTGAGTGCACAGAGTGCTGAGGGTATGAAAATATGCATACTGAGAGGAATATTTTAGGTTTAATGCAAGTTCTGCTGACATTATTTGTGACATGCCTTCAATTACCATAACGAAAAAAAAAATCCTTTTTTAAACTATTAGATTGTTTGAAATCACAGTCTGTACACTGTTAAAACAGTGCTTAAATATGCTTAATATTCAGTGGTGACACTTTATTTCACGGTTAAACCTATCAGTTGATTCTTAGCATTCATATTTCTAGAATATTAGCCATTGTAAGTGCTACACATAGTAATAACTTATTCTACATCTCTAATCCGACCCAATACCTGAACTTTACAACTAACTCACTAACTATTAATAAGCAGCAAATTAGGAATTTACTGAGGAAAAAGTAGTACTGTTACCTATTCTAAAGTGTTATGTTATTATGTTATTATTATGCAAATGCATGCCATTTTATGTGCAATTCAAATACATAAATTTAGCCTAGATAGTTTTCGAGAGAATTTACAATTTGTATAAAACAGTTTATTATTACTTAATAAACACATTACAAAGTCTATATTTAAAAAGAATGAATGCATTTACATCATCACAGGCACAATACATCACATCCATCATTTGATCAATGATGAAGTTTGCTCTAAAGTGATATTTAATTTAGAAATACAAAGGACTTATTTTAGGATGGTTTTTATATTAATTATTTACACAGAATTCGGCAACAACCCACCTTAACTCACCAAAGATTTGCCCCTTGCACTGCTGCTCAAAAATTGTCAAAACAGTCTGTACACTGTTAAAACAGCAATAGGGTACACACGACATGGTCATTAGAAACACTTCATATTAATGGTCTTAATTGTTAATACAGGTTTAATAAAATTATTGTCTTTTATTTAGTATTTTCCATGATCTAATCTATAAAGAGTATTTACTCCTGATAATCATTAACAACTCTTTAAATACTGGTTTAAATAGAGTGCATCAGTTAGGTATGGGTAGGATAATAAAGCATTATCTAACTTTTTATATATGAGCTTATTAACATGTTACATGTTGCTAATTATGCAACAATGAATGATGAACTCATTTGTACATGCCATATTGATGTATTAATGTAGAGACAACCATACGTGAACTAATTCTAACTAGTTTATAAACTATGAAATAGTTTGTAAATGCTTTGTTCTGTAAACTGATCATAAAGTATTGTGCAATGTCTACCTTGTTAATTTCTCGCTACAAAAAATGGCCAAACTATCGCATGGGAGCTAGTTTAATAGTGTAAAGGTTTGTATTGTACTAAAAATGACACAACAGCCAGTCAGTTTGTCTCAGTGTTTTAGAAAGGTTAGCCTGCTACACTGTGCTTCTGTTGTGTCAGCATAAGCAACCGCTTGTGACAGAAGGGATATGCCAACCCTCCGATGGCACGAGTGACTCATCACTTTAGTTTCTTCTTGATTACACTAATGATGCATTTGCAGCACTTTAGCTGTATTAGTATCACTTCCATTTTCATGTCAAACACTGGCATATAATATGTAATGCTTTGCAACAAGAAGCCATCTGCACAATGTCTCCAATTCAGAGCGGAGTGGATCAGTGATGGTCACATGATTGCATGTGTGGGGGGGAAAAAAAAACACACACTCATGCCACTGCTGCATATAAAGACGTTCTTTGGCATGCTGTGCGAGCTATTCACACTCACAAGATACTCGAGAGGAAGCACAGCCTCAATCCAGTGCCATTCATCATTATTCCCTGTGCCCCCTTCGAAAAATCCACCGTGTAAACGTCACATCCTGACATCCACACCTGTGATAAGGCCACTTCCTCTATGCATCATTTATGTTTTCCACCAAGGCATCACAATGCTTTCTTGAATGATTCTGATTCAGTCCACATGCACACACACACACACACACACACATTACAATAGTTTGAATTTGAAGCAGTTTTGAAATAATTACACAAGATAAATCTTGTCATTATGATTACATTTAATAACTTTAGTTAAAGCATTAAAGTCATAGAAAACCAGGTATGCAAAAAGATTGATTAATAGTACAGTAACACTTAAGAATATCTCATACTTTTTTACTACTTTTCCCACATTAAATTCCTAGTTAGCTGCTTATTAATAGTTAGTGAGGTAGTTGTTAAGTCAATGTATTGTGTAGGATTAGAGATGTAGAATAAGGTCATGTAAAATAAGGAATTAATATGTGCTTAATTAGCACTAATAAATGGCTAATGTTGTAGTGACATGCATGCTAAAAAGAGACCCTTAAAATAAAAGTGCTACCAATAGTACTAATAAACTAAATATGTTTTAAATAACCAAACTGCATCAAATAACATTGTTTTGTTGTTGTTTTCTTCAGTCCCCTACACCTTTTTTAAATATTACTTGTTTCACAGCAAGCCACTTTTTATTTTTATTGACAGTTTTTACTGAATAAATTTAATTGATTTCAAAATAAAGAGATGCTGATTTTGAGCTATTTGAATAAATGATGTTGAACATATCTTTACCCTTAAAGGTAACATTTTAGTTTAGGGTCTCTTTTAGCATGCATATTACTCTAATACTAGCAATTTATTAGTAGTAATTAAGCACATATTAATGACTTGTTTCTACATCCCTAATTCTAACCAATACATAAACTTAATAACTACCTTACTAACTATTAATAAGCAGCAAATTCATAATTTATTGAGGGTAAAGTCATAGTTCATAATGAATAGGTGTTCACAGTTCTAAAGTATTACCCCATTAGTTTATAAAATGTATGCTGATAAATATGCTTAATATTCAGTGGTGACACTTTATTTCACGGTTACACCTATTAGTTGATTATTAGCATCATATAACTAGAATATTAGTCATTGTAAGTGCTACACATAGTAATACCTTATTCTACATCTCTAATCCTACCCAATACCTGAACTTTACAACTAACTTACTTACTATTAATAAGCAGCAAATTAGGAATTTATTGAGGAAAAAGTAGTAGTTAACAAGTGTTACCTATTCTAAAGTGTTATGCTATTATTATCCGAATGCATGCCATTTTATGTGCAAATCAAATACATAAATTTAGCCTAGATAGTTTTTGAGAGAATTTACAATTTGTATAAAACAGTTTATTATTACTTAATAAACACATTACAAAGTCTATATTTAAAAAGAATGAATGCATTTACATCATCACAACACTCACAATACATCACATCCATCATTTGATCAATGATGAAGTTTGCTCTAAAGTGATATTTAATTTAGAAACACAAAGGGCTTATTATTCTCTTGCAATACATATTTTAAGATGGTTTTTATATTAAGTATTTATACAGAATTTGCCCCTTGCACTGCTGCTGAAAAATATCAAGAATCATTTTGGAATCTACTGATTCCCTTTTGACTCTTACAATCAAAGTCTAAATGAAGATTCCCACCTCTACTGTCCAAATCTTCAACAAGCTATCAAAGCTTTCTGCTGAACACAAACTTAAAATGATGCCTTGAAATGCCAGAAAAGACCATTAATACAACTACACATGATGCACAAGCCCAAGCTCAGCGAGGGAGGGGGAGAAAAGGAAAAAAGGGCTCATTTATTTAAAAGAGTTGCCATGGGGAATGACATCCATGATTAATGTGGGGGTTGATTATGCAACCAATTGACTATAATTCACAACCAAAGAAACAGAGGCCAGTCAGCTGCCAGAAGGGCTGAGGGTATTAATACAGCGTTTTTTGTTTTTGTTTTTTTCATTGACATGACACCCTTTTTAACAAAAAAAAAGGAAAAAAAGTTTTATGTTTTGCAGTTTATTCACATTAAAATGGCATTTTGTGGGTCTGAAAACACAAAAGATTTGAAACGCCTTTCAACATTGAAGTTTTTGAAAACAATACCATTATCATCCCTGTGTAAACTACAAAAAACATGGATTTTTGGAAACAATGAAGTCATACACATGTGTTACAAGTTCAGTCTATAGTTATGTGTACAGGTGTGCAGTGTTTCGTTAAAAAGTGACATCACCAACCACCGGTATGTCATGTAATCATTTTTGAAGAGCTATGTGAATGGGTTTTGAGTTTTGTTTTGTTTTTGGATCTAAATGAAAAGCTTTATAGTATATGGTTAAGTATAAATCCATCATAGCTGTCTACTCATAAGATATTTTGACAAATAAACACATTTCAATTGGTATTTTATTAAAATGAAATGAAATGTTTTGTGAGATGCATGATTAGCTGGCATCCATCTAGTACCCTTTCTGGGCTTTGCTTTCATTATTTTCAGTGATGGACTGAGAAGATATGGCCTGCGGTCCCGAGGCACTCACATTTATCAGATGTGAGCTTCAGGGTATCCACAGAGGAAATGCACTGTAGTGAGTCTGGCTGTAAGTCAAGGGGACTACGAATGTCATGGATGAGCATGCTTTTTCTTTTTCTTTTTTTCTTTTTTTTATTGTGGCTTTGAAAAGGATGATCTGATTTATTTACACCTGTCACTTTAATACATGATGTAGAGGTTCTCTATAACCAGGAGCATGCAATGGAAAAAAAGAAAATAATAATAATAATAAATTAATTTATTAACCCTAACCCTAACCCTAACCCTAATTGTTAGAATTAACATGCCTTTAAAAGAAATTAATCTTCCTTCAAATAAAAATAGGCATCGGCACAAGCTGTTTTTCTGAATATCAATAGACAGCTTCTTGCTATTTTATTTTATTTTATTTTTTTTACACAGCTCTATTCACAGCAAGTTTGTAGGAATTATCTACATTAAATGGATTGTATTCGTGAGATGTACACATAATAGATGGAGTTTTAAAAGGCAGCATCGCCAAGTGATCTGAAGAGACTGTTGAACTGCTAGTAAAGCAGGTTAACACATGCAGATGCACTACCAAGTTGACAGTTTCTGTTCTTAGCAGCAACAGCAGGGCTTTGAACGGATCATTTTAAATGGAACATGAACATTTTAAACAGCTGTCTTGATTGTATCAATGGTTTGGTTCCAACTGTGCAATTAAATGTTTGAATGAAATACTGCATTAAATGTTTAAGGAAATGAACCTTACACTCTGGTTACTACGCTGAAAGGCATTATCTAATATTCATGGCCACAGAAAAAGACTCAACATGAATGCAAAATCGTTATAGCTTTACTGTGCAATTAATACCTTGAGTCATTACACACAATAGGAATCTTGACAGTAACAACAAAACTGCGTCCTAGCAACATCATGGCCAAATTAGCAATAGCTTGGGTTCCCAACTGCTTTAGATCCGCTTTCCCACAGAGTTCAGCTCCAACTCTAATCAAACACACCTGAACACGCTAATCAAAGTCTTCGGGATTAGAAAGTTACACGCAGGTGAGTTTGATCAATGTCGGAGCTAAACCTTTCAAGAAAACTGAGAACAACTGAGGTATAGTATATCAGCTCTTGGCGTATGCACAAATAAATCAATTGTATGCAAATACAATATAGCACGCAAGTGCCATCTGCAAACAAATTATTAAAAAAAAAGATTCTCCTCAAGCAGAGTGATCACAGGTGTTGTTCTTTTTTTTTTCTTTTTTTGTCATGATAAACCTGACAAATATCTCACATTTGCTTTTGTTAACACTCTCGGTTTAGTGTAGGTGGTATGACATTTTTGCTTACCCTTTATTTTAAGGTGTCCTTGTTACAGTGTAATTATACATATAAGTGATGAGTAATATTAATGTATAAAAATATTAATTAACTACATGTAATAACTATACTGTTAGAGATGGGATTATGGTTTGGTTTAGGGTTACTTGCATGCAATTTTGCATCATTTATTGTTATTATAATGGTACGTACATGTAACGTGTTAAAAGGACACCTTAAAATAAAGTGCTACATTATTTTTAAATGTGATACAGCATTAACCTTTAAGAGCTTTCGCCAGACATTTCTTTTCCAAACTGCTGCAATGCGTTCAATAGCCAGCATAATAAAACACTACCAGATTTATGTTCAGTAAAGGAGCAACATTAAAAAAAAAAAAGCCACAGGCATGTTTTTTTTTTTCTAGTGAGCTTGGGTTGCATTTATTACATGCTACTGCATGAGCTAAGAAAGGTGGCCAATTCTATTACACCAAAAAGGAAGCAACACTGTTCAACGAGAACAAATTAAAAACAGCTCTAAATTCGTGAGAAAAAAATAACTTGCTTTCATTAAGGAGTGAAATTTACTTCCTTAAACTGATTTCCGGGCATGTTTACCATTATAATGACAGTGTTGCCATATTTAATGTAATAAATCTATGTATTAAATGCAGAGCTGTAGTCAAGTCCAGCTTTGTTGAGTCCAAGACCAGACAAGTCGGGTCCAAGTCAAGACAGAGTCCAAATAAGAGAGAAAAAAAAAAGGATCCTCTTCAAGACAACATACTTAACTATTGATAAAGTATGTGATGCAAGAGACAGCATATCTCCTATTCTAAGAAAATCATTTTGCATTATTATTTGTAATGATCTCCAAACTAGATCCTGTAGGGCCAATGCCCTACAGAGTTTATTTCCAACTGGCCTTAACAAACCTGGAAGTTTCTAGTGTGTCTAGTAAGAGCTTGATTGGCTGGTTCAAGTGTGCTTAATTAGGGTTGGAGGCAGGTTTCTGCAACAGTTTTGTTGCAAAATTTGCAGTTGGCCTTGTGTTTTTTTCTTCCATGTGGTCAAAAATTTAATGATTGATGCCTTTGCACAGCGTGCTCACACAGAGCTCGGGATGTAACGCATACACATTGCACGCAATTAAGGCTAGAATGGATATATTTTTAAAAAAAGATAAGATGTAGCTTTTGCAAACAGAAACCAGAGACTGCTGTTCATTTATTTTGGCATTGACCGAGTCACCTTACGTGTCTTTTTTTTTGCAAAATGTACTTGATTTTATTACTGACAATGTAATCTTTTGATGTTCTTTTAGGCATTATTGAAAACTTTATTTATTTATTTTTTAGAACAGCAAGTGTACCGGGGGTCAAGTGACAAGAACCAACCAATCAGCTTCATCCTTTCCCATAACAACACTGAAAGCTCAGCCGAGATGGAGAAACAGCTGATCATAGCTGTACAATGATTTTAAAATAAATTTAGTAGCAGATCTACTGCAAGGGATCTTTAGTGCTGGACATCCATTTATCCTTTGCTGAAACTTCCGTGTCTTCATGGACAGCACGGGTCATGGTTGCTTAGCAATAGCAGATGCCACGGGAGTGCAAGCATAGAGTGCAGGCTAGTATAGAGTGCTTTGCAAAGAAGTAGAAGCGTCGTGCCTAGCATTTTCCATGTGTTTTTGACGCGACATGTGAGTGTGGTTTTGTTTTGAAGGAGAAAAGATATTGCTGGACTCAGCCGAGACCAACGAGAACACTTGGCAAATGCAATGACTAACTCCAAGACAAGTCATTAAATGTGATTTGAATAATAAGACAATATCCCCAGGTTTCACAGACAAGCCTAGTCTCAGACTAAAATTTAAATCTGAGCGTTTCATCTGAAAGAAGCTTGCACTGACTGATCTTAAAATATATCAGTGCCTTTGTTTTTTCTCAACACAGCAGTGCATTTCTTTTATTTCTAAAAATTACTTAAATGTCCTAATTGACCTAATGGCCTAATCCGGCTTAGTCTAATCCCTGTTCTGGAAGCCAGGCCTATACGGGTGATACCAGTCAAATGAAGTTGATATCAGCAAAATCCATTTTGGTGCAGGAGGTGCATCTGAAGTGCATTTAAATGTAATACACAAGCTATTTAA
Source organism: Enteromius mattozi (assembly GCA_032359235.1). Taxonomy (NCBI): domain Eukaryota; kingdom Metazoa; phylum Chordata; class Actinopteri; order Cypriniformes; family Cyprinidae; genus Enteromius; species Enteromius mattozi. The sequence goes on along the minus strand of JAUMHE010000063.1, from coordinate 1,007,558 downwards.
TGCAGCTCATGCTGCCTTCACATGCTATCTACATTATCTTTCCTAGTCGAAAATTGGACATAAACAGTCTCTAGATGTGTTTACAACTGGAAAACTCAGAGATCATTTTGATACCCAAGTTTCCAAACTGGGTGAGCTATAAACTTTAAATACGGAGGAGGAGAGAAACATACAGTAGGAGTAGTACTGTAAAGTTTTATTAGTTTTCTCACTTCTACATTGCTTTCTCCTGCTATTACAGTAATGGATATTTCTGTATATGAGTAACCATTTAATGCATATTTTGTGTATGAACACAGTGAAAATAACATTTATTTAACTCAAAATGTAGAAATGGTCAGTCAGCTGAATCTCTAGATAAAAGTGTACATGTTTATAGGGTTAATCAATGGAAAGCATTTACACAGCTATTGCAATTGCATAAATAACGGTATGAGTTTAATGATGATTTAGATATAAAATAATGAAGATAGAACAATTAAATTATACTTTGAATATGGAACTAAATCAATTAAGTTTACTTATCAGTAAACTAATAAATAATCATTGATATACTGTTTTAACCAATTAGTTTAAAACAGCTGATTCATTCAGATATGAAGCGAGTTCCTGATGAACACTTCTGAGACAATACTGCTACAGAGTACATATAGTAACACTTAAGAAGGTAATACTTGTTAACTATTAACTATGACTTTTCCCACAATAATTCTTAATTTGTTGCTTATTAGTTAGTAACACACACACACACATATATACATATATACGCATTCAAATATTACAATAGTTTGAATTTAAAGCAGCATTTAAATAATCACAGAAGGTACATTTAGTGGTAAATCTTGACATTATGATTACATTTGTAACTTTAGTAAAGAGCACTAAGAATCGTAGGAAACCATTTAGAAAACAAGTAGGATCTCTGTAATACTACACTAACAATTCAGAATAGCCAACACATTCTCACTATTAACTAAAACTTTTCCCCCAATAGATTCCTAATGAGCTGCTTACTAATATTTAGTGCGGTAGTTGTTAAGTGTATGTACTGGACACGATTAGGGATGTAATAAAAGGCATTAACAGGTGCTTAATTAGCACTAATAAATGGCTAATATTCTGCTAATAACCAACTAATAGGTATAACCATAAAATAAAGTGTTTAAACCCTTATTTATTATACACCACTGCATATAAAATAGTTATTTAAAAAGAAGGACAAATGAGCATCAGGTTCAAGTCCACACGAGCAGACAGACATTGTATTTCAAAACCGAACTGTCCGACCTAAAACTAGACGGATGGCCACCCTAAATATAATCTCACGCTTTATCTTTAGGTTAGACTTTCAGCAGGAATAGCAGGCACACTGTTAAACTTCTCACATTGCCCAGATGAAAGTGTTTCCTTAGCATGTAAATTGTTAACGTGAGGCTGATTATACAACCTGTGTACAACAGACAAATAGAAACCAGCAGAAATCCTGGCTTTGTTACATCAATGTAGAGCAGAATGACATTCTCTCGGAGTCTGGGACACCCGAGCTTCCAGTGTGTCTCTATTTCTTTGTCTTATTCATTTACATCCGACTGAATTGTGAGGATGAATTTGTATTCCATGAGTAGGTAATTCTCCTTCCATAGGGAAATCACTGAAAGAGTATACAAAACCAAATAGCAAAATTACATTCTTTACACATGTAGGCAGAAAACTAATTGGAATCTGACTGCGAAAGAGAAAAGGCGTGGATGATCGGTAAACTCATTTAAAGACTAAATAATAGGCTGTCAACGTTTTAACAAAGACTGTCAAAGGTTGCGTTGCTAGAAATGGGCTAATAAAACATGTTTAGGTGTGCGCTTCAGGTGGGACAGCTTATAAAACATTTGCATTCATAAACTGTTAATGCCCTGCGTTTTTCTTTCTTTTTTTACATATAACGTCATGTTTATGCATGGAGTTATTCATTGGAAAGAAAATGAAAAACTTTGGTGTGCGAAGTGGTTTATATTTCATGAGATCTTTAAAAGCAACATGAAACAGCATTCACAATGCATTTTGTGTTTATGCGAAACACCAAATTCAGCGCAAAATAGCTCAGGAAGCGAGGATGAAAAAGATATAATGTTTGGCTATGCATATTATTAGCTAATATTATTATAATAGCAGAAGAAGCATTTCAAATGCAGGGGGAGTTATTATATTTGAATGCAATTTTTTTTGCAGTATTAGACCAGGGGTAGTTTTGATTTCATTTATTCCTGTCTGTAAATTAGAACAAAAAAAAAAAAATAAAATAAAAATCCTGTTTTCTCCCTGATGTAAGACTTCCTTCAACAGTACAATCTGTAAAACTCTTTCACACACACACTTCGAGACACCCTCTCAAACTCACGTGAAACACTGCTGTTGTGCTACTGTCATGTCTCATGTCACATTTTAAAGAGAGACGTAAAGCATTTTTGTATCGTCCCTGATGTTCCTGTCACCAAAACTCTTTGTGTAAACCTGTCACCAACAACAGGCAGCAGTGATTTGTTTACTTCCTTCAAATCAAATTGAAAAGGATGCCAAGCCAAAACTACAAAACAGGCCGGTTTTTTTTAGTTTTTTTTTTTTTTTCCCGCAGCTGTCCTCTACATCTCTGAAAATAGCTGGCACTGCTTCTGCCCCGGAGAAGACTCTATGCTCATCTGCACCAGTCAGTTTCAGACCACAAAAACACCTGCATTTTCCACTTTAACTACAAGTTCCAAGGGTTCAATATGTCCAAATTGCCAGAGAAATGGCGCATCAAGTCCGCTGAGCTTATCGTTTGTGACTGTAATGAAAAAGGACTACATCTGAACATTCAATCTTGCCTTCGGCATTGTGCATGTTACTGCAGCTAAACACTTCTGTGTCAAATAGAGCAGAAACAGGTGATGAGGAAAGAGAGGGACAATGCTGTTCACATGAACTGTGTAATACTGAAGCGCTTGTGTTCGGACACGGACCGATGACTTTTCTCCCTGGCTCATTTAATGCAGCTATATCACAAAAAAAAACAAAAAAAAACAATGTCAAAAGCATGGTTGTCAAGGAAACATTAGCAAGAATGAGTCACAAATTCACAATTGTTCAGGCCTCCAGTACAATCGTTAATTAGTACACTAGGAAGTCTCATTTACATGAAAACAACACAAAAAACAAGTTTAGTAACTGCCTTAAGCTTGGCCTTTCTAAATGGAGCTGTACTGTAAACCATCTATCTTGAAACGTCAAAGTGCACTCACAGTTTTATACTTAAACTGCATTTTAAATGCCACAGACTACCTCAGAGGTATAATATTTTCCTTAAAGGCACAGTGCAAAATTCACACACCTCAGCGGAAAGAAAGAAATGCCTTACAAAACAAAGCCAGCTTGAAAGTGGGGGAAAAAAGACAAAACAACTTTAGCAATCAAGTAAATTAACCAAAAGTAAATACAATATACTTAAATGGAGAAGATTTGGGGCAAGACTTTTTATCCCATTTTCCTTGGTAACTGACAAATTGCGACTTGCAAAGTAATATTTAGGTGTAAGAACAAAATGTGCACACTAAAGATACATGGTCTGTTAATAGACGGCAATTCAGAGGACTTCATCATGACAACTAAAACACAGAAGAAGAAAAAACTTAGATTGCTTTACTATATATGAAAATATATTAATATTTTAAATAATAGCTATCAATTCTTTTACCTAAAACTTAATTGTCTGGGTTAAATGCAATACTTTTGTACTGAGAAATCTGCTTAATAAGAACAGTCTAGATCTAGAACAATGTAACTTTAATGTTCACTGCATGTTGTAAAGATGTATTATTTAAATGTAGTTATATAAACGTGGTTGTTATTGCAGGCCAGTAATATCATTAATATATAGCATATTGTAACTATAACAAATATCCCAAACCACATGCCATTATAAAAAAATACTTTATCAACCTTTCCTTAAAAAAGACACTAAATTGCTGCTCAAATCCTAATTCAGACAGGATCCAAAATACAATTCATTATTGTGAAGGAAAAAATGCACAATAAGTAATTTCTGCACATATCATCTTAACATACCAAAATGTTACATTAGGCATTCAGTGCATCACACATGATGTTTTGGTCTCAGTACTTCATGTTTTAGATTAAGTACACACGAGAAGGACTGTAAAGAGCCTCTCTAAAGCACGATCCTGCTATCTTCAAAATGGAAACAGGTTGTTATTTTTTCTGCTTACATTTCTCTCTCACGCACACAACATCAACAGAAAGCAATTCAACCAACATTTATGGGTCTCTTATCCTTTGCCAACTCAAGTCAAGTGACCCTCGGCATCTTAGATGTATCTGTTTTTCTATTTATTTATTTTAACTAGAAAAGCTAAGACCTTTGGAAACATGAACCATATACTAAAGAGCAAAACTTAGTGTTCAACAGCTTTAGATTAAAAATTTGCAAGACACTTCATTTACCAAACTGTCTGTAAAAGCATTCAGGGCCTTTTATTTGAGAAGCAACTTTAACGATCAACAAAACATGATAACACTTCTGTAAACAGAAAAAAAAAAAGCAGAAAGAAAAGACAGAGCAAATTAGATAGGATTTTAATACCTTGACCTCAACAGGATTGCACAATGAAATTAATAACCAATATACAGATTTCTCATGACTGATATAAAATTGAATTTATTTTTATCTCTCATGGTACATTCTATTTGAAACAATCATTAACTTAATATTTTTAAATAAAGACTGAATGAAATTAAGCCTTTTCCTTTAAAAAATTAAGCTCTCTCTTTCTGTAATATTAATTTGAACAGAAAACTAAATAAAAATTTCAAGCTAATATGATTGAGCGTAATAATATTGCACATGAAAAGTGATATGATTCTGACCAGCCTTTTCATAAGGCGAGTTAAGTCTCACAGTCGTGTCGAGAGAACACAATCCTCTCCACAAGTCCAGTAAATTACAGCCAATTAGTAATTCATTCCCACAATGCGTTTGCATCATCCAGAATCATATCACGTTAATGCACACTTATTTGGTTGCATATTGTTAATAAGAAACCTTTTACAAGTTGCTCTGGGATATAAGAATAAGCAAACTGTTAGACGTGATACGCTAGGAGGCCTCACCTCGTGCAACGTGACAGTGAAAATGACATCACCGTCATCTGTATGCCTCTGTCGGTCAGCCATCAGTAGAATTCAGAACGTAACTCAGGTCAGAACAGAATTTTAGATTCAGAGCTCGAACTAAGAGTGCTCGCCTGTATCACTTAGAGCATTCAAATGTCCCTTGAAATTGTTAAATAGTACCAATAGTCTTTAAATAATTCTGCATAGAAAAATAAATTAAATATGAAGTTAAACTACGAATTGACAGGTGACAGTGATCATCAATGTTTTTGTTTTTTTTTCTTCTTTTTTTGGGGATTTTCCATATTTTTCTTGAATCCACTATATATATATTTTTTTTTTTTTTCTTGATGAAACTGTTGAATTTAATTGTTGACTGTTGTAATTTACACAACTGCCCCACAAATACAAATAATGTTGACTTACAAAATAAATCCAGATACGCTTACATGGCAAGCAGCTGTTTAGTTTCTCTTGAGTTCATGAATGTCCTGTCATGTGCCATAACCAAACACTTCAAGAAGAATCACATTTCAGTAGAACAATATCAAATGGCTCTTTACAGGTAATTGGAATAATCCAAAATGTACGGATGTTGGCTGCCAGTACCTTCAGATATAATCAAATCCAAGAGTTTCAAGTCCCCAAAAATATAATCCAAGAGAGAGGGGAGTCTGGGGTATTCCACCACTTTCAAGCATGTGCCAACTTCCATTTCTTCCACTCCATTTGATTTTGTCATCCCAAGATGCCTAAAAATACTTCCAACCAAACACAATGAAGAAGGGTCAATATGAAGTACACTCAACACTGTTTCACGACCCAATCATTTGGTAAAAACAAAGTTCAGTGGAATTTGAATGATGGAATTCATATCAATAGCAGCAAACTACGACTGTTTGTTTATTATTATGTTTTTTTTTTTTGTGTTTTTTTTTGTAAGGATACTGACTGATGTGATTCTTAACTCTTAATGGCATCACAAACATAAAAATGGTATGCAATTTTAACACAGCCACCGATTCTAAGGGAGTTACGTGTTGTGTAATGAAACATGTCCGGTATTCCATTGGTCATTAAGATTTGTCTTAAGGCACTTTGTCATTACAGGGCAGGTGAAGATGATGCTCTAGAATTTACTGAGGGCTGTCTGTTCCTCTAGTACTTGAAGGTAGTCTGGGGTCCCCATTTTTGCCTTTAGTTCATAATAATCACTTTTACGCTGCTCAATCACTATCTTACTGTGGTTGCCCCCTATCAATGATTTTTTCATTTTTTTGTCATGTGGTTTCTCGGGGTAACGGATCTCAAAGCCACTCACCCCTATACTGTTGAAATCCTTTTTGCTCTCCAAGTAGTTGTGGAGGAACATGTCTCGTCCCGGTAAGAACTCATCCAGCTCATCAATGGTGCTTAATCTCTTCCTGGGGTCCAGGGGTAGAGAGTCCTTGTCTTTGTCAGCGCAGTTGCGCAACATCATTTTCTGTCTCTCTGAGTCTACGAATTTGAAGCCCGACTCCGAGTCTCTAATTCCACATGTGTGAGCTTTGCTCATGTGCTCGATGGTCTGCGGGATGAAGGTCTCTCCTCCCAGGTCATCCTTCTTGTTAGATTTGTGATTGTGCCTCCGGATCTGGAGAGGCATGGAGCCGCACTCCTGGTTGCCGAGTCCCTCCTGTCTTCCTGCTGGCTTTTTGTTCCGTCTCAGCACAAAAACAAGCAGGCAGAAGGCCACAAAGACAGTGAGGATCAGAACTACCAGTATGCTCAATATCATAATAGACAAGGGCACAGGGCCGCTGGGGGGTGCCTTGCCGACTCCGGCAGGTGACAGCGATGTGAGGACAGGGGTGGCACTGGTCAGGATGAAAGGAGGCCTGGCTATGAGCTTTGGGCACATGATCTCATTTTTCAGCTCCCTCAGCTCAATGTTGGAGAACTGCACTGGAGACGCACACTTGACCCCCTTGGCAGCGACCCCTTCATTCAGCTTCTCGAGCCAAAGTTTCAAAGCCACTAAATCGCAGGAGCATTCCCAGGGGTTGCCATCCAGGTCTATCTGAGTGAGAGACTTGAGCTGGTCTAGGACGCCACTCACAGGCAGAGTCATGAAGTGGTTGTTCTTCAGATTCAGCCTGGCGAGAGAAACGCCGGCAAAGATGTACGCAGGCAGACTTCTGAGCACATTGTTATTCAGGTACAAGAGCTGCAAATTTGGCATGGAGTCAAATGTCCCTGCTAACACCTCCTTTATGGCATTGTACTCCAAATAGAGATACTGGAGGTTACTTAGCCCAAGAAACATTTCAGGGTGCAGCTGCTCCAGCTGATTTCCATTTAGGTACAGCCTACGGAGGTTGGTGAGATTTGCGAACACACCTTTCTGCACGGTGGATATTTGATTGCTGCCCAAATGTAATAAATCTAAACCCTCAAAGCCCTGGAAGTCAGTGGGACTGATATCTCGGATGTAATTACCACTAAGGTGCAATTTCTTGGCATTTGGCGGTTTAGGTACAAGGTCTGCTAGACTCTGAATGTTTCTTTCTTGACAGCTGACACTAATGCCAAAGTCAGAAGGGTGAGCTTTGCATGTGCAGGGCTGGGGGCAGGAGAGGGGAGGGATTCGTGTTTGATAGGACACAATTTGGCCATTTTTGCTAGCTGGGTTGCCAGCGACAATCCCGTTACCATATATTTTGGAGGGATTGGTCGTTTTGGGTGCTTTGGTCACTAAAGGTGCAATGGTTGAAGGTGCCACGTTGGACATGGTTAGCCCACCCTCGGGCTGAGAGGGGGGCATCCTTACATCAAAGTCACTGCCAGTCCCCATGGGGCACAGCTCCTGCTTATTCGTTTCCTTCAAGAGTCGGCCGTACAGGTCGCTAGGGGTCTCGCAAATAGCCTCTCCGATGAAAATGTTATAGGGCATATTCTCCAACCAGGCTTTCAAAGGTAACAAATCACAAGTGCAATTCCACGGGTTGTCATCCAACTGCAATTCCACTATCCGCCCGATGTGCTCCAGAACTCCGAGATAGGGAAGCTTCTGTATCCTGTTCCCTCTTATGTCCAAGTGCGTAAGGGAGGCAAATCGGAAAATGTTCTCAGGTAGGCTTTGAATCAGATTGTCATTTAAAATGAGAACCTTCAGTTTGTGTAATTTGTTGAAGGCTCCTTTCTCAATGAACTTGATTAAATTGTAGTCAGCCTGGAGGTATTCCAAGTTCTCGATCCCTCGGAAAGTGTCAGCGCGGAGCTCTTTTAACTCATTGTTATTTAAGTGCAACTGTTTCAATGCACTAAGCCCCACAAAGGCCCCTCCCTCAATGTTCTGGAGTTTGTTGTTCCCCAGCTGGAGTGAGACTGCGTGCGTGAAATTCACAAAAGAGTTGGGGTAAAGGATGTACAAAAGGTTGTTCTGGAAATTCAAATGGTAGAGGCTGGACACTGGCGGCTGCAGCTGTGTAGGTCTGTACACAGTTATTTTCTCACAGTTCACATAGAGGACGTTCTCGATGGACATGCAGGAGCAAGCGCTGCAGGTCTCAGCTCTGAGGTCCGAATCCGAGTCACAAAATGAACCCGATATGGAAAAGGCCAACAGAACAATCAGCAGCATTTTGCCTTTTACAAATCCCCCAGTAAACCATTTAGTAACCTTAGAGGGGGGAAAAACAAACAAACAATCAAAACACATGCCTGTTTCCTATTGAGTCACAAAGCTAATGCCAAGATCTTACAGCAGGGGTGTTTAAAAAGCCCTCTGCGCACACAAAGAACTTGGAAAAACCTGTTATGTGCCTCTTGGATCCAAACGTAATATTTGAGCCTGCACTGAAATAAATCCATCTGTATTTACAAGCACTGCAATTGAAACAAAAATAAATAAAATAATATAATATAAAAATAGATATTTATATAATGTATAGAATTTTAATACACTGACGTAGTGTGTCTAACACCGCAATGAATGTATGCATCAGCGTATTTCTTGTGTTTCAGTGAATCGAAGAGGGAGGAAAAGTCTCTTTCCATCGCATACAGAAGACAGTATTATCACCTTCACAAAAACGTGTTTTAAAATACGGTACAAAGAGATCATTCCCTTTGGATTATCAAGCATTGCCTACAAATAACTGAGTGTATAAGAAAATAAGAATTAAACACTCACCGGCAATGTTAATATCTCCTCCTTTTCAGATAACACCGGACATCGGGAGCGCCAAGAGAGGGACTATTCCCATTCAGTCAGGTTCAGATTTCAGTCTCAGCCTCTCTCGTCAGGCTCCACTTGTACAAAACATATATTGTGTCATAAAATCCCAAGGTTACTGAGCTCTTTTGAGGCATCTCAAACACGGCGCTGCGTATTTGCGCTGAAAAATGAATTCGTTTCGAAACCAAAATAAAAATGGTGAAACAGCAAGTGGTGAATTTGGATGCAAAACAAGTCCAACATTCTTCCGTTGAATGAACTGAGCATCAGTTTAGACGCAATTTGAAAGGACAGTTCGCTCAACAGTTCCGGGGGAGGAAAAAAGAAGCAGGAGAAGGGGGGGGGAGCAGAACTGATACAGATCTTAATAAATTAATCGCAACAATCCATCGCGCGTCGCGGCTCAACCCGATTACCGAAAATCTGAAATCGACTCCAGTTGATTCCTGTCGTTTCTTGGGATTATGCAAGTTGCGAGATAAGAGGCAAAGAAACTACGTGCTCTGATGTCAGACCGACGAGGAAATTAATAATTCAGCTGAGTAAAATACGCTCGAAAAAGAGATGCCACCCTACACCACATCGTCAAAATAAGTATTGTTGGTGCAGTCCTCGTCCGAATAATGAGACCAGTCTTATAAACCAACTATTCCACCTCGTCTTCTTCTAAGTATGTTGGTTTTGTTGCTGCATTGAGCTTCCCACACGGTGAAGCGGGAGGAGAGAAAATGCAGAGATGCAGAGAGAGGGAGAGGGAGAGAGAAAGGCAGAGGGAGAGAGCGAGGGAAGCGCGCGAGGGGAGGGGGGTTAACTGGGCGAAAATATTAAGGAACAAAATTCAACTTCAGATACCCCTTAAACACTCACTAGTGAACATTATAACGCGCTCTGCTAGTGTCTTTCGTTGAGGGATCGCTGGAAATGGTGACGCGTAATCTTTAGTTGGATCCCGGCCAGTTCGTGCGAGCGTAACAGATTTCCTAACAGCAGCGCGCGGGGATACAGCGCGTATTTTTGTGTGTATTTTATTTTACTTCTTTAATCTATATTTTACAACATTTCTATTATTCGCGCGCGCGTGCGTGTGTGTTTGAGAGATAGAGAGAGCGAGAGAATGGAGGGCGCCTAGCAGGTCGAAAATATTGAAGAACAACATTTAACTTCAGATATCTCCGAAACACTCAATAGTGAGCATCATGGAGCACTCTTTCTCGTGTGTCTTTCGTTAAGGGATATCTGGAAAGGGTGACGCGTAATCTTTAGTTGGATCAAGGCCAGTTTGCACGCGCCCGGTTGCCTGGCAGCAGCAGGAGGATTTAACGTGTGGGATTCTTTATTTTCTTTATTTTACAATTTTAAGATTGCGTTTCATCGCGTTCAAAAACTGCGGCAAAGTCACTCACAGTAGTTGGAGCTGTTGTGCGCACAGCAATACATCTTTCTAGTTTGACAGTTCGCCAGGGATGGTGATTCATTCTTGATAGACAACAGGTGCGCCGTTTTATCGACTTCTTATGTCTTTCCAATAACCTGAACATTGATTTGTGCTCATGCATGTGTTTAATTGATCTTATGCCGTGCATGCTCCGCAATTGGAAGCAGTTATGATTAAACCTTTAGATTATGAAGATGTAACAGGAAAAGAGCGGATGTTAGTGGACATAGATGAGGCATATCCGTGTCTGTCGTGTCCTGTATGGATCTGCAGTGGGTTAATGTTGAACCAAGAAAAAAATAAGATCAAACACGGCGCCCTCATCTGGCAGAAATAAGTGAGATTTAACACATAAAATGGATTGTATTCCAAGCGTTTTATATGTATAGATTTGATTTATATTTAGTTCATAGTGCGCATGATCTGATATAGGAGAGATGGGCCAGCTAGTAAACGGTGAGGTTGTCACATTGTCACAGAAACTGCCTCCGGTCAAAAATCCACTCGAATAAATTAGTCTTTTTTCTCTCTGTACGATCTGTTGCTTTGTAGAATAGTTATATATAACAACCGACACTCCAATACCACTGTTGATGAGCACACTTAATGAAACTAAATAATTTAAAACTAGAACAAGCACATTTTTAATGAATAGCAGATCAATTGTATTTATTTATTTTTGAAATTATACATTATATAGTTATATATAATATAGTTTTTGACATCCAAAAAAAAAAAAAAAAGATTATTTTCTATGCACTGTTTTTAATGTTTAAATGTCCCTAAAAAGCCATTATAAATGCACATTCTCCGTGTCTATAAACAAAACAAAACAGAAAAATAATAATAAATTGTTATAACTAGCCCTGATCATGCTACTACAAAGAGCTTATGAAGTTAATTCCATTGAGTGTGTGTATGTGTGTGTGTGTGTGTGTGTCACTTCACAACCAAATGTTTTAAGAACACGCAACTCATTTCAGCTTAATATAACATTCAGGAGTCTAAAACAACATCTGCTGGATCAACAATCACGTGAAAGAAAAATGAGATATGTATTAAGCTCTTAACTATAACAGTGATGGTTTGCACCTTCTAGTTTAGAAAATTAATGAAGTGTATTGCTTAAAACACTGGAAATCACAAGAAATTCCCACTTCAACAAGAAGTAAAACAGCAAAGGGCCCCCAGGGGCTTCGCTCAGTTATAAGCTGGGCAGCATTGTCGCAGTTGTTCATATTTTGTAAATTTCTGTTTATACCAATGTATGGCATAAACACTTTCAGTCTGGGTGTTTAGTGTGAAGTGACAGCCTTTGCTCTGTGAATACGGGGGTTGTTCTGGTTTTTGTGTCTGCTTCTCTCAAGTTTCCGTCTTTGATATGTTAAACAACTGCCTATTTTTAACTAGCAAGAAGAAGAAGAAAATACCAATAGTGGTGGTGACAATAAAAACATATAAGTGTTGTTTGTTTTGTACACAGTTTTGTCACTTGGGTTTGTTGAAAATGACTTAATTTAATAATGTCGGAGCTCACAGAGTTTTTTTTGTTTGTTTGTTTATTTCACCATAAACTTCCTGCCTAACAAGAGCAGGAACCTACAATTATCATTCATTTATTTAAATGGTATACCTTTTCTTGCCTTATTTACTTCTAGAAAGATTATTCATCTATATTTAGTCTGTATATGTTTATGTTCTTTTTTGTTTTGTTTCTTCGCTCACTAAGACTGCACTTTTATGTATGCGTTTCTGTGAGTCACTGATAAAAAATAAATAAAACTTAAAAATGGTGGAAAAGAACATTTTATATCATTAGTGTATGTGACACTGTGGATGTCAACGACATAAAAAAGAACACTTTTACTATGTTTGACAGTGTAATAGCTCAGTTTCAACTTTTCAGAAAGTGTGAATGAGTAATGAGATGCAATTTATGTAAAGGATACTGGTAGTGCATCTTTATTCCTTTGGTTGTTTTTACAATCCACATGCAAAAGAAAAAAAAAAAAAACATTGGGTGAAGAAGTAAAAAAAAAGAGCGATGGCAAGATTCCAAAGCACCCGCTCTTCTGTTTTGGCTTATGTTTGTAGTGTGTTCTCCCAATTGGCAAAACAGAGAATGTCGCCTTCGTTCCACATGTTTTACAGCTTTCTTTTAACCCTTGCTCCTCATTCCCGTCAATCATACAGCAATCTAATAAAGTACATCCCTCCAGCTGGCAAACATGTTGATTGACAGGCAGTCTGTTGAAATAGGGTAATGAGATAGAAGAGTTGACACTGTGGAACGTCGCCTGCAGTGAATGAACGTGGCTGGGAGAATGTCTACTGGGGATTACCGCCAAGAACTTTGGAGTCTAGTGGCAAAAATGGCTTTGAACTATCTACATATGTACACATGCGATGATTAAAGCTGTTTATCTTTCTTGTAGTCTGAAAGGGTACTAAGCCTTCAGGCATGGAAGACGTTCACATTCATTAGGAAAACGGAATGTGTCTGAGTAGCAAGGGTTTTTAGATATAAATGAAAATAATAGATTTGACAGTATTTTATAGGGGTTTTACCAACCAAAAAAAGGAAACAAGAGAGAGAGAGACATAATCATAAATGAAATACATTGATGGTTATAGAAGTGTACAGGCATCTTTGCATGGACTAGGAGGCAGCAGGGGATACTAATGTCCACTCCACAGTTGGCAACAATGGATCCGCTGTATCTCATCTGTTCCAATTGAGTCTTGTGCCTCCTCAAATATCGCAAGGTTTCTATTAACCACAAAGATAGCAGTAGCAGTCACATTGTGGCCTACTGGGCATGCATCCAAAAAAACAAAACACTGCGATTGTGTGTATTGTTCAACCGTGGTGCTTCAATATTGTAAAGCCTGGTGAATAGCTGAAAATAAGACATTACGAGATCATGTGATCTGTTTTGATACTTCACACTGGGAACGGTTGTTTCAGTCATACAATTATTGTAATTTTTATTTAAAATACAAAATGTGGGTCAGTGAGATTCTAATATGCTGATGTGCTGCTCATAAAACATTTATTATCAATGGGAAACATAATTCTTAGTATTTTTATTGGAAATGTTTTCTTTTCATGATTTAGCCAATAGAAAGTTCAATAGAACTTTTTTATTTAAATAAAAGTAATTTACAACATTACACATGTGTTTATTGTTAATTGTTAAGTGTTCTTTCTATTTTGTTCCAATAAATAAATAAATAAAATCCCAAAATGTATAAATAAAAATAATTTAAATTAAAAAATAATAATAAAAAAATATTTCACATTGACTCTAAAAGCAAATTTTAGGGTTTGACATTGTATCAATAGCACCATACGTAGGATGACCATACATGCCAGTTTTACGTAATATGTCCTGGGGTGTGTTTCCCAAAAGCATCATTAGCCAGCAATGGCTCATGTCCCATCGTTACCTCGTTACATGGTTCAACAATTCTGTGTTTCTGGAAACCACAGTTCAAAGCAACATTCACAAATAAATATGCTCTTGGGTGCAATAAGCAAGCTAACATGCAATACAATCTAAATTTTCTATCAGAACACATTGAATGTACGTATTTTTGTATGTCCTCAGTAAGCAGGAGAGAATCCTCACTATCTGTGTCACTGAACTTGTGCGTCACACACACAGACCCGCTAGATTTAAATCAGCACAGTCAGCGAAGGAACTAACGCTACTGTTTAGAACGAGCACACTTTGCTTTAAAAACCAAAAGCTGTTTCGTGGTCTGTTAGGAAGTACAGACGTTCCTCTCATTAATAGCCAAGGAGCGGATCGAACGAAAGCTTGATGGGATGACGCGGAATGAAAGCGTTTTCTAGGAGTCAAGACAGTAGAACCGGCTATAACAACATGCGGATAATCCCGCCCACTCTAAAGCGGTACTAAACAGCAGTGGAAACGCAAACCGTACCAAGCCAAGCTGTGCTGTGCAGAACCGAACCGTGCCGAGTCAAGCCGTACCACGCAGTGGAAAAGCGCCAAGGGAACCCCGTATTATGATGTGAGAGGGAACCTGCGATAAATCAAACATCAAATAAATTGTAAATTAGTTAGGTGCCTTGTTCAATACAACAGCATCTTAGAGATCACTCAGTTTAAAAGAAGAAGTTATTACTCCACCACATGTGTGTGAAATCATTACTTTTTGTACAAGAAAAAAAAAAAAAACACAATGCTGAATAAAGCCGTTAATTTTGTTTTCTTCCGGTATAAAAAGTATCAGATGGGGCATTCAGACGATGTCTTCAAACACTTTTCTGGACCTTGACAGTGGTAATTGTTTGGCAGTCAATGGGACATTCACAAGCCTCTCTGTTTTCATCCAACATATCTTAAATTGTGTTCTAAAGATAAACAAAGCTTTTATGGGTTTGGAACAACATGGAGAGTGAATAATTACAAAATGTTAATTTTAGGGTGGAGTGACCCTTTGACAGTGGCCCTATAGTGTTCAACTAATGTGGTTCAAGCGACTGAGATGCAACCGTGTTCGGGAAACTAGCAAGTTCATTTCCACAACAATGCATTTTACTACATTATGTAGGTTATTTATAAAGTTATGTCATCGTACAGGAAATGCTCCAGGGTATGGCCACCCTAACCAGAGGTGACTTTGACCCTGATTTGGTTTTGATTTGGAATTTGGCCAAAATTTTATTACATATCAAGGAAAGAAATGGTATGCATTTCGAAAAGCTTCAGCCCAGATTGAAATAGGTTGACACATCCGCCTGTAGGGACGACAACTAGAGAAAGAAAAACTTGAGCTGGCCAGCCGACAGACACCGATCCTGTAATACGCTGCTCAGTGGGAGCTCGGTACATGTTTATCATGGCCAGAGCCTGCAGAAGTTTAAGAAGTGATGCTCCTACGTGGTGCTTTGCTGCATGAGTTCTCCCACAGCTCTGAGTCAGATTTACTCAGCTGTCAATTTCATTTGTGAGCCACTGTGGCTTAATATGCTTCCCCAGGAATCCCACAGGAAAGAGGAAGACAGCCACATGAGCGGTTTTGTTTGTGCTGTTGTGATAGTTGGCCAGGCACCTGACAAGGGATGACTCTAATTTGAATTTGCCATTAATATATCAATGCTTCATCAGCAAAAATAAACAATAAAAAGTGATTATATCCATCAATATGCTACTGAGGCCCGTGCGCCAGCCTGGGCAGCGGAGTGAAGCATTCGGGCTCAGGTAATCTCCTCTATCTCTGCGGAGGAGGGCAGCTTGGCATTTCAAAACTCTGGCAATTTTTTCCTTACACAATAAATGTATCGTAAACGAAAGGTCAGCCTTTCACCGGTTATCACTTTGACTTTTTGACGTTTCTCTCCACCCCCTAAGTAAATATCAAACTGTTTCTACACGTAGGGCCTGTGTTTATTTTACATAGGGGCAGATATTGGCTCAAAATTCTTGCTGTATTAGTAACTTTTTTACCTAGCATTCGTGTGATCTAAGTATGAGGGGGAAAAATAGACTTCAGTAACATTTTTCAACATTTGCTTGTATCGCTGAAATATACAGCTCCAGCTAATGCAACCCAGTCTCTAATTGATAATTTGTGCTAATTCATACAACTTCATACGACCTCACTCGAAAACCCCATGACAGGTAGGTTTAGGGGTGGGGTTAGGTGTAGGTCAACTCATAAAATACATACAATTTAGCAAAAACAAGTTGCATGAATTCGTACGAGTGAGGTTGTACAGATGTGTACGAATTTGCCACCTTGTGAAATATGTATGAATTGCCGCGAGACCGTGCTCGCTAATGATGAAACTTTACATTGTTGTTTAAATGCAACACTCCTGATAAAAGAATGATTTAGAGAAAACATGCTATTAATATTTGAATTAGTTTTGGATTTAGACCTTGAGTCAAAAATCTGAACCAAATGA
>JAUMHE010000063.1:936225-946430 GCA_032359235.1 Enteromius mattozi | reverse complement strand
AGCCTGTTTGTTTACTCTGTTAGTTCACTCATTAAAAGAAACCTTGCACTTGGATTCGTACGCTCTCCGTCTCATTCATGACAGATACAAAAGCTATCACTGTGGCAGTACTTTTTCAAAAGGTACATGTTTGTACCTAAAGGATTCATTTTAGTACCTTAGTACCTAAAGTGTACATATTTGAACCTAATAGGTACAAAGTGTACCTCCCCGGTGACAACTTTTGTACTTTTATTTCTAAGAGTGTATGACATTTCTATGAAAATCACCCTTTGGAAGAATTTTTTTTTTTTTTTTTTGTTCTCTCTTTTATGTGGCTATATATTGTTAAAAATAGTCACCAACTTCTTTACAAGTGACTGAAATGCACTTGAACCAAAGTGTGCTCAGATTGTGTGACATTATTTTTAAGAGTTTATGGTGCCCAACCAATAAATAAAAAAAATAAAAAATCACTTTACCTATTTTCACATGAATATTTTCAGTAGCTCATTTATCATTTTGACAGCTGTACATTCATCCTAGTGACTCAGACGGTGGGAGAGCATCTGTGCATTCCCGTCAGGACATGAATAGCCTGAAAAAAAGCTGAAAAAAGAGCTTGTATCTTATTCACCAACCTTGATAAATAAATAAAGATTGAGCCTCTCAGAGTCGTGCACACCTTCATGTTCTGTCATTGCCAGTGATTTACGCTCAAATGTTGAATTGGACCTGACATGTGACATCAAATTTTTAAGGCCTTGTAAGTGATCTCACTGTACACAACCCCTGTTTTATTGACAGGATTAAAATTGCATGGCCTACATGTTGAAATATGTGCTGTGCTGAAATCTGATCTTGATGGACACTGCGGCACCATATCTATAACCTCATTGTGTACATGATGTATGCACTTGCCTGGCAGAATCAAAGAGACTATTTGTTTCCCTGTCATTCTGCCTTGATCCAGCATATAAGCACTATTCATTTGCGCTATACAAAAAAAAAAAAAAAATAAAAAAAAAAATTCTCTATTGTTAAAAGCATTCTGAAGCAAAAAAAAGTTATTATGGCTATAAGTCTTACAATCATTTGCCAGGGTTATTTAAACAAAGGAATGACAGCAAACAGATCAATTGACAAACAGATACAGAGATGGAGAGGAACAGGAAAAAGTGGAGAATTAGTCATTGAAAATTTGATGTAAAGGGTTCATCTGATTAGAATGGCTTTTGGCAATTTTACTAAAAGAAAAAAAAACATTCTTAAAGCTGCAGTCCGCAACTTTTGGCACTCTAGCGGTTAACGAAACTGAGCTACTTCTCTCTGTTTATGTCTATTGCGAATCAGGCATGTAATGGGCTACTCTGCATCGCTGCATAGGTGTAGCTTAGTGATTCAAGACAAGTCAAAAACACAACTTGGAAAATGTATTCATGGTGTACTCCCTCATTATATACATTTTGTAAATTTTGAACACAAAAAAAGTTATGGACTGCAGAATGCATATAAAAAAAGCTTAATTAATTCATGGGGTCGTTTCAAATATGAAGAATTCAAAATAACATTAGTGCTGGGCAACAATTAATCGTGATTAATCACATCCAAAATAAAAGTTTTTGCATTCATTGTATATGTTCTTATATATGTATGTATATGTACACACACATACACAATAAATATACACAAGTACATTACAGATTTTATTTTATTTATTTATTTTCATCACTTTTTAGCTCATATAGGTAGTTATTTGTCAGAGAGTCAAAATACTGTGCAACATCAGGCCCAGGTTTCTGAATCATTCATTCATTAATTTAGTAGGCTAAAAAAGTGTGAACCTTGTCCTTGTTTGATAACTGTTTTGGATGTCAGAGTTCCGGTCTGTAGTAAAACTGCAAACGCTTCTAGGGGCCTGGAAACATAGGTCTGAAAACTGTGACGCCATGCGCATGCATTTTACATGTTCAGTCTATAGGTGTGTGTGCAGACGTGTAGTAAGCCTATTCATTTACAAAGTGACATCGTCAACTACTGGCCCGGCAAACACAATGCAGAGTTTTTTTAGTCGAATGGGGATCATAAAATCTCTCTGCAAAGTTTTCCAAAAATCCAAATGAAAAATGCAAGGTTTTGCAAACATGGTGTTCCATCCAATCAAATGAAACCAATGAGAATGGTAGAGAGGTGCTTGATTTCAAACTGATTTCACACCCTCAAAACGCATCTTACACCATCAAATGCTCCATCAGCACTTTTTCTAGTGTGTAGGCACAACCACATTGGACAGACAATGGTGTGTGAACATAATAAAATGTACTGTACTGTAAAATAGATTCAATACAGCACAATGGGCACATTTACATAAGAGGACCTGGATCCCACTCAGTCTTTGATTTGCCAGTGCCCAGTGAACAATGAAGTGTTCTGCAGCTGATGGGCCATTTCCTATTCTATCTTCTCTCTAACCTTCGCAACAGCCTTCTTTTCTCACTGGCAACCAGACAGTTACTCATGACACCCTTCAGTACAAAAGAGTGTGCGAAACAAATGGGAACAGATTGTATGCCATTCATGGCCAATTAAAAGATTTGCACCAAATATGTTGCCCGTAGCACCTGGAGTGGATGGGAGATTGTAACTACCACCTCATTTATACTGAAGCATGGATGGTTTGAGGCTAGCAGTGCTTTGCATGACAGTAATGACTGCCTATGTCTAGTTGGCATTCAGCAGCAAGTTGTTGTCATGGCACCACTTTGATCACATCCGTGTTCTCTTTTCTGTATGATGTATCATCATTGTAGTTGATTAATCCCATTACTCTGGTGTCAGCAGGAAACGTGTTGATGTGGATTTTGCAATGCATCGTAGAAGGTGATGTTGATTAAAATGAAGGAAAGTGTTTGACAATAGCTCAGCACAACAAATATAATCATTTGTGAAAGGTTTTAGATTTCAGTTTTGTTGTGCGCTGTCTGAGGTGCTGAAGTGGCTGGATGCTGAATATGCTTACATACTGAAACACTGTTTGGCAGTGCTAAAGAATGCATTGTAAATATAGTTATAGTGACGTATATGGATGTGCAGACACACTCTTCCCTTACTTTTTTATTATTTGCTCTCTCTACGCATACACATTTCAGAAATGCAGATCATTTAAAGCGTGTTCAAGGAGCTTTGACAGTTTGCAAAATATAGTCGGACACTTTGCATGTGGCGTTTTTGAGTAGCAGCTTAACTAGCTTTCAAATTGATTTGGTGCAGCGCTCCATTAGAGTCAAGGGCAAGCTCTGGAAAATAAATAAATAAATAATGAATTAACAGAGGCAAACAGCACCATACATTTTCACTCTAATAATGCTTTACTCCACTGGGCATCTTGCCAAAGGGTAACATATATTATTATGCTGAGCGAACACCCTTTGCATCGCTTGTTTTAGTGTACCTGTTCACAGAGATACTGGCCAAACTCTGACTCTGTTTTTAGTTAATTCCTCATTGACTTATTTAGCTTGAATTCTTAGCGAGGATATATTGACCATTTAGAAATGTGTGTAAAGATAACATGCATTTATTATCAGTGGCACAGATTTGATTGTTTTAAATTGCATTTATTTTAATTCCGTTTAGTTGTGCATATTTATAGTAAGTGCAGTCTTATCATCACACATTGTCAATAAGTTATTATTTATATAAAAAGAGGTAAACTGTGATTGTTAAATCCTGCAATTTAACCCTTAAATTACAGTTTTGCTACTATAAATTAATGTGTTTTAGTGGCATGTATTATTTAGTTTCAGGGTTGCACCAATGAAGGTGATTTCATGAATCAGATCAATCAAATATATGAGAAGAAGGAAACTCCAGACTGTTTTTGCAATTTACAGTTTGCAGTGAAAGTCAAGTAAAAGTACCCAACATGTTGTGTGTCTGTATTACTAGTTAATAAATAAACTGAATGTTTAAATACTTCATGTTTTAATGTACTGTTTTATTTTGCTTCTTTTAATCTTTAGGGTAATGCATTACAACTATGATTAATAATTACAGTGGCTTTTACATCTTATGCAGATATTAATTAAGAGAAGTGTGTCGTCTCCAGAGAGCCTGTCTGTAGCTTGTATTCCTAAATTGGTGATGGGAGCCATGGGAAATGAACTATATTTTACAGCACCCCTCAGCTGGATGTGCCATGATGGTATTTATGGTGCAGTAATGCTATAAAGCCGAAAAATGGGAACATTTATGAAGTGACGGTAGAAAGGCTTTCATCCATCTCATGCTGTGCTCTGTATATTTAATTTATATGATTGGCAGTTACAACCATTTTTTGGCCTTTACTGACAACGTCAGTCAGTTTTATGATCTTTGACTATGCAAAGCACTATTAAAATGATATGACAGGTTCAGTTAAGGCCAATGAAAAGTTCATATTTAAAACAAAATTATATAATAATAATAATAAACTAATGTTTTGGATGCATAGGGATATTATCTGTAAGGTTTCATTTAATTCCAAAAACATTTAATTGAAATAATGCTATTGTATTGCTCTACACTAAAATAAACCAAATATTAAGGGGATAAACCCATTTTGCACATTCACACAACTGTCCTTTCCAAACAAACAACACTAAAATATTGTAGCATTAATTACCATTTCAGACAATTTTATGTATATATTTGAGGGTGGGGAAATAAAATCGCTACAAAATATGTGCATCGCGCAACTAGAGTGTCTTCTTCTTCTTGTAAACAACCGACCCTACTTCTATTTAGTGGACATTATTGTGTTTAAAAAGAAACAAAGTAGGGAAAAATTGCTTTGCCTTCACAATAAAAGAAACATTATTGCCTTAAAAGAGCTCTAAAATGAATCCAACATATCCACTTTAAAAATGCGCAAAAAAGATCTTTTTAATAACAGCAAAGTATATATAAGAGCTAGAGTGGAAGAAAAGACTGAAATAACGGGACAAGTGGATAACAAGCTTTGCATTTGGGTCTGTTTCTCATAACATCGGATTTTAGAAGATTTGGAATATAAGAGAATAAAGCGAAATTGTAAGGCACTTATTTTTAGTCTCTATTCATTTCAGTTTTATGATACTGGAAAAGAGCAGTCAGTTCACTTTTCAGTATTACGTTATAAATTTTACAGCTCTAAAACAACATAATGGTAAGTGAATGATGCCAGTATTTTCATCTTTGGGTGAATTATCCATTTAAGCATTCCAAAAATGATTTCTTCACATTTGACTAGTGAAGTGTTTTGAGTGCATCTTGAATTCAGTTCGTTTGAAGAGGTAAATCTGGAGTTATTTACTCATTTTTCCACAAGGTTGCTTATGCCATCCACAAGTGCTCAGGCACGAGGTGTGCATTTGCATTCCCTCCAGATTCCCAGCGCACCTCACTCGCTCTAAAGTCGTGTTGTCACCCGATTACGGCGTATCGCTCGCCCGAGCCTCTGAATGCCGAGTGCCAAGTAACGTGTTGCGATTCTCATACAGTATTCAGACAGGCGTTTCATAATTTATGACGCAGTTTCTGCTATCGACATCGTTTTCAAAGACACAGGGGAGGGCGGTACATACAGGCCAACATTTCAGTCTCAATTTAAGAGCTGAGGGAAAACGACTTAATCAAAGATGGCATGCAGATTATGGTACAATAAGTGTGTCAAGTATATCCTCTAGCATTCCTGTGGCAAACGAACTCTGACTCTGTGATGTCCTGAAAGTGCTGTCAGCCTCCTCTGCTCCTCTTAATGCTTGTTGTTATGGTGAAATGCTCACTCAGGCAATTTGTTGTGCTTTGAAGTGTGAGAGATATAGACTGAGTTTTAAATTCAATCTCTTCTCATAGACGAATGACAACGGGAGGAATCTTTTAAGTGCATATTGAGTGTCTGCGCTCCTGTCTTGTAATAAAGTCTTTGAAAATGAGTTTGCTGTGTTTAGTTGTGACTCGTCTTGCCTTTAGCTGATTCTCTATTTTAAAGTTGATGTTTGTAATTTGTTCAGTGTTAAAATACTTTCTTCTGTAATAGTTTAATATGCAGAGATAACAATAAGTAAGACATTTGAAGGCTGGAATCTCAAAAACACACTGGATCTGCAGAATATTGCTCTTTTTAAAAACATTAGTTTATTAAAAGTGGATCCCAATGTCAACCAATGGCTTGAGTTGATTATGTTATTATTATTGTTGTTGTTGTTGTTGTTATTAGTGAGATAGTTAGTCCACTGTGCATGAATAAACAAAAAGCACTGAACTTTAAACAAAATATTTAAAACAAACAAACAAAACAGCTCTTGAATCTTCTTGAAACACACTGGTTCTAATCCCTAGTGGTCTGTAATGAAACACCACAGGCTTGAAATGTGCTAATATCAAATTTCTTACCATGGTGCTGGGGAACAGGGCTGTTCATTTTCATCAATTTTGCCTTCCCTTGCTGCAGAACACACATTTGTTCTCCTTTTCCGCCTGGCTAATGGCATTAGCGTTGTATTAGTGGAGGAGGCCGTAAGTAGAACTGTTACCCCGGATAGAAAAAGAGGCCAGTTGGCTTGCTGTTTGCATCTCCTCGCTGTGAACAGATAAAATGAATGTGATTCGCAAATGGCTAGATACACTTTGGCCAGCCTTTCATGATGATGGAGGGAATTTATTAAGGGAGACTTGAGAAAGTGGTATTAATCAGGTCTGTTTGCCGCCTCCAGACTTTTTACGTCCCCTGCAAGGATATCGGGGTCGGTAATGCCTTTACATAAGTCTTGCTTGTCTCCAGTCGGTTGTTCCTTGTTGGCACTAGAGTCGACCATATTACAGGCTGGCCGTGTCACATGGAGGTGGCTTGCTTGACCACAGATGTGATTAGAATGAAGTGTAGACCATGATCTACTCATTCGAAGGACATTACCCTAATGCATTGGTGCAGGGCCAGGGCTGACTTTATTTTGTTATTTTTGCAAGTATTTTGCAAAGTAAATTAAAAATGCATGCAGCTTTCATAGTTGTGGTCATCACCACCAGTTGAAGTTTGGCCACTGGCCATTACTTCACTGCATGGGCGAAAAGAAACCAGAGTGATTTGTTGGAGAGATATGAATGTCTCCTTTTGTAATAACCAATGACCTTTTCTTGTGACATTATTTGCAAGGAAGCTGTTTTGTTTTTGAGGCAGTAATGGCCTTTGTTAGTAAACAGTGTTGATAGCAAATGCGTCTTTAATAACATTGCAAATGAGTGTGCACCGAACACTTGTTTTTGACAATTATCGTAAATAAAGAGATGATAATTATGCAAGATGCCCATGTTAAATGATACTGCTAATTGAGTATACAAAGACACAAGCACAAAACAAAAGAAAGAAACAAATAATATGGCAATATGTCAGGTGTTTACAGGGGATTAAAATGTTCTGATCTTGGAAATGGATCTTGGAGATGATTGGCACACACTTTAGTTTGGGAACCCATTCTTACCATTAACTAATAACTGTGAATTTTGCCTCATTAAACTCCTAATTTGATATGTAATAACCGTTAATAAGGTAATTGTTAAGTATGAGTAAGGGATCTAAAATATAGCCATGCAGAATAATTCATTAATATGTGCTTTTTAAACACTAAAATAGGAAATATGTTAGTAATATGCATGCGTATTATGCAGTTAGTTAATGGTGAGAATTAGTCCTTAAAATGAAGTGTTACCAATTATTACATCATTACTGCACTTGTCAAGATTGATATCTAAGCAAGCACAATTTTCTGTACTTTGTTGGCCGAAATTAGGGTGGCACATATTCATAGGCTCACACTTTACGTGAAATAGCCACTACTTTTTAGTTTGCAGTCTGTTATCCCTGAGGAGAAGTGCCGTACAGTTTAACATGTATATCTGCAATATCTTTTGGTTGCACATTAGCATATAGATGAGCTCTAAGACAATAACTAAAAACAAGAAACTCTTTGAGAAGGAAGCTGTCAGGTTCTCTTTCAGAGAAAAAAAAACTACCAATAAAGGTGTAACAGTCCTGGTATTGCTATAAGAAGTCAGTGACTTCATCCTGCTGTTCAGGAAACTGCTTCCAGATTTATCTGTGTACTTGGAGTCATTTTAATTCCGGAAATCAAATGCATTTTCTGTTCCTGTTCTGGGAAAATGTCTAATATTCTGTGGCCATTAGAGCAAGCATCACACCTGATGACTCCTACAGGATAGATGTCCGATCCATTACAGAAGCCCTACCATGTTTTACAGTTGGCATGTGGATTGAAGGCATGCTTGGTTTTCTGTAAAAGTAAACCCATTTGGACACAGGTAATGGAGAGAAAGATGACTCATCCGAGCATATAATTTTTTTAATTGCTCAGCGGCTCAGAAGCCCAATAGCCCTAATTATAGTCAACAGTGACATGGCTACTCATAATGTTGAGTTTATGTAAATTTTGTGAAGCTAAGCATTTATCTCAGTTTAGATAATTCGACTTGTGTCGCTTTACCTTGCACCTTAGTTACTGACTGTTTTTAAATCATATAATTCATGCTCAGTACATCAGGGAAATTTTGAGGATATTTGATTGTGGTATTCATAGTCTGCTCAGCTGCTTCATCCAAGGCTCAGGGTTTGGCTTGATAGCAGTGATCACTTTGAATCAACACCATTTAAAATAATTCTAATTTTTGGACTAAATAAAAAGTTTTGCGAGCAAAAAAGCAGTTTCTAAACTGCTATTACTGTATCTTACTGTTAGATACAGCTGCTGTTGTAGGGCTCTGAAAAGCTTGACAGAATTACTTCTATCGAGCAAGGCTCATTGGAAAATAGCAAGATTTCTGCAAAAATACTAGTACAACGTTTCTTGCACATTTTGCAATATTTTCAAAATCAAAAGTCTAGTCAGTGCAAATAAAGAATGCATTTAGTTTTAGCCTTAAAGTGCCCCTATTATGGATTAAAAATTCCCTTTCATGCAGCGTGTGTCATGCCACCGAGCTGCACTGATCCCAGTGCAGCCGAATACGCACGTTCCCAATCACAAGAGTTCTAATGACCGCCACCTGATGGCAATCAGGTGAGCAGGTATTTAAGCCCAGCTCCCCATTCACTCAACGGCTGAGATTGAGGTAATATCTCTTTTACTTACCTGATGTCTTACCTGCTCACGAAATCACGCCTGCTGTATGTTTCACTTCTCCTTTGGAGTTTCAGTATTATTGACCTAAGGATATCAAGAAGCTTCACGCTGTCACCTGCAACACGGAGAAAGTTCACTGACCGGAGTGTTGACAATGCTTACCTGAATACTTACCTTCACAAAGCCCATCGATCACTCAGCGATCTACCTCCTCTTCAAGCACGTGAGAAAACCACAAAACTTACCTGTTTATACTCACCTTTACTACTCACCTGTCTTCTCAGAATGTTGCCCGTTCGCTCCAACCGAACACTTCACCACCTACAGCGGAGAGGAGAAAGGTGACGGCATTCACTCACAGTCCGAGAGAGGATCGAACAGTCAGGAGATCGGAGGATGTGCACAAAGAAACTCAAACAAGTTACTTACCAACGCTCTCAATAACCATCTTCAGAACGAACTACTGACTTTGACATTCCCATTCCCCAAAACCTTCAATAAACTTGTTAATACTTACCTTATTCTCTCCGCCTGCTTCCTACTGAGCGTTACAGTGTGTAACATAGCTCTAAGTAAATGAAAACATCCTGCTTTAAATCCTTTTTAAGTTTTAAATCTGAAAATGCACTGTGTATAAAGTTATTGTCTCTCAAAAGAAAGTCGACTCATTGAAACGAGTTGTTTTTTTAAATGAAACCCAAGCTGTTTTATGTTGATGTCAACATGAAACATTAGTATATTACCAGCCCACTTGTTGGTCTTTTGGGATTGGTCTGAATGAAAATTCATTCGTTGCCACTAGGTGGCACTTTTGGAGCAGTAAAATAGCTGTTCCCCTGGTGAAGCACTACACTCACAAAAGCTGCTTTATGAAAATGAAATTTCACCACAGATTTGCATCATGCAAAAGAGATGATTGGAAAAAAATGAATCGCTAAATAAATTGTTTGGGAGTCATTGAACAAGTAAGGTAAAAATAATGCATATTATAAGTCTGTAACGTTCTATGTCTGTTTAGTTCTGTTTAAACTCTGTGTTTTTGTATTCTTGGTTTAGTTTTGTTTTCATGTG
>JAUMHE010000063.1:915584-930472 GCA_032359235.1 Enteromius mattozi | reverse complement strand
TTTTGTAACGGGTAGGTTTAGGGGTGGGTTAGTGTGGTCATTCGTACAAATTAAACCTAGTAAAATATGTTTTAATCCCCATGAGGTCAGTGTAAAAACTATACACACTGCATTTAAACAAAACACGCATTTTGATTGGTAATCACAGATATACGCCATTTCATGACGACAGACGCAATACGACAATGTCGTTATTTTTACGCCCACTAGAGTGCGCTTACCTTTAAAAAATAAATATAGGTCGTAACAAGGTACTAGTAGAAACAACCTATACGAGCGTATTAGTTGGAGGACAGGCTGGGTACGTAATAACGGTGCTGCAGAAATATTTTTAAAGGCACACATTTTCAATGAGCCTGGGTTGCAAATATAATGTGTGACAAAATATTTCATCAACAGACACAAAAAATGAGTCATTCCTTTCACATCCCCATGTTCTTTCACTTCTCCAGTACAGTTTCTAAGTGGTGATTGGTGTCTCACAGCATTGGTTTATTACCAATCACTGAATATGCTACTTCAACTCTCTACTGCATCTTTCATGGCATGTGATTTTAGTTGGGAAAATGTTATTGGGCTGAAAGCTCTCAGGCTTAAAGGATAAGTGAGTAACACACATAAATTACCTTGACTTTGGCACCTTGCATTAGCTTTTCTCGACTGCTGTCATTTTACCTTAAGGGCATGGGAAGCTAATGGACAACTTGTGTCGGTGGGATAGATCTGGTGCTGGGCGTCACGCTGGCAGATTAAATGCCAGTGTCATGGAACAGTGTCAGCAATTTGTGGCCCAGGCAACTTGTCCATTGGCCGGAAGGTCCCATGTCTCATTCTACCCCAGGTGATAAAGGGACCATGCAGGGACTAGTCACTTTACCCAACGACACTAATCTTCAGAGGTTCTGCTAATAACGCGTAAGTGCAAAAATGTACATGCTGTATCAGTATGTTGTAAATGAACATGTTATGTTGGTGTTCCCAGCAGGCTTCTTAACCAGCATGGCTTTGAATGGTCAGCAAAAGTTAGCTCAGACCAGCTTTCAAGGTCATGCTTGCAAACTGTGGTGTTATGATTGATCAACGTCAACACACCTGAATAAAACAGATGGTTTAATTATTTTCATTCCCACAGACGGCAGAACACTGCCTGGCTGCTTGTCAGGACTAGCATTATGGACACCTGCTGCAAATGAATTGAACACAGGTAAAAGAAGGTGGTCTGTAGTATCAAGCCAGTTTCAGTCTTTAAGAAAAAAAAAAGATAATTTAATGTTATAGAAGAATGTACAGAAATATCCAGCACTGTGCGCTTCACAGGGAGTCATAGTGACTGATCTGTCAAAGGGATAGACAGTTTTAAGCTATATAGGTAAGATGTCAGACAGAGAGATTGTCACAAGGGCTTTATCTCAGGATGATGATGATGATGATGATGATGCTGTCTTTTAAAGACATACAACAAATATTATCTTCCAAATAAAATTAAATAATCACTTACCTCTGTCTAAATTTGTTTGTTCATTCATCCATGTATGCGTTGATTTATTTACTCATTTTGTTGCATTGCATTCACATAAACATGTTGCATGTTGTGGACCCATCAAAATAAAGTGAATTAAGCAGACAGTCTACTAATACTCTAATGAGTGCTAGTCGAAATGTAGCTACAAAGTTACTTACTGTTAGTAGAATGTCTAAAGTGGACTGTTGGAATAAAGTGTTACCTAGACTTGTTGTAGTTACTTGTTGTAGTCTTTTTAAACTAAATTGTTACTAGACTCATTCAAATCAAGTGATTAATGAAAAAATTATATTAGTAATGAAGCAAGTGGCTATTTTTATGAACACGTCTTTGAATCACTGGCTCATTTTAATTGTTTCCAAGCAGATTAATTCAGGATGAAAATTAATAGCACATATATAATCACGCACGTATGCTGATATTCAGGAAATAACTTGTGTTTGCTTGATTATATATATATATATATATATATATATATATACATACACATACATACATACATGACTCATTCAGGATTTTCATTACTTTATCACACAATGAATGTTTTTGTACTCCCAAAATGTTTTTGTTTGTTTTTTGCAAAAGTGCTTGATTCCTCATTCTTCACAGCCACACATACAATGTTATGGCAGGGTATTGTGAATAAAGGAAATATTCTGTTGCTTTTTTTTTTCTTTTTTTTTTTTTTTCGAAAATTGTGGTTGAACCATTTTATGTGATGGATGATGAAAACTTGTTCGCATTTGCAGCTTGCTTGTTTTTATAGCAGTTCTAATTAGCAAACCACAGTTAGACTGCAAATTATCATACATACAGTAGAAAATTGTACTGCATTTTTACACAACATTATTAATCTAAAGTGGATGGTGGTTTTATAGAGACTTGTTGTTGTTTTTTAACAAATCACCATCCCTCTGCAGTCCCCCTCAATTTGAGCAAAAATGTTTTATTTCAAGCATTGATTCGTTGATGCTATAGTCTGTAGCATCTTAGCATGACAAAAAACAAAAGCATAAGCAGAAGGGATGCTAGTAGTGGTATAATGTAAAAATTGCACCTGACTAGAGAGAAATAGAACTAGAGATTAAATAAAACCCTTTTTATTTGACAATTTGAGAACTTTGACAACTAATTTATGACAACAACTTTTGACTGCAATGAATGCAATGAATCTAGCAAATCATACCAAAAATGGAATGGAGTTTTATTATTATCATTATTACTTTATTACACTCGAATGTGCCAGAACACTAGTTCCACATTTGATTTTTTTTTTTTTTTTCATTACCTGTTGAGATCACCAGCAGATCATCTTCGTCATCCCAAAGAAGAAGCAAAAAGGTTGTTACAAAGGAAGAAGGAGAGTAGACACTCGGAGGTTTGTAGCTGGGATTAGGGTTTTCTAACGTTCAATGCTCTGTGAACTCTTTGCATACTGTATGAGGAAGTACAACCTGAAGGTTTCCAACTGTTTCATGTGGACCACGACTTGGTGCTAAGCAAGAAAATAAAAAGTAAAGGTGTGCTCTCTCAATCTTAATTTTTAACCATTCTCTGCAGACTGTTCAACTCTTCCTGCAACTTTCACTAATTTATTTAAGTTAGAGTGTATATCCCCCCAGGCAAACGTCAAGCATCGCAGGCCACCCTGGCCACTCACATTCTGAACATGGAAATTGATGTTCCTTGCTCAGACATCCTTCTAGTGGGGGATTTCAACCATGTCAGCATGGAGCATAATCTACATAATTGAAATAAAATAAATAATTAAATAAAAAAAAGATCATCTCCCCAGTGTGGGAAGAGATATATTGGACCAGTTTCCACATCCATTAAACAATCCATTCACTTGTCAGAACATAAATCTGTGGTGTACATCCACGAAAATGACAATCTAGGGTATTTACGGTAATTTTGTGGCAGACTGACAACTGCACAGGCGCATAGCGTGTATCAGTACAAGATGACAAGGTGAAGAGTTGACTTGACCTGCTGATAGCATTATTTTCTGGATATCCTTCTTTAATTTAATTTTTTTTTCTGTTTGTAACCTGAGTTGGCTGTTGAACATTTCAACTGGGTGTTACACCACCCAGCCTTTTTCTTTCTTTTTATTCCTTGTTCCGAGATGGCTGACATGCCAGTTTATCTGGAGAGGTTGAACAGGGCATCTACACATATCTATGGTCTTGTCACACCGTCACACTCACCTGTTCCTGGATCAGTCCCGCCAACACCACACTCACCTGTCCCCGGATCAGATCACATCGTCCGCTCACAATCACCTGATTATTGACACCTGCCTCCAATCACCACAGCACCATAAAGCCTGGCTCAGCCAAACAGTTGTTGGCTGAGCTCGAGGTCATTACCCTGAGTTTACCTGGAACAACGCTCAGATACCTACCTGCTATTTCTGCCTGCCTACTGATATCCTGTGGACATTCAAAGGAGGATTTCAGTCAGCCTGTGTCTCACTTACCTGCCTGAAAGACTGAGTATCGTTCTACTCTCTCCTAATTGCTTGCACTGCGGACTTTACCCATTTGAAAATACTTACCTGAGTTACTCACCTTACTTCACTTACCTGCACCGAACTTCTAATCTTGTGATTTACCTGCTGTAAATAAAAATACTCACCTGTGAAACTTACCTCCTCTGTCTCCGTGTCTGACTGAGCGTGACAGGTCTGCTCGTCACTGCTCGGGCCGGGGTCAACAGAGATCATTAGCATTTAAAGCAACATGGACTAGAATGGCTTGATGAAAACAGAGCTGATTTTGACAGAGTAAATAAGGTGTTTTTTGCACTACTCTTGGAAAAGAAAATGAACCAAAGTGTACTACAGACTTTCCATACAAGGGTTACTCTACCTCAAAAATTTTGTCATTATTTATTTACCCCCATGTCGTTCCAAACATGTAAAAGTTTGTTAATCCTCAAAACACAATTCATGACATTTTAAACGAACACAGGTAGGCTTGTGGCAGTGCCAAGACTTTTCTCAACAATTCAGCACCGTAACATCAGAATAGCACCATTTTGGAGAGCGTCCGCTGGACACACACAGCATATGCTCTTTTGTGTGAGTCGTGACACACAGATGTTCAAATCAATGTGTAAATAGATGCAAACAGCAACGTAAGCATTACAGTGAAGGAATGAATGAATATAAAAAAAACACTGAAGACAGATGAAGTATTATGCCATGTCTTTCCTACTTTTCTAGACCTTGACAGTGTAATCTACTTGGGAGTCAATGGGACAGTCACAAGCCTCCCAGTTTTTTGATCTTAAATTGTATTCTGAGGACGAACAAATCTTTTATAGTTTTGGAACAACATGGAGTTATAGTAAGCGATTAATGACAACATTTTCATTGTGGGGTGGAGTATATCTTTAAGACCCCTAAGAATCATGTCAACTTGTGTAAAAAGGGGAATCCGATGACCCTTTTAAAGGATAATTTGGCTGTTGTATTCATCAACTCAGATCACACCATAACCACAATGATCATACAAGATTAAAAGTTAAAGCAATTCACACCACCGGGTAGAAGTAGAGTGAGAATACCTGAGCAAGGAAGAGAAATCTGACAACTTCTTACAACTTTTAACAACTACTGTAAAACAACAACATAAGGCCAGCTATGCCTTCCATGATGAGCTACCAACAAGTCTGACCAAATTAACACCTTCTTGCTCCTCACTCTTATCTCATTTCCAAGTCTGCTTTGATCCATCAGCTAACTTTTTGTGTCTGGGAAAGCCTCACTTCAATTCCCTTCAAACTAAAGTGGAGGACATTTTCATATTCAGAAAAACAGAAAATCAGGAAATCATCTTACATCGACAAATTTGTCTGACACTTTTATCCAAAGCAACTAAAATCACAATGAATATACACATTTCTTTACCTCAGAATTGAACCCATGACATTAGTGTTGCTAACAACATGCTACTGTTTGAGCTACTTCTACAAGCGACTCCCTCTTGCATTCCCGCTGCATTAAATTATTCTTTATCATCACATAAAGTGTCAGAATGCCTTAAATCCCCCATCATAGTGCTATTCGCCAAAAAAGGACAAGATTACAGTACTGGATGAATACAGATCTGATTCTCTGACACCACAAATTGACTTACTCAAAATCTATCCTTCAATCTGCTACTGGATTTCCAGGAAGCAATGGATAGGAAGCAAACCGATAACAACCTGTCAGGCTGTTGCAGCAGTGTTCCTACTTGTCTCTAACCTCGTCTCCCTTTCCGTTGTCATTTTATGTAAGTGTACTGGTTGTACAGTAATTTATCAAGTTTGCAGATGACATCACTACAGTAGGCCTTATCTGTAACAATGATGAGTCCATCTATTGAGAGAAGGTGGACCTGGTGACAGCATGGTGCTCTGCCAACAATCTGTAGCTGAACAAAAAAAAAAAGACTATGAAGAGAATACATTTCAGGAAGAACAAGCAAAGGCACTCTCCCTGAAAATAAATGCCTCTTTGAAATCTCTTGGGACCACTATTTCTGACTCCCTGGGTTGACAATAATCACCACTATAATCAAAAAAGCCCAACTGAGGATGTTCTGTCTGTGGCAGCTTGAGCTGTAACTCTCCTCTCCCATTCTGGTTCAGTTCTGGAGGGCAGTCATTGAAAGCATTCTCGCCCCTTTCATCACTGTTTGTTTCTTAGCTCCAAGACCAGGATACCGTGGGTGAATGGCTCTTCTGAGATCACTGGCTGCCACCTATCAACAGTCGAGGGGCTTTACACTATGAGAGCTTCAAATAAAGCTCAGAAGATTACCTCAGATCTGTCACATCCTGGAGATCCGCGTTTTACCTTCCGGCGGACGATGGAAGTCCATATGTACAAGAACTACCCGTCATAATATCTTCCCGTCAGCTGCTTCTTCCCTGAGGCTGTCCGTCTCCTCAATGGGCTCTTGGACAAAAATAACTGCACTCGCTGGAACTGATCCAGCTTTGATGACCAAACCTCACATTTTTCCACATACATTATGTATGACATAAATAGCATACTCAGTCAAAGCACAAAGTGTATTTAAATGTGATAAGTTGTACTACTATTACTAATAATAATAATTTAGATGTTCTTCTGTAAGAGGCACACAGTTCTGTTTATTAACCGCTAGACAGTTAAAAGTTACAGACTGCAGCTTTAAAGAAAGCTATGGTATGTCCTCAGAATAGGTAACATATCACATGCTAGTACAAATAACGGTATGGTATTGTACATCCTTATTGATGTAAATCATCATTCTCCAGTCATCATTAATTCTGAAAAAAAAAAGTGACAAGGACATTCCAAATTCCACTTTTTGAGTTTCATGGAGAAACAAAGTAATTTGTCTGGAATGACAAAGCCAGGTTTTTAATGGCAACTGGGTAAACAGTTTGCCAGAATTTTCATTTTTGATGGACCCTCTTAACCTTCCTATTTCTACCCACAACATTGCTAGAGCTCAAACATAGAGATGGCAACAGCACTGCAAAGGTCATGGGCCTGATTCCAAGTGAATGCATAAACTGATAAAAGAAAAAAAAGAAAAGAAAAAAGTGTTTAAATGTGAGTGTTTTACCATTATCTACAGAGCTAATTGGAAATAATATTTTCAAAATATCTTGTTTGTGTGTTTCACAGAAGAAAGTCGCACAGGTTTGGAATGGAATAAGGGTGAGCAAATTCATTTAGGGTGAACAATCCCTTTAAGTCCCCTTGGCGTAACCTAAGGTTAAGTGCTTTTTTCATCGTTCTTAACCGTCCCATGCACTGCATTTCCCTGATAAATTAAATCCTTTGGTCAAATGGGGTGAGCCAGAATTAAATATATAAATATATGTAACATATTTTTATTTGTAGAGCTGCAGGTGGATTGGCCCACTGGGATTTCCTCCAGGGCTCCAGATGGTTAGTCGATAAGTGGTGCTGGGGACCAAAAATTTCACTCTGTCTAGCCAGATGTGTACGTGAGTAAGATTAAGAAACAAATGGAAGAGAAGTCTAAGATTAATACCATTTGTCTAATAACTGTCAGATTATGTTAGTGAATCCAGCTTAGTCTCCATTGATTTGTATTAGTTTTGAGCCTCAGGGAAGGTGTTCCTGTGCATGACTACCAAAATATAATGAATCAATGCAACAGGGTTTCAAGGCTATCGAGTAAACATGAAATAGCATTGCAATGCCAATTAGCAGACGCTTTGAACATGGTTGGTGGTAGTTGTTACTGTCCTTGAGAAAATATTATGCACATTTCTTGCAAGCCATACAAAAGCACAAATCAGTTTGACTTCCCCATTCTATAAGCTATAAGTAATCACAAACATTTATGAATAGATTCTTTCATCACTTTAGCTACTGAATTGTATTTTAATGACACTAATAAGTCCAGTTTCACCTCAGGAGTTCACTTCCACCTCTGTGACTTGCCCGGTGATGCCGATCCATAAATATTTTCAGAGGCTGGCTGTTTTGATGGACAACTGCCTATTTTAGTGTGAACTTCCACCATCAGAAAGAAATGATGATATCTGATGATATATCTATATTGACCTTTTCCCAGGGTGATATATATATGTAAAAGTAAAAGAGGCTTCCTTAATATCAACAGTAACACCCACACCAGCTCATTTTCATATAAAGTGGCCTCACAGGATACATTTCTTTGGATAAATATGACTCTCTGCCAAGATTTGGCCCTCGCTGACAATGCAAAGCTTCAGGTTGTTGCACTTTTTAGGAAGACATTTAAAAAGTCCATCACTGTCCTTGACATCCTACAGTGAGAAATGTTCAAAAGCTACAAGGCTACAAATATTTGGCTAGTGCTTGCATTTATTTATTTATTTTTGTATGCTGTTTAGTTTGTAAGTTCACTCACATAATTGACTGGCTTTTTGTCTTTATTTTACTGTGCCACAATTGTGATGTTCCACCTTGACTTCCTTTATGAATAAATTCAAAGTTTTTATCTGAGGAGGTCTGTCTATAATAAACAGTCTTTGAGAAACCCAGTGCTCCATGAACTGTCAAAACTTGTTGGAAAAAATAAGTGCAGGTGTTGCTTGGTGAATCTCATAGTATTGTTTGTTTTTATAAAGAAGGGAATCATCATCATAATAGCCACATTAAAAAGTTCCTTCAGTTATTGTCTTGCTAATTTATGCTAAAATTGTAACACAAATGAACTGTGTGCTGCATTCTGGAGTATTTTAAAGCCACACAATAGCTTTGTGTCAGGAACAAGCCAAAGTTTTGTTCCTAAGTTGTTATTTAAAATCATGTTCTTCACAAAATCTGGCTCAATCATGATACATATAAGAATGCTTCATGTGTGTAGATCAGTGCGGTTCATTTAAATATAAGGATGTGCATGAGCTTTTAGAGGTAGGACTGAAGATGCAGCATTATTGCTTACTGTTTCTTTGTTTTTGAGAACTGCGACAATGACGCATATGCTGTATGTCTAGAGAGAATACAGTCAATTTCTTGGAAGCATGTCTCATTAAAAAAAAAAAAATAAATAAAAAAAAAATAGAAAGACAGAAATGCTAATCAGCTGTTCAGTACAGTCTCATCTTCATAGACAGCAGTGATGAATGTCATCCGTAGCCATTTTTAGATTTGTCATGTCCTCTCAAAGTGGGTCAGTTTGTAGACCAGTGTAAATCCATTTAACACCTTTATCAGTGTCTTACATGAACCACTACGAATCAGTAGACAGAATCATTAAATAGATTAGAGCCTTTCTCCGTCCAGGCTAATAACCAAATGACACAGCGTATTTGATCCAGTTTATGTGGGTATGGGAACCCTTACTGACATCTTTTGGAAAGCCCCGGGCAATATTGATGGGAATGAGTCAGGTCGCTTTCACCAGTGCTGACAGCTTCGAGAGGTCAGCGCTAATAAATAAACTCGACGTCTACAAAGGCAAGCTAGTTGAGAGCAACAGCTTATCAAAAGTGAAGACATGGTGCTCAAAGTAGGTCAGGACGACTCATCAAGCAGCCTCTGGCCCTGTGTCCTCCATGGCTCTTACGAGCCGGTCGGGTGCGGGACAGTCATCGGGAGACGACGTAGCTGGAGGGAGACATGTCACGCTCCTCTCAAATATCTCAGCTCTGAAGTGACAGCACAGGTTTTAAAGGAGTTCTTAAGCTCCCGCTCTCTCAGAGGTAGTTGCTGAAGATTTCACCCCACTCTTTTATTCAACGTAAGGCTCCAGCTACCGCGCTGAGGTGCCAAGGTCCTGAGGGCATCCGCCTACACTGCTCTAGCAGTGGGGATTCATCAGCAGGCCTTCAACCGTGGGTGGAAGAGACTTCTTAAAGAGTCTTTATTCTAAATGTTTTCTTTTTTCGAAAACACAAGTTCTTCACTGTCTGTCTGTGGCTTACAAAGAAAAATGCAAGCACTATGGCACATCCTGGGAGAAGACTGCTGACTTTTTTATAAATTGGATCAACGGTGAGGGCTTGTAGAGACAGCAGTAGTCTCAGTTCAGTAATTGGCGAGTTATTTTAAAGGGTTTATATTGTGACAAATCACCTTGGTCTTTTGAGATAAAAAGAATTTATTGATACTAAAGGCAGGTTCAGACTGTGCTAACATTTCTGATACTCTAAAGCTAGCTGCTGTAAACGTGGGGAAACATCTCCAATGTTTTGTTGTTAGTCTTTAAAGAAAGTGCCTGAAAAGAAACAGGTTGCCAATGAAATCCTGCTAATTGTTTAACTACATTGTTTTTCTTCCATTTCCCTAAACTGTATTTTTTAACATTTGTAATTAATTATATATATATTTTTTAATTAATTAATTAATTAATTTAATTAGAAGTTCTAACTATTAAAGCATTTTAACAAATAACTGTTCATACCTACTTACTGTTCATATCAAAATTATACCTGAATTCATAACTTGTTCATCATTTAAAAATTACTTTTTTAATAAATTAAAAATCACATTTTAGTTTGAGGGCAAATTCTCACTTTTAACTATTAACTCTGAATGTTGCCTGAATAAACTCCAAATTCGCTGCTGATTAATAGTTAGTAAGGTAGTTGAAAAATGTAGGTATGGGGTAAGATCAAAAAGATGATAATGCAGAATAAGAATAAATGCATTAATATGTGCTTTATGCTTTATGTGGCAATATGCATGCTAATAACTAGGTAATAGTTACAATTGGCTAATAAGCAATCTCCGAGTTAGGAGACCCTAAATAAAAAAGTGTTACCTTTTGTTTTTACAGGAAATTAATGCAAAAATGCGCACCACAAATAAATAAACATACTGTATTATGAGGCAGTGCCAGTTAATGGTTTCTATGTTGACTTGGCAGGAATGCCAACAGTTCACGGTGATGTCAGATTATGTTAGGGTCTGCTAGAGTCTTTTTGGAAAATCATACCAGATTGCTCAAACATTCCAAAACCTGACAAGTGAAGATTGAACATGTTCAGACAGTGAAAACAAACCACAACAGGGTTAATACGCTGAGCCAACACAACCCAACAAACCTTGGATATTGGTGTTTGTTGATGTGTTTGGACAGTTTGAACTAGACTTAAGCTGCCAAATACTTCGTTCTGTTCCCCTATGTTTTGGTCAATAGCAAATCAGCATTTTTAAACAAATCTTTTAGGTCAGAATGATGCTTACTTTCAAATAACACCATCCGGTTATCCAGTTAGCTAAAAATGTATTATAAAGGGATAATTTGCCCAAAACTTGCAATCATGTCATTACTTTCTCACACATAGAACATGCTATGAAAGTCATCGGGGTCCATAAACAGTTAAGTTACTTACTCTTAAAAATAACGGTACTTAAAAGGTTCTTCCCCTTAATGCCATAGAAGAACCACTGGTAACACTTTAGAATATGTAACACTTGTTAACTATTAACTACGACTTAAATAAATTAATTCGTAGTTAAGTTCAGGTATTGTGTAGGATTGTAATGAAACGCCAGACTCGTTTGGATCCATTCGCTTGGCTTTATTAAGAGAGATGAACAGGCAGAGAGTATAATCACCGGCAGACAGGTATATCGTAGACAGAGCAGTAAGGTAGTCGTATTCCAGGCGATGATCAATCAGGCAGGCAGCAATCGTCAGTAGTGAAAACAACAGTCCAGGGTCATACATGGGAAAGGCAGTCCGGAGATAAACGCTCAGAATTATTACCATGAGGAGAATAAGACTTCGCACCGAACTGAGCAAAGTCTGAGCTATAAATAGTCCAGATAATAGCGAACACCT
This sequence comes from Enteromius mattozi, assembly GCA_032359235.1. NCBI lineage: Eukaryota > Metazoa > Chordata > Actinopteri > Cypriniformes > Cyprinidae > Enteromius > Enteromius mattozi. The sequence continues at coordinate 918,655 of JAUMHE010000063.1, read as the reverse complement.
GTGATGGAAGTGCCGAGGTACGTGAGGAAAAGAGTCCGGGTGGGAACTAATATTCCGGGGATGGTTCCCGCTGCTGCTGGTCGGAAAGAGCCACAGAAGCGCTTCACTTCCCGAAGCGAGCCCTCTCTCAACGCCAAGGTCTCCCTCTGGGACGAGGAGCCGGTTTGTCCGGGTGCTCCTGGTGGAAGGTTGTGGTAAGCTGAGGGTCCAGAATGTCTCTGGAGTTGACCCAGGATCTTTCCAGGTCCGTATCCCTCCCAGTCCATGAGATATTGAAGTATTCCACCTCGGCGCTGAGAGTCCAGGATGCGGTTGACCTGGTAGATGTCCTCACCAGCAGGAAGTAGGGGGGGGAGCCTCTGCAGCGGCCTCATCCTGGTCCCTCTCTCCTCCCGGGTCAGCAGCGGGCTTGAACAAGGAGATATGAAATGTGGGTGAGAAACGATAGTTTGCAGGAAGTTGTAAACGAAATGACACTGGAGTTATTTGTTTGATTATTTTAAAAGGACCCACGTACCTCGGACTTAGGTTCTTGCTGGGCAGATGTAAACGGAGATCTCTTGTAGAAAGCCAGACCCATTGTCCGACTTGATATTGAGGACCTTCTCTACGGCGACGGTTGGCCTGTTGGGTGACTCTACGTATGGCCCTCTCCAGGTGTATGTGAGCAGCGTGCCAGGTGGCTTCACTTTTTTGCAGCCAGTGGTCTACAGTGGGTAAATTTGTGGGTTCCCCAGACCAGGGGAAAAGGGGTGGTTGGAAGCCCAGGACACACTGAAAGGGCGTCAAGTTGGTGGCAGGTTTTCTTAAAGAGTTTTGGGCATATTCCGCCCACAAAAGATAGGTGCTCCAATCTTGTTGGTTGCGATGGCAGTAAGCCCGCAGGAAGCGCGTAAGTTCCTGATTCATTCTTTCAGCTTGTCCGTTGGATTGGGAATGGTTTCCGGAGGTGAGGCTTACATTTATGTTGAGCTGATCGCAGAAGGCTTTCCAGACCCTGGAAGTGAACTGGGGACCCCGGTCAGAGACGATATCCTCGGGTAGACAATTCTTCACAAACGTGGTGGTGTCTGAAGTCAACATGGACCACCAATACCGGTTGGAGATGAGGTCAATGGTGGCCTGTATGCCGGGGTGGCCGGAACTAGGGGTCTCGTGGCGGTCCCTTAGGGCTGCGGGAACATAGGAGCGTTCCGGAGGACAGTCAACTGGTGGCGGGTCCTCTCTTTGAGCATCGCTTATTTCTGCCGTAATATCCCATTAGATGGGTGCCACTATCATGGTCGAGGGAATGATGGGGGCTGGCGGTGTGTCTTGTTGTTACAGGTCGAACTTTCTAGACAAAGCGTCCGCTTTACCGTTCTTAGTGCCAGGTCGGTAGGTGATCTGGAAGTTCAAGCGGGTGAAAAAGAGAGACCATCGTGCTTGCCGTGAGTTCAGGCACTTGGCGGATCGTAGATACTCCAAATTTCGGTGGTCTGTAAGCACCAGGAAGGGTGTGACTGCTCCCTCCAGCCAGTGGCGCCACTCCTCTAAAGCTGCCTTCATTGCGAGAAGCTCCCTGTCTGCGACATCATAATTACGTTCTGCCGAGTTAAGTTTTCGAGAGTAGAAAGCACAGGGGTGGAGTTTGGCGGATTGTCCGTGTCTTTGGGAGAGTATGGCTCCGATGCCGGTGTTAGAGGCGTCCACTTCTACCACAAATTGGCGAGCAGGGTCAGGATGGCAGAGAATGGGGGCTGAGGTGAAACGGGCCTTTAATTCCTGGAAAGAGTGATCACACTCTACAGTCCATCATCGTTTGGTTGTGCCTCCTCGTGTCAATGAGGTTAGGGGTGCTGCCACCTGGCTTAAGCCTCGAATGAACTGCCGGTAAAAATTGGCAAAGCCCAGAAATCGTTGCAGATCCTTTACAGATTGGGGTCGGGGCCAGTTAATTACTGCTGAGACCTTGACGTCGTCCATGGCAATACCCTCGGTGCTGATTACGTACCCCAGAAAGGAGATTGTGGTAGCGTGGAACTGACACTTTGATGACTTGGCATAGAGATGATGACTGATTAGGCGTTGCCGTACTGCTCTGACGTGCTGTACGTGACTGGTGGGATCTTCGGAATAGATCAAGATGTCGTCTATATAGACAATTACGAATTGATTTAGCATGTCTCTAAAAATGTCATTGACTAGGGCCTGGAACACGGAGGGACTGTTTGATAATCCGAAGGGCATCACCAGGTATTCGTAGTGCCCCGTGGTGGTTGAAAAGGCTGTTTTCCACTCGTCTCCTTCTCTGATACGGATGAGGTTATAAGCGCTACGCAAATCCAGTTTAGTAAAGATGCGAGTTTGTTCCAAAGCCGCTGGGACGAGAGGAAAAGGATAGCGGTATTTCACAGTCATTTCATTAAGTGCTCTGTAGTCAATGCAGGGTCGCAATGATCCGTCCTTTTTCTTTACGAAGAAGAAGCCTGAGGAGGCGGGTGACGTTAATGGGCGGATGAAACCCTTGGCTAATTCCTCGTCTATGTACTGCTTCATGCTGATATCCTCGGGTTGAGAGAGTGGAAAAACTCGTCTCCTAGGGGGCGTGGAACCAGGTAAGAGTTCTATGGCACAATCAGTGGCTTGGTGAGGTGGCAGCTGTGTGGCTTGAACTTTGCTGAAGGCGTGGTATAGGTCGTGATAGGGTAGCGGAAGTGAATCCAGTGCTTGATCCTCCAGAGAGGTGATGCATTGTTTGAGACAGCCTGGTGACCATTTTGTGATGTTTTGTTCCCTCCAGGATATGCTTGGGTCGTGGAGAAGGAGCCAAGGGTAGCCAAGGATTAGCGGGTGACTTGGTGAGTGGATGAGGTGGAATTGGATTATCTCAGAGTGGAGTGCGCTGGCGTGCAGTGTGAGTTCCTGAGTCTGATAGGTTACTCAGCCATTGCCTAACGGCCGTCCGTCGATTGCTGCCACCGTAACGTGGGGATCACATATAATGAGAGACAGTGTTACGACCCTTTTAAGTTTGTCTTGGGGAGAAGGGAGTAACATTGAGATTGTGGCAAACTTGTAAAATTATGTAG
>JAUMHE010000063.1:904448-915484 GCA_032359235.1 Enteromius mattozi | reverse complement strand
GCGAGCCAATCAGCAGTCACAGATCCGATCTAAGAGATTTACAGGGGAGAGAGAACAAGCGGGAGAGAGAAAGCAAATACACCGACACTCCCACAAGGACATCTATGGACGTAACAGACAGATTATGGTATTAGCAAAGCTTTGGTCCATGAAGTTTCCCGTGTCCCCCGAATCCACGAGGGCCGACGTCCAAATCACACGATCTTGTACTTCGAGGTACACTTCTAACAACAGAGAGGGGGACAAAGAAGGTTGGCTTACCCGGAGGTTGGTAGTGCGTGGAGGTCTGGAGGGACAGTTAGCGCGGAGATGGCCTGCTTGACCGCAGTATAGGCAGAGGTGGTTCCTAATCCGCCTCTCTCGTTCCTCCTCGGATAGTCGTGTGAAGCCCAGCTGCATGGGTTCCTCCTGAGTGGTGGTTGGAGTAGAGAGGAGTGCGGATGTGAGACGTGCCCTCTGCGGGAGGGGAGAAGGTGATCGATCTTAATGGCCATTTCTATATATTTCTCCAGAGATTTGCCTTCATCGCGGCAGGCGAGCTCGGTCTGTAACTCCTCCCTTAGACCGCGCCGAAACATGGATTTTAAAGGTGCACTTTCCCATCCTGTCTGTGCCGCAAGGGTGCGGAACGCCATGGCATAATCCGCTACAGTAGATGGACCTTGACGTAAGCGCAGTAGCTCGTCCTCTGCCGCCCTGCCATCCACAGCGTGGTCAAACACCTCCTTAAACATTTTAATGAAACGGTGATAGCTAGGAAAGTTAATCTGGTTCCCCTCCCAGAGAGCGGTGGCCCAGTTAAGCGCCTTTCCCGTGAGCAAGGAGCAGATCAGAGAAACTTTGGAGTCATCAGTGGCATAGTTCTGGGGTTGTGAATTAAAACATATGGAGCATTGGAGCAAAAAACCTTTGCACTTGCCTGGCGAACCATCAAACTTCTCCGGTAGGGCCATCTGAGGCGTGGTCGTGCTCGAAACGGCCAGAGCGGCTGGCGGAGTAATAGCGGCAGGGGTTGTGTTGGCAGCAGCGGTAGATTGATTCACAGCCATGGTGAGCGCTTGTACCGAGCGAACTAAATCCTCAGTCATGGTGGTTAATTTGTCTAGCTGCTGGTGGTGGGAAGCCAACATGGAGGCTTGCCGGGAGACCTCATTACAAACGCTAAATAAATCTGCTGGATCCGGTTGCGGTGAAGTCTTCTGTAATGAAGCACCAGACTCGTTTGGATCCATTCGCTTGGCTTTATTAAGAGAGATGAACATGCAGAGAGTATAATCACCGGCAGACAGGTATATCGTAGACAGAGCAGTAAGGTAGTCGTATTCCAGGCGATGATCAATCAGGCAGGCAGCAATCGTCAGTAGTGAAAACAACAGTCCAGGGTCATACACGGGAAAGGCAGTCCGAAGATAAACGCTCAGAATTATTACCATGAGGAGAATAAGACTTTGCACCGAACTGAGCAAAGTCTGAGCTATAAATAGTCCAGATAATAGCGAACACCTGTGACGGAAGTGCCGAGGTACGTGAGGAAAAGAGTCCGGGTGGGAACTAATATTCTGGGGATGGTTCCCGCTGCTGCTGGTCGGAGAGAGCCACAGAAGCGCTTCCTGTGACAAGGATTAGGGATGTAGAATAAGGTCATGTAGAATAAGGCATTAATATGTGCTTAATCACTACTAATAAATGGCTTATATACTTGCGATATGCATGCTAATAAGCAGATAAGAGGTGTAACAGTAAAAAAAAAAAGTGTTTTCAGACCAATTTCCTCCTTTTTTGGTTCCTCAAAGAACCATTCTGTCAAAGGTTAAAGAACTATCTCTTTCCTACCTTTTTTTTTTTTATCTGAAGAACCTTCTATGACCACAAAGGACCTTGGTAACACTTTATTTTACAGTTACATCGATTAGTTGCTGATTAGCAGATTAGCATATTACTAAAATATCATTAGTAATTAATTAGTGCTAATCAAGCACATAATAATGCCTTATTCTACATCCCTAATCCTACACAATACCTAAACTTCACAACTACCGCACTAACTATTAATAAGCAGCTCATTAGGAATTTTTTAAAGGGAAAAGTCAGTTAATAGTTAACAAGTGTTTCTATTCTAAAGTGTTGCCAGAACCTTTTTGTGAAACAGAACGTTTCTTCGAATTTTAAAGGCTCTTTACCATTTTGACAAAAATGACACCGTTGCATCATGAAACATCTTCATTTTCAAGAGTGTTCTTCAAAATATTTGATTTTAGGTTTAGTGAGAGAAGGAAACTTGCAGGTTTTGAGCAACTTGTGGGGTGAGTAAGTAATGACAGAATATACACACATAAAGATGTGTGTTTTACACATACTGGAGCGGTAATAGAGTGATCTTTGCGCAAGAGAGAAACAAACATACTCAGACTTTCAAAAAAACCTGCTCCTTGCTCCAGGCAAAATCATGTAACTCCTCTCCCCTCTGTGCTGAGAACACACTCTTGTGACTAGTCTTCTCTGCTCTCTCCTCTCTCTCCTGCTTCTCTTTCTGTTTGTGTTTTTGGCTGTGGCATATCCTGCCAAATACCTGATAGAGTGTTATGAGTGTGAGGTGGAGGGTTTTTGGGATAAATCATAGCACATTTAAACAGGGAGTCACATACTAAACAATCCATTACCACTGTGTTTAGCAGCAGTGAATGAGTGCCAAACTAATGACATACATCAACAATCCACAAGTAAAAGACACAACTCCAGTCTATCAGTGTATTCTGCAGCAAAAATCCATGCCTGCAATAATTCATTTGTGTATCTAAAATAAATAAAGTTGGAAATTGAATGATTAAGATATAGGCTTAATGCACAACAAGTAGTAATGAGGCCATGACACTATTATTCATTATATTATATTATTAAGCATTATTTTTCATTGGTTTAACACTCTAGTCCATAGTTTTGTTGAAAGTACACAACGACACATTTTATTAATAGTAAATGAATTAGCCTGGAAGTCTGCATCTTTTTTTTCCTCCTTCTTCTTCTTTCTTTCTTTCTTTCTTTCTTTCTCTCTCTTAATATAATTATATATGTTAAATTTGTCAGCCAAAGTATTCTACAAGTATTCTGTGGTACTGACTAATTCCTAGAGATCATTTTAGCAACCACTGCTGACTTGAAAATTGTTGAATTTAAATAGGTGATTTTAAGTTAAAAGGGCCAATCACGGCACACTGAAGAAAACAGTAATCAGCTGTTTGTTTACCTCCATAATCTTGATTAAAGCTACTGAGCATCCAGTTAATCAACTAATATATGTTTTCCAAAAACGTTCATAAATTCATATTACTGTAAAGATCAATTGGCGGGTTTTATAATGTTTAATTACACACTGTTTTCCTCACTGAAATTAAGCTGTACATAGCCATATATTAACATTGGAAGGGAAGAACAGTTTGGACTCCAGCTTTGACTAATTATAGATAATTTGGCAAGAGAAGAGCATTCAGGCCCAGTGTTCATGGAACAGAATCGCAGCATTACATTTTTTTTAATTATTCCTATTAGTATTTTTGAAACATCACAGTAATGGTGGGGAAAACAGTGCATATCTCTACTAGTATTAGCATACCATTATTTTTATTTGCCTTCTGAATGAATCAATCAATAACATTTTTGGCAACACTATAGGTTAACACTTTATTTTAAGCTCTCCTTGTGACACATTGCATGTATTTACTATCATAATAACAGTGAATTAATGTATGCATAATTGCATGCAACTTTTTTAACTTTATAAATGTATAACACTAACTTTATAGTAAGTGCATGCAGGTAATTCATATTACTCGGTAATGTACAATTACACTGTAACAAGGACATCTTGAAGTAAAGTTAACCCTCTTTAATACAGGGACCAAAACTCTCTATGTTTCTTATTAGCATGCATATCACTAGAATATTAGACATTTATAAGTAGTAACAAAAAAGAAAAAAAAAAAGGCAGAAGGGTAAGAAGTTTTTTTTTCTGTATAATGCACATACAGGTAATATTCTAATTTTCTAAACTAATAGACATGGACTGTAACAGAGAACTTATTAAAAATTGTGCATTAGATTATAAACAAACAATACAAATTTTATTAATAATGAAAATTTGATTAATATTTAATTTTAGATTATATTTAACCCATTTTAATGTCCTTCAGTTGTCCTTCAAGCAAACAAATGAATGAACTTACAAAAAATAAATAAATAAACATAAATATACAAAATATACATTTTACAAGAAAACACATTTTCAGTCTTACTAATTCAAAAACGGATGTTTAATTTAATCTTTTATTTTATTTTATTTTTGCACAGATATAAAAGTGGTTTGATTATAAATGATCAGTGTTTTTCTGACAGATATATAGGCTAGACTGAGAAGGACAACAGGTAAATCTCTGTACCCTTCAAGCAAGGAGCACTTGATCTTAAAAACTGGCAGTGTTTGCTTGTATAATTGCTTGCATACATCAGCAAAACAGCAGCTCTGTCAATTTAAATAGTTGACCTTCAAAATGTGAAACTCCACGGGACAATCAGGCTTGTTTTGGAATTATTTAACAACTATTGTCTAAAGTTTAAGGGCAGCCAAGATGATTGCAGTCAAATCATTTGTTATGATTCTTGATCACACACAAACATACACACAAGACACACACACACGCACTATTTTAGGCAACCCTGTGCTGCCACAGTCGGACGGGCCGCACATATCTCTTCCTGGCGACAGGTTCTGGCGTTTGCTATTTTTCAGCTGTCGGCCCACTTTTAAAAACTCACACACAGCTACTTGGCTGATCAAGTCACACACCATCAGCTGGACAAGAGTTTGCTTTTATCAGGCCTCCATCTTAATTGCACTTTGCTCGTTAAATGCAGGCTTTCGTTCTTTTATAGATTGTGTGTGTGTGTGTGTGTGTGTGTGGACTTTAAAAGAGCCAAAAGCTGAAGATGCACAGAGAGGTTAAGCAGGCATCAGCACCGAGGGCCCATCTGCTGGGCCCCTGTGGACGGGTCAGTGGCTTGATGAGGGCCGTTGGTAATCTCTAGCGCAGCAGGTTCTGTCAGAGGTTTGTGGATGGGTTGCAGTGACATGTCTTCTCTCAGCAGGGTGCCGACAGGAACCAGGTCTAAGCCCACAATAACTGGCTGATCCATGCCAGGACGTGCCACCCTGTCCTGCCACTGCCACTGCCCAAAGTCATCAGTTCCGCCAAGTACACGAGAAGAGGAAGGGGGTAAGGACAAATTATGAGTGGAATATGAAAATAAAGTAGCCGAGGTCAGTAGTTTGGGCAAATAAGTGCACTTTTTAAAAAAGAAAAAAAAGGTTTTAAGGTCACATTAGCAAAATGTCCACCTTCAGGTCGTGGTAAACATGTCTTTGTAAAATCTTATTTACAGATCTTTCTAAAGTAAAAAGTGTTTATTCCGCTTTGATTATGATCTCCATATTTTCATACGTCATAGTATTTCAGCTATAAACGTCAGACGTATCAAATATAATCTATCTATCTATCTATCTATCATATTTATATATATATATATATATATATATATATATATATACTTGTTTGTTTAAGGTATCCAGCTTTATGGGGTTACTCGCTATTCTTTGTTAACATGCAGATTTTTTTGTATTATTATTATTATTTTTGTTGTTGTTGTTGTTTCTTTTTTTGTTGTTTTGCTTTTTTTATATAATGTCGTAAGCATGTTTGTTTGCCTTTCTTTTATCAAGACTTAATAAACTACAAATAAATAAATACTGTTAACTTATTACAAATTTTAAACATATGATATTTACATTTTTAAATAAAAGTTGAAATGAAAATCCCCCCCTGGAATTTATTTGAGAGATTAAATGTTAAAAAGTTAAAACACCTAATCAATGCAACACATTAAATGTTACACTTCAGTACTTTTTAGGAGGAAATTCATCATAAAAAAATAAGGATGAAAAAAATACTATCATAAAGCATCCTTTAAAATTAGAATTCTGCACCAGCCTTTTAGACAATGGCGGTAATAAAACTACTGGTGCCGGAACATAATTTCAGACAAGAGAAGCAGAATGACCCTGTGCGCGAATAAGTCTTGGCAAGGAGTTAATTCCCAGACCGCCCAAAAATGAGCTGCCTTTCTGCACCACAGTGGGACACTGCAAATGTCCCACATATGCTTTATCAGTACAAGTGAGCAGTTGATACTGTTTCCCGCTCACTCGGTGATAAGAGAGCCTGCTGCTCTGCGGTATGTTCCCATCGCCTCTCCCTCGTTCCCCCTCTATCATTTCTATCCAGGCTGCTCGCAACCTGTTTTCCCAAGTGCCAGCGGCCAGGCCTGTTCTGAGGATGGGTTTACTGTGTCTCAGCCCCTGGAGATGCTGTCCGTTTGCTGGCTGGAGGCCTAGTAACCGAGCCTGGGCATCCAGCCCTCCCCTCCATGTGCTCGCTGATGTACTGGGGCCCTCCTGCCTGTCTATCATGCGAGTGGAGTTATGTCTCCTTCCCGCTTGGACGATCTGTTGACTGGGCAGAAGCGTGTCATCCGCCACGCAAAGTCTCCCGTTTATAGCTGTTTTGCTGCATGCAGACAGATCCAAGCTGTGGTAATATTCATGCTAGGCGGTGACAAGGCCCCTTGTGCCAACAAACAGGCCAGACAAACTGGGCCATATGGAGGCTTAGCGGACGGATTTCGGAGTTAGTCGTCTGCATTGCTTGTTGGGAATGCAAATACGTTGCTATCGTTCCATCCTCTCTATTTGCATATGGGCTGTAATATCATATACTATTTAGTTTGCTTTCAAGGGTGAAATACAGAAGAAACAAAAGAGCAAAAAAAAAAAGGTTAAAAGGATTCTGGACACTAATACTTGGGTAAAAAAAACAAAACAAACAAAAAAACTGTATATCTCAAACAGAAACAATTCTAAAATATGGAAGCAATTATCTTCTAGTCACTTCATCAAATTAAAGTATATAAAATATTAACTATTAATATTATTTTTAGTAATTACTGTGTAACGTAATTTAAATGTTAAATATAAACAAATAGTAACATATTAAAAATGTCAATAATAACACAATTTCCTTTCATTCTTTCCACCTGAACATACATAAATGCACACATACATTCTAAAGCCCTTTTAAATCTCACCTAATTATGTTGTTTTTGTCAAGTGAACTCCCACATTTACATTAAGCACACTGATGTCAATACGGTCCTCTGTTTAATCTATTTTCTTGACTGCTTGCCTGACCATCTCATTTATTGGTAAAATTAATACTGGCACTAAATCTGCATTAAACATGGGCTGCCAAAAAGCCGTTTAACCTTTTGGCTTACAAGTTACAAGTCAAATTTGTTAAAATATTTGTAAACCTAACTGGAATAACATAACACAATATGTAATATAATTTGTGTTGACTGTTTTAATCGATTATCAATGTAATATTTGCTGGCATGTTAATTTTGCTTTGACATGAAGAAACAATGCGAAAAGATAACACATCTGCATTCAAATATGGTTCTCAGTTCAGCTCTTAGCTTGTGGAGAACCTAGTAAAACTAACCCTTATATGCCCTGCTGCATCATATTTGATATGCTAATTTATATGGCTTTTAAATTTTATCAATCAGGGCTGTGTTTCGCAAAAGCATTGCAAACCTAAATTGATCATAGCTCTATTGGTTTTTAATGGGTTCAGTGCTTTTGAGAAATGCAGCCCAGTATGTTGTACACAATCCAATACATGCCTTCTGTCGACTTATTGATGGTTTTACTTTTTTAAAATTTTTTTTTACATTTTTATTTTTACATTTCATTTTATGTGATACATGCATTTGTACTGTACTTGGTTTTACTTTTTACTCCAAGTAAATATCAGCAACTGCATAATTTTGCTCAGTTTGTACCTCTGAATAAAAGCTTCATATATCACGGTGTTGTACTATATGAGCCATAAAAGCCTAATGTTTCTCATGAATCTCAAGAAAAACTACATTTTTTGTTTACATTTTGTCTACAGGTTCAGTGAACTCTTTCATTTTTCTGACTATTCTTTCATTTGTCAGGCTTTAGGCAATAGAGATTTTATATGTCATAAATACGTTTGGCCTGGTTGTGGTTTAATCGTGGTTCATATTGACTTCTTGCCAGTGGATTTGGCTCCCATGGTGTCCTGACTGCTTCTGTTGAGCATATTCTACTCAGCGGATGCAGTTGTATCTGGTCCTGGGTGACCTGATGTTGTGTTTGTGTTACTGGGCTGTCTGACATGATTGAGAGGATGCTGTACTGCGAATTCCTCCAGGCCTGTTCTTGAAGAAACCGGATCAAACACAGAGAGCTCTTCACATAGCTTCCTGGTGCTATCGCTTCAGAAGACGTGAATTTACTCGGCAGCTTTCTTCTTTAATGTATAACTTAAAAACATGTATGACTTGACCTGAATGGCAGAAGAACCACTGACTGGCAATCAGCGCCATACAGGCCAAGAACTTCATACATACAGTTTGAATCAGTCACTTCCTCTGTTGATTCCCTGACCTTCGCTGTGAAGGAAAGTCTGTTTTATTATAGCACACAGAGTAAATCTAGTAAACTGTGGGTACGGTCAGGAGATCGGACTCGTGTCAGAGCCATGTCAGAGCCGTGGCAGTGGTCACGCACATGCTCAAGACATCTATGGGCCACTGAGCTCCCGTGGGGACGCAGGTTCAAGTGTGCACTCTGTTGTTTCCTGATCCCATATATATCCCATCTCTCCTGGTTCATTTCCCATTAACCTTTTTTTTGTCCTATCTGAAACAAGGAAGCAAAAAAAGCCCCAAAATAAAACAAAAAAGGGCTTTTGACTGGTTCTTCTTGACTAGCACTGAGGCTATCATTGCATACCACGAAGTAATATAGCCTGCTGTTTATATACCACTGTGGTTAATCTCTGTCAGACTCGTCACATTAAATAAATAGCCCTTCAGCTATAACCTTTACGCAGATGAGACCCCAGTTACATTGTTCAATGCTGTATTATATTAAGAAATGGAGTGCAATTACAAGATCTTGGCTGGGTTTGCTGATAATATTGCAAGTCATACATTACAGATCATCTTACCTTGTTAGATGTTGTTTTATGATGGGAAATGTCTTCCAATACAGTATGATGTCACTTATTACTTATTATTATTACTTATCACTTATTTTAAATAAGGACATTTGTGTATTTTTACATAAAATGTAAAAAATACATGTATAAAGACAGTATTAATCAATCATGAACACACAATTAAGCAAATGAACAAACAAATAAAGAGCACTTAAATAATAATAATAATAATAATAATAATAACAATAATTTGTAGCTGTTTCCAACACTTGCAATTGAATATATACATATACATTTTTTTTTTCTTTTTAAATAGAAAACAAAATAATGTACGACTACTACTACTACTATTACTACTACTACTACTACTACTACTACTACTAATAATAATAATAATAATAATAATAATGACCCCAGACTTTTTAATAATAAACATTTGATTACTATACATTTTATACTATTTGCATGCTACTTGGGGAATGAGGCTTTTGGGAAACGCTGCCTTTATTTTCATCTCTCTTATAATTAGACTCTGGCTCAGATACGAGGGTAGTTTAACATATGGTGTTGTATAAACTGCATAGCTTCTTCTATGCCACTCTTCAGAATATTTGTTTAACATTTAGAAAAGAGGATTTGACCTCCTGAGGCTCAGCTCTGTATGTTGATCGGTTTAGAAGTATTGTTGTTTCACGTCATTGTACTCCAACAATTGCTTCAGCTTCTTCTAAGCTAATTTCTTAGGAAAATTTGATGAATTTTAGCTAATCAGAGCGTCTTTGTTTTGTAAGCTGCTTAGCACTGGGGAGAATATTTAGGAGAAAACATTTGCAAAACAAATCGATTTGAAATATGCAGTGTGCATTAATATTTCATGAAACAATATGAATATTTGATATCAATCTGTATTTCGTTTACTGAGTTATATTTCTCTGTCTGAGATTCAAAGGTGTTTTCTTTTTCTCTCTAATTTATAATATGACATTATTGTATAATGAAAGACAAAATCATGCAAAAAACTGTCATATGCTAACAAGTATAGAAATGAATGGCATTGTTTTTTTGTTTTTTTTTATTTGACGAGCCTTCAAGTGGAGTTGAAAATATTGTAAATGTATATGAATGGCCAAGAAAAACGGAAAAAAAAAAAAAAAAAACTACCAGTGGAAACTTAATAAAAATAATAAATAAATAAAAGTAAATCTTAAATATCACATATCTCTTGTTTGAGGTGGCTTCAGTTTAGGCATGAATGCTCAGTGTCTGTTTTGTCAAGTAAATTTATGAATGCCCTGAAGCCTGCAAAGATTAATACATTTGCATACTAGATGTAGAAGAAATGAGAGTATGCAACATCATCATAATCATCAACAACAACCATGGGCCCATGCCTGTAGGCGCCTGATGCCTTATTGACAATTCTCTTCCATAAATTCCTGTCTAGTGTAGAACAGCTTTAATCCTGAAGGATTGCTCCACGCCACTGTCTGATGGCATTAGTCCATTCTCTGTGGGGTCTTCCTCTTCTGTTTGGACTATCCATCATGCTGTAGTTCAAAACTAAAAAGACAGTGAATGAGCATCTGGGTTCCCAGTATAGGCTCTTATATCAGAACAACAATGCCTTTAACTGAAATCTAGAACAAATAGGGTCACACTTTATGTTAGGTGGCCTAGTATGTACTTACATAAAAAATAAAAATAAATAAATAAATAAAATAAAAATAAGTACAATGCACTTATTATGTTCATATTGTATTAGAAAACACTTTTGCTGCTATTGAGGTGGGATACGGCTAAGGTTAGGGACAGGTTTGGTGGTATGGGTAGGTTTAAGGGTGAGGTAAGGCCTATCAAAGAATATGGAGAAAAAATATAAAACAAAAATAATATATA
>JAUMHE010000063.1:892277-902722 GCA_032359235.1 Enteromius mattozi | reverse complement strand
TATATATATATATATATATATATAAGTATAAAAGACCTGTGGACAGTGACCTAAGCTCAAGACAGTCTTCCCCGATCACAACCCCCTGAGTCCTCGCTTGTTTGTCGATGCGGTCGCCGTGATTTTGCCAAGCAAGACACGATCCCAGATCAACATTAGTTTCCAAAAATATAAACGTATCCCAATCCTTACCCCTAAACCTTCCCTTACCCAAAATGTAGGCCTAAAATGAGTGTGAAATGATAGCTGATTAACAAGGTTGTAGAAGCACCTAACCCTGATCATAAGCCTAAAACAGATATTTCCAGAAAAATGATCCCTTAATTCTGATTGGTTGATTGGAATGTTGTTCCAGGATCAACAAGCATCTTGTACTTGGTGAAATCACGCTCACCCTGTCGATGCTGTCCTATTGCAAAAAGAAAAAAAAGTATATATTTTATATTTACCTATATACTGTAGTATCTACATTGGTTTAATGATTGATACATCTGTACTTCCCATATATGTCACAGAAAGTATTACACAAGCTTTATATATATGTATATATATATATATATATATATATATATATATATATACAATTATAAGTGTTGTTAATTTAATAAATAAATAACATGTTTATTATTATTATTATTATTATTATTATTATTATTATATAAATATTAGGAATCTGACATGGTTTATGAGAAACACATGTTGAACATTTTAATTTAAACATTTTAACAGTCAAAAGGGAGGCATTTAACAGTTGTTTCTACTGAAGTTTAAGTGGACTATAAACGTTCATGTCAATTTAATTCCAGTGGCAGTTTACATTTACCCCAGAGGAAATGAGGAAAGCTTAAGGGTCAGTGTTTTTATTTTGTGTTTGGCTGAGACTCGCAAAACTTTATGCCCCATTTGTGACTCAAGCACGAGGTTGAGAGGTACTTCATTATAAATATATCCATTAACGTTCCTCTTCTCTCTGTCTTACACACAAATGCTGAATCAATATGGCTGCCGATTAATGCAGTTGTGCTGATGTACTTATAAAAAGCTTTCATAGCTCACTGGACAGTGAAATCACCCCAGGAGCTGGAGACCTTACAAAGCAGAGGCCTGGAGTAATGCCAGAACTACAACTACAACAGCATGGAGATGCACCAGTGGTGAAACCGGGCCGAGAGAGGGTCCAAACAAACGCTTCTCTCAGTGTTATGCTAAACGCTTTGTTGCTGTCGCAGATAAAGACCTCTGCTGTCAATGCAGACAACAGTTCGCCCTATAAAACGCCTTTAGAGATTTTCTTGACTTGAGCATGCGGTTGAATTAATGCTAGCCGACATTGATTTGTTTCCTGCAAACCAGAATCACTCCATACAAATTGAATTTCTACCCAAGTGATCTCAGACACAGGGTTTCATACGTAAACGTGAGTGTTATTTGGTATTCAATGTTTAATGACTGCTGTGGAGATTATCTTTTCTTTTTTTGAAATCAAGTTAATATAAAGTCCATTAGAAATTCCTCAATGACGTGTAAGATGCATAAATAGTCTCAATTAAAGAAGACTAGCTCTGCTCCCTGAAGAGGTCAGGGAAATTTGGATTTCACAGGAGTACTTTACTACTTTGTGATTTTAATCATGTCCAAATCAAATATGATTTTTCCACGCATGACCTCTGTAAAAAAATATGCACTAAATTACTTGTTTTTGGCTAACTCGTGGGTCCGAGTGTCCCTTGTGAAATCTATTCCAATCAGAAATCAAATGTCTATCTATCTAGCTATCTATCTAGCTAATAATTCAGTTTTCTATTATATTATAAATTATAATTATTCCAAAGGTTTTTTTTTTTTTTTTTTTTTACATTAGTATCAATCAATCAAGCAAGCAAGCGAGCAATTAATTTCAGTAACACCTTAGAATAGGGAACACTTATTCACTATTAACTACTATGTATCCCTCAAAAATTCCCAATTTTCTGCTTATTAATAGTTAGTGTGGTAGTTGTTAAGTTTAGGTATTGTGTAGAATTAAAGACGTAGACTAAGGTAATGATATGTGCTTAATTACTACTAATAAATGACTAATATTTTAGTAATATGCATGCTAATATGCAACTAGTTAAAAGACCATAAAGTGTAACCACAAAATCTTTTCAACATTGATAATAATAAGAAATGTTTCAAAAGTAACCAATCAGCATATTAGATTTATTTCTGGAGGATCACATGACACTGAAGACTGGAGTAATGCTGCTGAAAATTAAACAGTTGCCATCAAAGGAATAAATTACATTAATTGCATTATAAGGATTTATTCACATAATCCACACAAATATACCTCACGTGATAAAAAGCATGATTGATTCATTACAAATTTCACCTTCCTCAAATTTCTACTTCTTTTATCTGTTGTCCTGCCTCTGGTTATTTATTTTTTATTTTTGGAGCATCTTTCACTGAAAGGATGTCATGTCCAGAGAATGTCTTTATCAATCACCGCTGTGCTCTTTCAACAATGACTGTTCCAGGTCTGCCACGGCATGCTGTGCTTCCCAAAGCGGAGAGGAAGAGACACGGACAGCTTGATTGACCTTGTAGTGCATTTCCTCGGCCACTCTCCTGGCAGTGGTACAGAAGTGCGTCCCCTCCGTCGCCACTCCTGGTTATGCGTGCAGGAAGTTTGCAGCAGCCTGTAATGGATTAGAAGAACCAGCGGTGAGTCATAACTGGATGTCATGGATCTTAGATTTTGACCGCAGCTCATTAGAACACATGTTGTGCCGGTTTCAAAAGGACAAGAGACCCATAATGCTTAGTGGTGACAAAGAAACAAGATGAGATCTCTTTTATTGTGTCGTTAATGGAAGATGACTGGAGAGAATTGTTGGTAATGTCCTCTGGGAGAAAAGCAAAGAGTCTTATAATCTGCATTGAAAGGTCTTTTTTGTCAGTGACCTCTAGGAATCTGTCTCTCTCTCGCACACACACACACACACACACACCTTCTCTCTCTCTCTCTCTCTCTCACACACACACACACACACACACACACAATCAGGTGTGAGACTACAAAAAGGTGAACTTTGCATGTTTTCTCAATAACATTTTGTCTGAAAAATTTGGCCAGTTTGAGAAACCATTACATCATTTATATGCAGTCAGACAGGTAGATTGTTGTTTTGTTTTTTTTTTGTTATTTTTAACATCCCACTGTTCTGGCTTTTTTTGTCTTGGAAAATGCAAATTGATATCTCAAAGTTATAATTTTTTTAATTTGAAATCTGAGTTTATCTCTTTCAACGGTGGTCTAATTTTGTTGTATATCTACACATCATTTTGTAGTATTTAATCACAAAATGCATATTTTGTTCACAACATGATTTGGTACTGTACGTTCTAATGCATTAAAATCACACTTTACTTTCACACACAAAAATATTTTTTTCTTCGCAATATGCATTTTGTTTGTTCCATGAAGTTAATGACAGCTTGAAAAAAAATTTAAATAAAATAAAAAAATAAGCAATTATGTAATATCTAAAAAGTCAGAACTGTTGAATAAAAAGTGGGAAGTTACACAAAATTGTGAAAGATGAACTGGGATCTGGGAGATGGTTAAAACTGCACGATGAAAACTCAAAATAAAAAATAAAGTAAGAACTGAAATGTTAACTAATAACTGAGTTGTACATTAATAAATAAAATCACTATTGTGAAATAAAAGTTCAAAAGTTGTAATGTTGTTTATTTATTTATGTATTTATGTATGTATAAATAACATATTTTCTTTTGTACTTACTGTGGTGAAAACAGGCTTCCATAAACAGTACAGTAAACTTTTGAAAAGTGCATTTTCATGGAATACAATTTGGTAATACAATTATAAATAAAATAAGACATGCAAATCTGGATCAATTTATGGTTTGCTAAAAATTTTTTGCAAACAGCGTATCATAAATAGACATGGAACTTTAAATATGCTTCATAATGTATCATAAGTGCTCTAACAACAAACAGCATTGATGTGTTATTATTTTTATTTTTAGAGATAAGCTGTGTTTATTGGCAGTAATATTGTATTGCTTTCAGTGCACTGCAAGTTCATGTAAATCTGTACTTTTTGTACACCATCAAAGATTTTAATGTGATTTCAGATGATTAACGACTAATCTCTGAGTATAAAGACACACACACACACACACACACTGAGAGATCTAGATGTGGGTGGAGCCGTGGCTGAGAACTCATATTTATTTGTTCATCCGAGACGCCGCAATAACAATTTACTTCCTCCAGCTGTCCTACCTCACGTTCTTTTGCGCGAAGGATCGTACATTCAACGTTAGCATTATCTACCTAATGATGTTGTTGTTGATGGTGAGATAACGGCCTAATATATCTCCTGAGAGCTGCCTCATCCAGCATTACAGGAGGTGATTAGCTTTCGATTGTGCAAGATGACAAACACACATTACTGAGAAGCTTAACAGACAACAGGGGAATAATAGCGCGATATAGCCTGTGACGTTAAACCTGCATCATTCGGATGGATCACCTCAATAAAACACATCATTTAATGTTGTGGGACGGACTTTTACACCCACTCAGCTACTTCTAGAGTGCCTCGTGAATTCTTCCAGTTACACACTTGCGTGCTGGTGTCAAATTTCCACTATATTATTGAATTTCGGGCTCCATCTCCATTTTCAACATATTTAGTTACAGACTTGTAATTAAATGACTTTCTTGCTGGAAATGCAATGATGTTCTCTATGATCCTCTACTACATAAATCACATTGTTTTTACTTAACTAAGATATTCCTGTTACAAAGCACAAGGGTCTTTAAGTGTATGCCTAAGTACTCCCTAGCTAATGGCTAATGATGATTAAAGTATTAGCCATTAGCGTTTTTCTGCTACTTGCAATGCATTTTTCAATATTTCAGGGCCCCAGGGTTCAGCGCCACTCATCCGTTCAGTGCATTCCATTCCTGGCTTTGAAATGAACTGTATATAGAATTATAATTAAATTAATTAGCCATAAACATGTCATTTCCAGAAACACTGAAGGATGATCTTGCCTGTTTGTCATGTTGGCATACAATCATATATACACATAAGCCGGTATATCTCTTTATATACACATGCCGTCAATGACAAAAGAGTCATCATGGAGATTCTCGAGATGTTGAGAGCTCAGCTCTGTATCGGAGTTGTTTGAGATTGGGAAATGAGGGGAGAAAGATTCATTTGCCCAGAGAAATGAAATACTCTTTCTATTTGGATGGTGATGCATGCACTGTGAATCTTTATAACCTTATGAAAACCCATGAGGTGTTACACAGTTCTCCCTCTGGGGCCGCAGATTAAAATACATTGGCAATATACGGAGAGCCGCTGAGAGAGAAACTGAACAGTCTGGAGTAATATCGCAGTTTAAATCTTTATACATGGGTCATGATGACACCATATAAATATATATAACAGACCACATCTCTGATTCATCTCTGTGACAATGAGAGTTTCCTTCAGGCAACTGACCTTCATTGATAAAAAATGCCTGAACACGGTGCCTGCTTTCACAATTGGTGATACTTTAAACTGTAATGTCTATGTTATGATGTTATATTACTGTGATTAATTGCATTTTTGATAAGGTCTACAAACTATTAAACACATCATGATGACTTCTTACAGAAACAGTTTATATATAGGCCTATATTAATAAACTACTGTGTGTTACATGGGATGGTACATTTAACGTAGCAGGCATTTGTTTAATTATTATGCTTTCTTATTAAAATTAACAAATAAATGCACGAATAATGCTTGTGAACTGTATGTAAATTGTGTTAAATGAGAGTTTCTCAGGCAATATAAGCTTGAATTGCCACATTAATTGTACGGAAAAAAACAACAACATTTGATGCAATGGATAAATGTAATGTCAGTTAATGCCGGAAATGGCATGCAAGCAAGCAATGAACAAACAAATGTACACATAAACTCATAAACTATATGATTTAAATATTGAAGATTGAATTCAAAGGAGCTGTATAATGGACTGTTGGGGACTACCGGCAAATGGTGAACTTACAAAAACAAGAAGAAGAAGAATCACTTTAATGTATATTTACTAATTTCATCAAGTCTGAATCATCTTCATTTGGGGACTTTGGGGTACTGAAACTTTTTTTTGTCTATTTAAAATTAATTAATTACAGCAATAATATAAATAAAAATACATTACTATACATAAACTAATAAAAAAGTACATACATGCATACAGACAGACACATGGCAGTCCTACTTTTAACATTGTAGTTATTTAGCACAGTTTTGAGGTGGCACTGCTTGCGGATGTTTTGTTGAAATGATGGACAAATGATGATCTGCTTAACCGAGAGCAAAAAAGAGGGTGTGTTGCTTGAAATTTGTCAATCCTTTGTGGTGTCTGTTGAAGCCCCCCTGAGAGCATGTATGACATAAACAGACTCACAGTGTTTTAAGGAGGATGTTTGTCTCTTTTGATTGACTGTCACACCTCTTTCTCCTGTGGCTTCTCAGATATCCAGAGGCCTGTGATTGCTCAATTTGCAAAGTGCACTGTTTTATTCTGCTTTAATTAAACCAGTCACATAGCGTATATTTGCCAAAAGAACCATTTAGATATGAAGTCTCTTGGGTTTTCTTGCAATCTATACCCCTTAAGCATTGTCTTTAAAAACTTTAAAAAGACAGTTTTTCATGCCAGCACTTCACATCACTCCTGTTAGGCAGCAGCTTTGAGAGTATTTTCACAGTTTCAAAAGGTGTCTCAAAAGTATACTTTTATAAACACATATCTTGGGACAGTTTCTATGGTAACATAATCAACACGTAAGTGAATCTGAATACAACCTTTCTGGTCTGCTTTGTCACATGCCTCCACACACAATAGTTGCATTAAAGACTGCAGGAAGCCGTGATGGTTTAGAACGAAGGGCGTTGAGACCTGATCCACAGTGGCTGTTTCTGGAACACAACCAGCAGGTCAAACATCTGCCAACGGATGATGCATGGCCTTCCCTTATGACATCACTCATGCTGTCACTTGCCCGTGTACTCAAAGGCCAGATGCCACACTGTAGTCCAAATCAACTTCACTATAACTCCCCCTCCTTCCGCTCAACTGGAGACTAAATATAGACAGTTGGGTTACGGGGCCGGAGCAGGTGCTCTCCTGTCACCTCCCGTGGTTCAAAGCCGTTGCCGTCTGTTCATCAGACAGAGGTGTTGTGGTTTCCATTCTGATGTGTCACTCATGATCTGGCCTGCTGGATCCCAGAAAGCGAGAACCCTGTGGTCAGGCTGGCTGTAGTGGCCACCAAAAAGTTTGGTCAATTAAAAATACTTGAAAGTAAATGTTGTTTTTCAGTAAGTCTTACTGAAGGTTACATCATTTGGCCAGTAGGTGGTCTTTATTTCCCATTTGTTCAAAAATACAGATTCATTCAGGAAGGAAACAGGTGATTTTATGAGTGAAAAACAATTGTGACGTCCACACACTCACAGGTATCACGTCAGAGGTAGCCCGATTAAGAGTCATAAATATCAAATTGGACCACACCCCCAGTTGTTCGGGGAATCAAATCAGGTTTAAAATAGTCCTTAAAATTGTCTAGTGTGCAGCAAGGCTAAGCCAGTGGTTTTCAATGCTGGTCCTGGGGAGCCAACGCTCTGTACATTTTGTACAGTATGTGTCCCTTATTTAACACAGCTGTTCCAGATCACCAGCTCATTAGGTAAGGGCTCCATTAACTCAACTGAGTGTGTACAACAAGACAGAAAATGTGCAGAGTTCCCAGGGTCCTCAGGAACAAGATATAAATAAATAAACAAACAAACAAACAAAAAGCTCCATGAGTGTCCACTGACTGAACAGGAGTAATGGGTTTGAATCAAGGGTGGGCATCTTTGGCTCATAACATCCACTATCTTGCAGAGTTTAGCTCCAACCTTAAACAAATTCTAAAGACTTTGGTTAGACTGGAGCTGAGCTCTACTGGAAAGTGGACCTTGAGCACCAGTGTTGTCCATCCCTAATTTAAATGGAGCACTATAAGCCAAGCATGGGTAATTTTGGTCTTGAAGGCCACTTTGCTGTTAAGTTTTGCACCAACCCTAATCAAACACACCTAAATCAACTACTAAAAGAAAAAAACAAACAACAACAAAAACACTTTACTCAAATAAAGATTCAGTTAAAATCTATTGTGTTTTAACATTAATGTGTATATTTAATTTAGTGATTCCTCTGTGTACCACTAATCATACCACACTTTGAGAACCACTTGACTTAAACATCTATCTATTTGATTAAATCATTTAGAATTTAAGGCCATCACAAACACGGCTAAATGGCACCTGGGGGAATGATGACAATTGGCATTTCATATAGACTGAGCATGTATAAAACGTATGTCAGCTTACCTCATTAGCCTTTAAAGAAAAAGAAAAAAAAAAAAAGAAGACAATACTTTTCTATTTCATCTTTCTGATTGTGCCAGACAGCCCTGTTGAAAAAGAAAAAAACAAACTTGCAATTCTGTCAGAAAATGCAACCCTTTGCTCAGAAAATTGTTGCAGTTGGAAATGTTTTGGTACTCACAAACGTATTTATTTATTTATTTGCATTAAAATAAACAATAAACAAACAAAACACAGAGAAGAAAAGTAAATCCTGATACAATAATCACACAGAACCCCCCAAAAACAAATGCACTGGGCAAAACTATTGGCTTATTGTCCTGCTGGAAGACCCATGACCTCTGGTGGAGACGCAGCTTTCTGACACTGGCCACTATGCTGTTCCCCAAAATTATTTGGTAATCATCAGATTTCATAAAACCAATCACACAGTCAGAAGCCAGAAGCAGCAAAGCAACCCCAAAAAATCTTTGAACCTCCACCATGTATACTGTTTGGCCTGTTCTTTTCTCTGAAGGCCTAATTTATTTTTCTGTAAACAGTGCCATGATGTCCTTTACAAAAAAAAAAATAGAAAAAAGAAAAAAGAAAAGCTCTATTTTTGTCTCATCCTCCTGGTGTCCTCCTGGATCTTGTAGAATGTCTAAAGTAGACTATTAAAATAAAGTGTAGCCCAATATTATGCCTAAAGATGTTTAGCATAAGCGTTGCTCAATATTAAATTCTTGTTTTTTGAACTGTTAAGTAAATGAATATTGAGTAGCCTGTGCTTTTTCACCAAATGCACAGCTATGACCTCACGGCCCCACAGAAAGTGTGAAAAAATAGCACCATTTTGTGATTTTGGCACCAGTACTTTTTTAAGTTCTAATGTCCTCACACATTTATAAAATACCTGTGCATTTTAAAAAAGTAAGCTTACCTGTGGCATTGTACCTTTCCAGAATAAGCGAGGCTTAGTTTCATCTCATTAAATCTTTTGAAAGAGGATTCCTTTTGAAGAAGACAACATGAAAAAGCGAGAGGTGCTTAGACCCTTTAAAATACAAGATTGTAATCTCTTCACAGTCAATCAAAGCTTTTTTATTCTTTCTTATACTGGCATGTGCATTAATCATAGCCATGAAGTTTTGGCTAATTAGTCATCTTAATGAAGCAGGCTTTCAAATAAGGTTGATATGTATAGCTAAGTAAATGTAAGAAAACTATTCAAAGCCAAAGGTAAATGCATAGCTATTTCTAACAATGATTTAATGCAAAAAAATAAGAACAGTAAAAATAGCTTTCATACTGAATTAGTTTCAGTCACCCCAGCAAACTTTTTTCTAACTCGTCAGATAATTTGTCAACTTCACTACTGGACTGAACATACAGCGCATAGATATATCTGAAGCTAACAGGCACAATGGACAAATTACAGAATAAGTGCCATTGAAGATCAAGAACCGGAGAAAAATGCTGAGACCTCTTGTACCTGTCATATATAATACTGAAAACTTTCCAAAACCCAGTGTGATGTACATGGAGCTCACAATTGATTCTAAGAGTATGCTGTGAGCATGTTGCCAAACGAACAATCAGACGACATATAATTCAATGCAGTTTTCAGCTGAAATAAATGCTAGTTGCAGTAAAACACCAGCATAATATGCGTAATCTTGCTCATTAGCTCACCTGGTAGCAGCATTGCACTTGTGATGAGTCTAAAATAAAAGAGCTAAATGACTTGCAAATTTGTTTTTATCTGATGATTGTTTTGTTAACACTATCGTTTAGTGCATTATTTTTAAATACAATAGAGTGTTAACCTTTTTGCACCACTCATTGGACATGTACAAGGTTAAAAAAAAATGATTGTTTGAATAAAATAATGATAATAATAATAATAATAATAATAATAATAATAATAATAATAATAATAATTATTATTTTTATTATTATTATTATTATTTGAAGTCTAAGTTTCTAAGTCTCTTATTTC
>JAUMHE010000063.1:874431-884432 GCA_032359235.1 Enteromius mattozi | reverse complement strand
TAACATATTAGCTCATTAAGGGAAATGCATATAAATAATTACTATTAATTATGATTAATTGCAATTATTTATATTAGCTGCCAATAGTAACTGTAGCAGAATTACCATCAACTAATCTGTTCATTCAGCAAAACATATAGTGTAAGTTCATATAGACTCTAAGAAGGGATATTTTCATAGTCACAGAAAAATACCTTCTTACAGTATTACTGCATTAGAGCATGTAGCAAGGGTCGAAATCGTAAAGGGACATTAATTTGCAAGGCAGAATCAGGAACTCATGTAATTTGTGCAAAAGTTTTATTAACTCTATGTTAACTCACATAACTGAACACACACGTATAAAAGCTAAAATTTAAGTTATGAAAAGAGAGTCAGTTGACCACCTGTAAAACCATCAGTGCCGTTCATAATGGGTTCCATAACTAATACTAAACCTCTGTTTTGTTTAGTTATATGTACGATACTTGCATTGCCTCGTTGGTGAGGGTCCGATGCAGTCTCGAAATCCTGATGGTTCCAAGTTTTTGGATTGGCAATCATGTTCTTTCTGGTTTGAAGAGTGATGAATTCCAAAAAGATGTCCTGACTCTGGTGATTGGTAGATGAAAGAAGAGCTGGGAGAGAGATCTGTCGCGATCCGTGGATCTTGAGTAAATGGAAAATACTAGACCGCAAAGGTCTGGCTCAGAACTTAGGGGTTGCCGTGGAGCTAAATTCTCATTTTAGTGTCTCAAAAGACTGCAGACTGTGCTGCACCTAGGCCCTCCCCCGATGCATGTGCATCGGGCCCGTGGGCTTAGGAGACTAGAGAGATGGTGGGCTCCAGCATCCAGAAAAATCCAAAAAAGCTAGGCAGGTCCCTGCTGTTGGGCCTTTTGAAACATGTTGAGGTCACACCTTTTGTGGGTCAAAGAGCCAATCGTGTGTTGCTAATTTGGAAGGACGTTTTATGACTCTTTGTTTCTTAGCATGGTAATTTGCATATGCGTGGGATTGGAGGCTGATATACGAAGTAGAAGAGATTCTTAAAACACTGAATGTTGCAAAGAGATCAACATATAACATACACTCTCAATTAGATCGTCTGAAGACGAGTCCGTAGATAACAAACACGAAATGTGTTCATCTGATGAGGTGAGATATGCTAGTGATCTGTCGTAAACATGCATAAAACAGTGTACCATGCACAAGGCAATATACAAGGACAATAACAATATACACAATGACCTGAAGGATGTGGGTTCGCTCAAAGAAAGTTTTCCTGTGAATAAATTTAGGGAAAAGTCCATTGTCTTTTCAACAGGGAGAACTAGAGTCAAAGTTACTTACACATTCATTCAAGCCATAAACCAGTCTTATCAGTCGGTTGCCATGGAATCCGAGGCCTGGTTTTCCTTCCTTTGGTGTTAGCTGCCCCTCGGGGGAAGGGTCCAAAGGCACTCATAGTTGCAGTTTGAGTTACCCTTTGGGTTAGTGAAAGCGGTATTAAAGATTATTTGTTAAAAGTAACAAATAGTTTGTGCCTGATTGGTACAAATGCTACACCTGTTCACCCAATCGGAACTAAGAGACTTAAATAAGCACAATTTCCTCCCTTCCGCATCTCGTCTTTCGCATCCCTCCACCGCCCCTTACTCCACCTTCGGTCCTTACCTTCCTCAGGGGGGGCACGCGGGGTTCGAGCTGCCTGACCTTCACAGCCAAGGGCTAAAACCCCTAGGGCTCGGAGTCCGCCGAGCTCCCAGCTCGCTCCCCCGGACAACAAGCCGAACATGCTATTCTGTTCGTATTAATGAGGAAGTGTGAATTCGTGAAACACATTTTGTGTGTATACAGCCTATAACAAAGAACACTAAACCCCCATGAACATGAACAGACTATTTATCTTCAGAAGTGAAAGATTAAAAACAAAGACTGGTTGATATATTGTCACTGGGTAATAGTGATTGGTGAAGTTATATAAAACTGAAAAAGAAATTATTCAGTCAGATTCATTATACTCAAACATTTTATAATCCTACACTAGTACTTCTTCTTTAATTATCCCATAAATATGTCAGGAAATGCATTCTGTTATTCCATTTAATAATCATAATTCCATGTACTGTCAAAATAATTATTATTGAATATTCTGATCTATCACAGTAATAAATAAATAAATAAATAAAAAGTGCATAAACATTTGAGTTAATTCTGCTCATCAAAACTGAAATGTAATTTAACTTTTTTTTTTTATTGTCAAAGTCTTATCCTAATAAATGTTTCCTGCAGCAGCTTTTCACAGTGTATATTAAATCAACAGAATAAATGTTTCACATACTTCCAGCTAACCAGATTTCAGATGAATAGCCTGAGTGTGTGTCTCAGTGTGTGCATGTGTGTGTTTGTTTGTATGCTACCTGAGAGGCGAATAATGGAAATTGAGGCATTACGTATTGAGTTGGATGCTTGCCAACAATTTTCCTGACCTAATACATGCAGCATTTAAAAGTGGCACCACGGTAAATCATTTAAAAACATTTGCTACAACAAGAAATTAAAATGTGTTAACCCATACATATGTCAGATATCAGAGTGAATTTCCAATAACCCATATTCAGAAGAATTCAGCTTCAAGGGTAATTACCATTACAAAATATAACATTTATCAAGTTTATTTTAAGTATACTTAAGTTCAAGTATATTTTTAACTCTTTCCCCACCAGTGTTTTTAAAAAAAAATTGCCACCATTTTTGATGATTTTCACCTAAATGTGACGGCCTTCAGAATATTTTCTGCTGTGCACATATGAACATATTATATATCAAAATAAAGAACCAAGCCCCTACTTAAAAAAAAACAAAAAAACAATAATAATAATCTTTATGTATTCATGTTTAAGCATCAGTTGAATGCTGATAGGTTTAATCAGAAATATAACATATTATCACTGGGTTATCGATATATCCACGACATAAATAGAGATGTTTCTGTGAATGTAAAGGCATCTCCGTCACTGATTAGCCATGATCAGATTCAAAATATTTAAAACACGATCTACATGCATGATCTATATATATATATATATATATATATATATATATATACACTGTATGTTCTATATTATGATCTACTTTGTCACTTATTCAGGAAATGCACTAGGGCTTTCCTTACTTTAATACACCTATAACAGGGATTGCCGTAAAAACTAGTAAGTATACAAACATCGGTGTACTAGTAGTGTATCTGTAGTTTTTCAATATTCCTTGGGACTAAATTGGTCCACTTTCTAGTATGCAAAATTATAATTTTAAATAAACTTGAAGTGTAACAGTAAACTTTGAGTACACAGCTAGTTTTAACTTTTAAACAAAACACTGAAAAAAAAAGAATTGAAAGTTACCTCGTTTCGGTTTCTCCAATTGTGTATGTTTTTTTTGTTTTTTTTCTTTCAGTATAGATGATTTGTACTACCACCTCCTACCATATAACAATGAAATTCTATGAGAACAAGTATAGCTCAAATAAATGGACTTTTCCTTAAATGTCATATTAACCCTCATAGGGTCCTTGGGGTCAGCACGACCCCGACCACCTTTTCCTTAACGAAAAAAAAATGTTTCCCTTCATCTCAGTGGAATAACATTTTGTGACTTTTCATCATTTTCCATCTATATTTACATAAAAAAAATGGACTTGATTCGGTCCTTCTGAAGGTACATATTTTTTTTTTTTACAAATAGGGTCTTCGGGGTCAATTGAAAATGAATGGGAAATGCAAAAAAAAGCTTTTTTTCTTTATTTGTCAAAAAAAAAAAAAATCACTAAACCCAGCATAAATATGAAAATTGTCACACCGAAAAGAAGGTCTAGTACTAGGGTACAAATGGAATGTAGAAAAGACACTCACACACGCACACACACACATACACACACACCTACACACACAAACCCACACACGTATGACTACAAAAGTGGACCGACAGAGAAATTTTTTATAAAATGTGGCAAATAAAATCAGCCACAGATGCAGAACAAAGATGTGAAGTGGTGGACATAATTCACGGACCTGCCCTCACACACCTACACCCACAAATGCGCGCACACACACACACACACAGACACACACACACACGCACACACACACACGCACACACACACACAAAAACTTACATACATGCACACAAACACACACACACACGCACACACACACCTACACACACACACACACATTTACACACAAACAAACACACATACTCTTACATAGGTATGTTTGCCACAGACAGCACTTTTTAGACACAGACACACTTACACACACACTCTAGCTCTCTCTCTCTCTCACACATACACTCTCTCAAACACACATATTTATTTTTAATGTATTTTCTAAAGGTAATATATAAATAAATTCAGACAAAAATTCACAGTAGTTGTGACATGATCAGTTGGTCATTACCAGTAAAATGAATGGGTCTCTATGGGCCCCCTACTGGTCAAAACAAATTATTACCTAAACTGTAACCCCCATAGGTTTATCGCTAACCAACAGATGGCAGAATTATACACCCAGCACCTAGGTCAACATCCAGAATCAACTTAAATAAAATTTTAGGCCATCATTTAAGTGATTTTTCTATGAAAAATTAATATTTTACATACAAACTGAAAACACAGTTGAGGAATTTCGTGGTTAATAGGTCCCAAAGTACTTAATATCGCCGAAAACACGGCATTGATGGATAGATGAGAAGTAAACGAACAAAATGACATATTATTTGTATCATTAAAAATGTATTTATTTTTATGAGGGTTAAGCATATTTCTGAGAAGCACTGTACATAAAAATAAAAGTATGCTTTCATATTTTTAGTTTAAAATAAGTATACTTTTAGCAAACTTGTTATCAAATAATATTAATACTACTACTGCTACTAATAATCCCATGCTAGCAAATGTTATGACAGTTGAACTTGAATAATGATTTATTTCATTTTTCCATCAAATACAATTATACATACAGGAAGTCTTGCTCAGCTTGGGCTTCTAACCCATATTGCAGTATTTCCAAAGAGCAACCTGGTGCTCTGCTCTGATTCACAAATGAATGCACCGTAGGGAAAGTAATCATTCCTGATTGCAATCATTAGAAGCACCTCTTGACTATCGCTTGGAGGGTTTTTTCATATTTTGACAAAACCATCAAACAAATCCAATACGTTTCAATCCACTTATTGTCTTTCCAATTAGGTTGGGGCCTGCATTCAGGCCTTTTGCATCGAACTAATGGTTTGAGGCCATGCGTAGCCTCTTGTAGAGTTTAAAGCAAGTTTAGTCTGCGGATGCTCTAATACATTATTAGACTAATTTGGTTTTAATTAGTTAAAAGGTATCAAGTGAGGCCAGACTTTTCATTTATGACTTCGGGGACTTCTTTACCCTGTTTGGGTTGCCGCATGATTGGCATCTCTTTGTTGTTATTTGTTGCGGTTTTGCTAAGGTAGTCACAAAGCTGGGACATTTCTCCGTCTGCCTGGACAGTTTTATGGGGTTCTGTCTGACATATTTGCAGATGCCTAAATGATTGCACAGGGACTGACTTTCCCACTATGGAAAGAAAGCATATCCTCTATGAGAAAGTATTTTTGTAGATGAATGGCAGCTGTGAAAGCAGGCCTGGCTACGACAGGCTTAGTCGCTCTGGCATATCAAACAGACACTGTTTTTTTTTCAGACTGAGATGTTCCCCTCAATGTCCTGTAATTCACCAGTGTTGAAAAACCAGTGTCAATCACATTTTCAAAGGGAGAATGCAGGCAGAATGTATGTTGAAGGTAATAACACCAAATGTAGCCTTGAATAGCTCCATGCTATGGTAATAGTTCAGCTCTGATTTGTTGACTGATCAAATCGAATAAACCATAAAGCTCTAGGGTCAGGAATTCTTCACATAAAATCTTTAGACAGCCTTTCCTGGAGCCATGATGAATATTATGTGGAGTAAACTAGTTAGTTGACTAAGCTTTCTTTCCAGCCTGTGGTAAAGTCTGCTTGAGGAATGGTTAAATCTCTTATATCGACAGCTACGGCTCGCCGAGTCACCATTGTGCCCGTGGCCATCATCACAGAGGTTTGTGAAGGTGCCAACCAAAGGCTCAGGCCCTGAAGGGATCTGTCCACCTTGGTTTAATGGAAAATGTCTCAGAAAACTGTTCAATTCAAAAAGCCCATTGCTTTTCGCTTTCTCGTGAGAGACATTTAGACCTTGCTTTGTAAAAGGACCGCCAAGGCTCTGGAACTTTTCAACAACATTAAGAAAGTGTGGGGGGAAAAAAAGACCTGTACAGAAAAACGGGGAAAAGCTTGAAGGTTTTTAAAAACATTACTGAACCTCTAGTCAACTTAAAATGGCACTGCAGCCTCATAAGGGAAGCGTCAGTCTAGTGACTTTTATCTTCCACCATCGAAATGTCGCTCTGGCAACACTCTCACCTCACCTTAAAGTCTTCGCAAACTTCAGATATTAAAAGTGTTTGAATGAAACAAAGCACATGCATGTTTATTGGAACATGGAACATGTGACAAAAAAAATGTGTTACCTACTGTTATATAGGTATTAAGAATTATATATAAATATATATATATATATATATATATATATATATATATATGTATGTATAAATAACAACAACAACACCAAAAGGAATCAATATATCTAGTCATCTGAAAACTATTCTTCTCTCAGATAATGTAATATAAATGAAATAAAATGGCACTTAATTTTACGTGAAGACATCATGCATTTATGATTCATAAAATATTTTATTGCATTTTTAAACAGAACTTTGTAATAAGTTTATTACAATTATTATTATTACCATTATTTAATTAATTACTTTTTTTTTTATTTTTAATTGATTGTCATTCTTTAAAGAAATGTAAAGAAATGCACTTGGTCAAACATATTTAAATATGTGACATAGAATATTAAATTTAAGTATATTTTAGTTTAAGCTTGTCCTTCAACAAAAAAATGACCCAAGCACCTTATTATGGCTTATATTTACATTTTAAAGTTAAGCACCTTTAAAAGGCAGGTGTACAAATAATGACAGTGTCATGTTGCGTCTGTAGTCATGAAATGACGTACAAAGTGACAGTCATTACCAATCAAAATGTGTGTTTATATAAATTCAATGTGTGGACTTTTTACACTGATCTCACGGTAAGTCATACATATTTTATTAGGTGTAATTCAAATGAATGACCACACCTAACCCGCTCCTAAACCTACCCACTACAGAAATAGTGCAAAATCACAATTTATAGTGCATATATTTTATGAGCCTGTGTGTTCTCTGGGATCAAACCTATGATCCCATGATCACAAGATTACATATCATCGTATAATGCAATGCGCTACCAACTGAGCTATACGAAACCCAAATTATGATGCCGATAAAAAGAGCACAAAACATTAATATATAAAATGTGCTGTTACCGATAGGGTGCAATTGTAGCATATGATCTGTTGCCAAGGAGGATAATTAGTGAGGTACAGGTGAATCAAATGCTGAAATCAAAGGGGAGACAGAAACTACTGTAGGTAACACTGAACACATGCAAACACAGCAAAACAGTCCAAGGGTGCATATACAGCAGTATATTTTAAAAACAATTTAAGTAAATATAACATTATTAACATTAATTAATTTAATTATTAAATTATTGCATATAACAGTGTACTTCTAGGTCAAAAAAGCACAATACTTATGTCAAATCAAACAATACAAGTGTGGGAAATAATTGGAATAAATTTGTACTTAAGCATATTTGTTCAAAATATGTTATTTCTGTAGTAAGTAATAATAATAATAATTAAAAAAACATACTAGTGTACTTCTTTTTCACAGGAGATTGAATGTGCCATGTATGCTCTAAAAATATACTTATTTTTCTTTCTTTATTTCATTTGAGTGTTTAGACCATAAGTAAGTGTAGCCTTGAAAAAAAAATAAAAAAATCTTGCGAGTTGAATAAGACAACAGAATGATTTGGTAGCACAAGAATAAAGTGGCACATTGTGTGCCGATCAGATAATGTTAATGTCATATGTGAATACACCAGTGTTCTATAATAAAGGAGGAGAGAAACACCAGCGTTACACGTGGCTTGCAGGCCATTGTTTCACTTTTGCGACAAAAGTAAACTGTCAGTGGACTTCAGTCAAACAATTACACGCTGAGATGTCATCACCTCCAGGGACGGCTCTTCACCGTGTTGATATTTCATCATGGGACAGTGTGACAAAGCTATCACTGGTGTCATTCCACTCTTAATTTACCTCAATGTGTCAATTATAGACATCCTTTGCTGACTAACCAATTTAAAAAGTGGCCAGCTGTCACCAGACTGAAGGTTTGTGAAAAATGATTCAGAAAAGTGAAGTTAGATCTGAGAAAAGGTATCATTTGCTTGACGCATGGATAGATATTGTGTCATCTAATGCCATGACATTCGTTCATTTTTAGGTTGCATTTCCAAATTTCTACTTTAAATACTGGTGAATCATACTGCTGTAGAGACTGTATTTGTATCTTCTTGTGTTACTGAATAAATATTGTAAAGAAAAATATAAAAAAGAAAGTAAAGAAATTAATGACAATAGGAATGAATACATAAATAAATAACCAATCAAGACAAATAAACAAACAAAATCTTGCAGATGATCTGACCATTTTATTTATTTATTTACTCAGGTACTGCTTCACTTGTTGGAGTAACTTACTGCACAGCACTTCTTTACTATAAAAAAAGCTGTCTTGAAATTCTGTTCTGTGCAGCAGAGTTGGTAGGTTGGCAGGGAAAAGTGCTATGCAGCTCATATTTCAGCAACAAAGGTCTTGAAAAGTTTTTTTTCTTCAAAATTTTATTCAAAACTTTTTCTGTACTTTAGGAAAAGTGCTACTGCTCAGTTTGGCTGGTAGAAAATTATATAGAATGTCAAAAACATACTGAAAAAAAACCCTCAACCTTATAAAATCACCTATCAACCTGCCATGTGTCTTTTACTGTAACATAGGCATAAATGAAACATATCACACAGTAGATCACACATCCTGGAACTGAAAAATACTAAATGTGTCATAATGAAAGGGGTCTTGTTCACTTCAAAAAAATAAAAGCCATGCAATTGTTATCAAATCATGTTATAAAAATGTCAGTTGTACAGAAATAATAAATACATACATACACAGTTATATTCACAGTTACTAGTAGCATATATGAGTGCTGTCCCAGAATCTAATATCTGTTTCACGGTATACAGTCAAAAAATTACACCACAGTATTTGATGATTATAGTCTATCATGACTACCATTATTTTTATAAAAATAATGCCAGCTTTGTCTTTTAAATAGTTTTTATATTTTAATTGCTTGTAACAGCATATTTACACCCAGAAAAATAACTAAAAATAATTGTAATTATAAAGTTAATGATTACTACATCAGCGTCCACAGCAACCGGCCACAACTGTCTCATTATATACACATGCTGCAGTTATGTCATCTACTTTAAATGCTCAGTCTCTCAACTCTATCTGATCAATTTTAGGATGTATTCTGATTGGCTGTCTAAATATCTGAAACTGACTGTGACTCACAGTGCATTCAATAGGGTCCAACTAGACCCTAGTGAACTGGCAAATTACAGACCCATTTCTAATCTTCCATTTATGTCTAAAATTTTTGAAAAAGTTGTATCTGCTCAACTGTGCTCATTCTTGCAAAAAAACATATCTATCTATCTATACGATATCTATGAAGAATTTCAGTCAGGTTTTAGGCCCCATCACAGCACAAAAACTGTCACCAATGACTTGCTTCTTGCGTCAGACCAAGGCTGCATCTCATTGCTAGTTTTACTTGATTTTAG
Source organism: Enteromius mattozi (assembly GCA_032359235.1). Taxonomy (NCBI): domain Eukaryota; kingdom Metazoa; phylum Chordata; class Actinopteri; order Cypriniformes; family Cyprinidae; genus Enteromius; species Enteromius mattozi. Next base: position 874,515 of record JAUMHE010000063.1, on the reverse strand, counting down.
TGCTGCGTTCGACACTATAGATCATGACATACTAATAGATCAACTACAAAATTATGCAGGTATCCAAGGGCAGGCTTTAAGATG
>JAUMHE010000063.1:819973-837216 GCA_032359235.1 Enteromius mattozi | reverse complement strand
TAAAGCTCAAAGGCAATTGGTCTCTCTGGCGAGTTCCCATATGTAACGTCGAAGTGATTCGACTGAAAGGGTAACAAGTGAATTCACTGCATTGATCATAAGCTGCCTGATTAGGATGTGACCATGTTAGCATTGATACAGATTTCTTGCTAGAAATAATTTCAGGCACCATCTTTATTTTACTCAGCCACACAGCATTGTGGGTATCAAGGCAGGGAAGAATACATCTATTCTGCCTTTAAATATTGACCAAATGAAGGTATCTCAGGAGGCAGGAAGTAAGGCTTATATTGGATTCAACATGTCTTGATGCCTTCCCTGTATCTTCGAAAGACAACATTTTCCAGTTTCGGATGCAGCCTTCATTTCAGCACTGATTCTGCTCCAGTATAAGAAACGCTTGTTCTGTCTAGTCATATTGGAAACATGCTTGTTCTTAGTTATAGTAGTATTGTCAGGAACACTCTCGTCCCAGAGCTATCTGGTTTTTATAGGAACATGTTTGTACTAAAAGCTGTGATAGTATTGGGAACATGCTTGTTCTGGAGCAACCCAGTCATTATTTAGAACATGATTGTTCTTAAAGCTGTAGCTGAATTGGAAACATATTTGCTTAAGTCTAAGAAATTAAGTTCATGTTGCTTAACATATTCATTAGCTCCTCTGTTGAAAATCACGTCATATTTTACTCACCCCTAAGCCATCCTAGGGTATGTGACTTTCTTCTTGCAGACAAACACAGAGTGTTTTTTGTTTGTTTGTTTGTTTAATGTTTTTTTTATTTATTTATCCTGGCTCTTCCGAGCTTGGTAATGCTGGTGGATGGTAAGCATTATTTTGAAGCTCCGTAAATCGGATAGATCCACAGGTACAGCGTCGTAAAACCTATACGCCTCTGGGTGTTATCACAAGCAGATCAATGGGTTTTTGTAACACAAATATTTCTAGTTTTAAAATTATAACCTAAATAACTGATTTACAGCAATGGCCACATGTGTAGATTCCATGAGAGCATGTCTTCTTCTTCTTCTGTGGATTTATTTGCGGGTCGCATATCATATTTGAGGTGCATACTGCCACCTTCTGTGCTGGAGTGTGAAGTATTTTCAATAGGTCAGAGATCATGTCTTGGCTGACCTCTGACTCGATGTATGACACAGAGTCAGAGGTCAGCCAAGACGTGCTCTCGGGGGTCAGCTTCAAAGGACATGTGACAACCCCCCGGAGGCATATAGGTTAATCATGGCCACTATCCACCAGCATTACCAAGCTTGGAAAAAAGTCATATACACCTAGGATGGCTTGGAGGTAAGTAAAATATGCCATAATTTTAATTTTTCGGGGGAACTTTTCCTTAAAGGCTTTGAGATTTTGCTGTGAGTTTGTGTTGGGGGATATCAGCATATGGTTTTGTTTTGGTGGGTTATCTCTGCTCGCCTCATCTATGCTAGGCTGCACGGATGCCCAGAACAGAACCATACTGCAAATCCAAACTCTATGCTAATTGTCTTTGATGATCGTGGTCCGGACAGAATTATGGTTGCAATGTCTTGAGATGTGCATCGGGCCAAAAATGTGAAGCTACACTGCTGTTCAATTAGGTTTGAGAATAAATTAATTTTATATATATATTGTGGCCACTGGCACTAGAGAACACGACAAGACAAGAGTAATTTGGTGAAGAAGAACCCCGGAGGGTGGATTTATTGATATTACAAGGTGAGGTTACAAAGATATTACAAAGTGCTGCTTTTACCGCCTTGAACGCTTTCTCCGTCTCATCCGTCAATTTCACCTTCTCTGGATATCCCTTCCTGGTCAGGTCTGTCAGAGGGGCAGCTATAGAGGAAAAGCTGGGGATGAAACAACGGTAGTATCCCGCCAACCCCAAGAAGGCCCGTACCGGAGTTTTGATGAGGGGTCTCGGGCTTCCAGGACGGCCCGGACTTTGTCCTCCTGTGGCTTCACCAGTCCTCTTCCCACGATGAAACCCAGGTACTTGGCCTCCGATGTGGCGAGATGACACTTACGGGGGTTGGCGGTTAGTCCAGCCCGCCTCAGCTTGGACAGCACCCTCTGCAGCCGGTCCAGCTGATCCTCCCATGCCTCCGAGTGGATGATGACGTCATCGATGTAGGCGGCAGCATACTCCTGATAGGGCCGGAGGACGATGTCCATTAAGCGTTGAAATGTGGCTGGAGCTCCATTTAATCCTAAGGGAAGGGCCCGGTACTCCCAGTGTCCAGACGGGGTCGAAAAGGCAGTCTTTGGCTTCGAATCTTCGGACAGTGGCACCTGCCAATAACCTTTAGTGAGATCCAAGGGTAATAAACCGGGCCCTTCCCAGCCGCTCCAGCAGCTCGTCCACTCGGGGCATGGGATAGCTGTCAAACTGGGATACCTCGTTTAGGCGCCGGTAGTCATTGCAGAAATGGAGGGAGCCATCCAGCTTTGGCACCAGGATAATGGGGCTGGACCATTGGCTCCGGGATGGTTCTATCACCCCCAGCTTCAGCATTTTTTTCCCGCGGTTGGGCAGCCCGGTTGTAGGTGTGTTGCTGGGCTTGCTGGGCCTTCACCATGTGTTCCCGGACTAATGGCATGACTCGGTCTATCCTTTCCCTCATCTCCCGGATGTGTTCAGCAGCTGCCGGCTGCTGCTCCCAGGCCTCCTTGGCCACGTCGAGTAGGCCTAGGGGTTGGCGGCCGAATAACAATTCAAAGGGTGTGAATCTTGTTGACGCCTGCGGAACTTCTCTGATTCCGAACAGCACATACGGAAGTAGTAGGTCCCAATCTTTTTTATCCTCGGCCGCCACCCTCCAGAGCATCTGCTTGAGTGTTTTATTAAAACGCCAGTGGAGCCGGTCTCGGATCCGACTTAAGGTGTTCTGAATCCCTAGATGCCCGGCCATGGGGTGTGCGTGGGCCAACTCCAGAATCGTCTCCATTTGTGTCTGGGCACCACAAGTAGATGTTTTTCCTCCCCCCGTCGCTGTGCCACACAGTACAACAGGCCATTGCGGACGAGGAAGTGTGGGAGAGGGTGAGGGGACGGATGGACCTCCTGGTCCTCAATCCTCCTGACTTGGCCCCAGCAGTGCTTTAGTCTATCGTCCTCTCGTTGAGCCTTCCCAAAGGCTCCCCCTCCCGTAATCTGCTGGAAAACATCAAGAAAGACTTTAGTGTTACGAGAGGGGGACTCACCGTCTCTCCCACTGTCCGTTGTGGCGAACGCTGGTCTTGGCTCCAACCCCCGTGACTGCGGTCGGCGTCGCGGGGAATGGACAGGCTGTGTGGCGCGGGCTAGGGCATCTCCGAACCCCGGCCAATCTCTCCCTAGAAGTACAGGAACAGGTAGTTCACTTACGACACCCACCTCAAGCTCTCTAGCTTCATTTCCTTCTTTTATTTTCACAGTGTGGGCAGGAACTCAGCGTGTGTCTCCGTGAACACATGTGACAGGTAAACAGGAGTTTAACACAGCCCGATACATTCGCCTGCGAATCTCCACTTTAATGTGCGATGTTTCTTTCGGCATTACACGATGTACTGCACAGCCTGCCACCCACGTTTTGGTGGCCGACACATTGGGGTCCGTCGGCATGGGCTCGTCACGGGGGCTGGGCGGCCTGCGTACTGTGCGAGGGGTGCCCTCCGGTGTGCGTCGCTCCTGGACCACCCTCCGAGGAAGCAGCGGCGCTGTCTCCCCAAGCTCCCGGTGGAAAGCCGTGTCCGCCAGCTCGATGGCCTCAATGACTTCCTCAACCGTCTTCGGAACCCGCATTCCGGCCGCTTGCATCGGGGTAGCGCGCGAAGCATCTTGTAGACCACCACCCTCTCGGTGACCTGTCGTGGCGTGGGGACCCAATCTAGCAGCCAGTGCTCCGCCAGCCTCATCAGATCTGCCGCCTGGGCTCGGGCTGGCAACCGGGTTTTGAACTCCCATTCATGGAACATCTGTGCAGCGGCGGTGGGTGAAAGTCCCATTCGGGAGAGAATTTCCCTCTTCATCTCATTATAGTTGCGGTTAACAGTCGGTGAAAATGAAAAGCACGCTCGTTGAGCTTCCCCGGTCAGCAGGGGAGCCAGCACCGAAACCCAGGTGTCTCGCGGCCATTCTTTTATCTCAGCAGTGGTCTCGAACATCCTCAGATAGCTTTCGACGTCATCGTCGGCTGTTAGTTTTGGTAGGAGGCGGCTGGCTGTCACTCGGGGATCAGGCAGCGGGGACATTTGTGCGGCCGCAAAGCGGAGCTCGGTCAGATAATCCTCCATCCATTCTTGGCAGTCGGCGAATCGTTCATAACAGTGTTGCTGGCGGATGCTGACTTCGGTGAGCTGTTTTAATAAATCCTCCATTTCTTCTTTGGGGAGGAGCGCTCGTCTGCAATAGAACAAAAAAACAACCGCGGTGAAAAAACCAGTGGGGTGGTTGGTGGGTGAAGCGTGTGAATTCTGTCTGTCAGTGTCTTGCTCCGGTGCAAATGTGCAGTCTCGGGCTTCTTTGCTCACGGCGTCTCATCTGCAAGGTAAGTGAAAGACAGCGGGTAAGTATCACACATGTCTGCATTGGAGTCGTTGCTCATCCTAGTGGTGGCTTGGTGCGTCTTTTATATGGCTCCAGGCCGTGACCGATTGGCCCGAGATGATGAGTTCCAGGTGCTTCCCGTTTGCTGCCAGGGCGACGCTGATCTCTTCCCGCCACACTATATATATATATAATAAATAAATAAAAATAAACAAATAATAAGAAGAAGAATAATAATAAAGAATATTAATATTAATAATAAAAATAAACAAACAAATAACCTCAACGACAGTACTTGTTGTTTCAGTTGTGCCAATAATTTATATTTTAGCAAAGTTTAACAATCCGCATTGCTTGAACAAACTAATTTAGACTAATTTTGACTAAACAAAGTTACAAAATGTCACATTTCACAAGTAGCATGGAACGAAGAGTCGAGGAATTCTTCAAATAACACAGCCTTTATTAATCCAAACACACGTAGGAAACACAGAATAATAAACAAAACCTTTAATACACAGACAAATAAAGGACTGGGGAACCTCCAGGACTGGTTTGGAAAGACACCTGAACAAAACAACACAATGTTTTATATATTTACATTGTCTCAACTATTTAATATTTTTCTTATTTAACTATTAAACTTTTTTTTCCCTTTTCTTTTCTTTCTTTTTTTTATTGTTGTTTTTACAACAACAACAATCAACTTTTTTGTTTATTTTTATTTTCTTCCTCTTCTTCTTTTTTTTTTTTTATTTTTTTTGAACAGTAGTTATGCATGATGCATTATTTCATTCCCTATACTGTCAGGTTCAGCATTATCACTGTCAAAATGGATATTACGGTGCTCAAAAAAGAAAAAGATCATCCACCAGTTCCTATCCCTCTTATTCTTGCAGAATGAGGAATAAGGCTGTGAAAATCATGTCAGATTGCTTGCACCCGGGACACTGTGTGTTCCAGCATTTATTCTTTCAGCAGACACTGGGACTGAGAGTTCTAAAAAGCAGGACCAAGCACCACTAACTCAGTTTCTTCATATTTTACTATTCTTAATATTCTTAATATCTATGATTAACAGAGACAGCACTGACATCTCCATATAATATTTCATGCTCTAAACATTACCTCCTCAAATCTGGTACCATCTTCTCAATACCTGGAACAACAATATCCATCAGAACAAGCTCTCCTCTCAGTTATTGTTTAATTATTAAATCTAATTCCTGCATATGCTTCACCTGCTCAAAAACCGACTCCTTTGCATATCTTAATCTTATTGAGAAAAAAAAAAAAAAAAGTCTAAATGTTGAACTGTTCCTTTAAAAGACAAAGTGAAGATGCCCTTGAATAGAGGATGCATCAGGGAATGGATTAACACAGCACAGTTATAGGTGACCAGTGTAGCAGAGAAACCCACTTTCAGTCAAATCCTGCAGGGACTGCGAGTCCTCTCCCAAGTGTCTCTCATATTTGTTGTATTTACAGTGCACTAAAGAGCCAGTGAGTCCCCAAAAGGGATTAGCTTGCAAAACTCGACTTTGCCTTGAGTCAAGCCAAAATGTGTTTTTCTTTCCTGTGATACTGGGTTAAATTGATCCTTTTTTGTGTCCTTGATACACAATAAATTATTCAGTTTGTCGTGGCCCGATTCAAGAATGCAAATTGACAGGAAGAGGGTCTCAAAAATGGTTGTAGATGTTTCTGCAAAGTTTAAAACAACATGCAAAGAAAACACTTTTGTGTTATCAGCATTTTTGTCCTTGCATCAAGTAAAAGAACCAAAAAACTAAATATAATTAAAGAAATATACATGCATTTGATTTAAAATTAAATCTGATATTTTACAGAAATATTTATTCATTTATTTGCTTGTTATACAGCATTTGTGGTTAAAAATGAAAATAAGTAATTCATACTTTAAGCATGCAAAAAATGACAGGGAATAAATTTACAGTGTTACAAAATATTCATATCTGAATAATTGTTGTTCCTTTTTAATATTTCATTAAATCAAATATTCCTCAAAATCAAATAAAGAAAGAAAGAAAGAAAGAAAGAAGGATAAATGTTTCCTGAGCCAGTTATGGCAGATAAAAAAATTAGCTTTGCTTCAAAGGAATACATTTCATTTTAAAATAGATCAGGAATATACATTACATTGTAATATAATACAATATATTTATATAATAAATACATTTTTAAAAAATCATATTGTATAATGCCTTATATATTATATGTGTTCTTTAAAATATCTAAATCTAATGACCTTAAAAATAGTATTATTAAAATTAGAAAATTATATACAATTAATAAACAAATGTAATGAAATATAGCATGTATAACAACAACAGCAGCAACAACAACAACAACTTTAAAGTCAAAGCTGAATCAACAAATAACAGTGCTAACTTTTAGAGAGCTTTTATGTCCATAAACAAAGCTATTCTCAGAATAAAAGCAGTTATGTATTCTTGTCACACATCTCGTCCTGATTATTATGACAGATTGCTGACTGCTGTCACTGCACAGTTCAGGAGGTGGCCACTCTCTTCACAAATTTCACAGCATCATCAAAGGAATCCGAATCCATCAGCATCCAAATTAAAAACATTTCATTCAGTTAAAAACAGTGAAAACATCCAGACATGCGCTTCAGAGCCCAGAGCCTTAACTTGGGGTACGAGGAAAGCTTCATCTGTCCATGAGACGATTCATGCATTTGTATGAAGAGCAGACGGGTTCATATCGCTCTGACACTCTCTCCTTTCTTCCTATAAAACACTGCTATTAGTTTCCAATCCCTGCCTTCTTCTCCAGCACCCCTTGACTCCTCTCATCCTCAGAGAGAGGATCTGGGGAGAGAGAGCTGCCATTTTGAGTGACAAGCCCAGATAATGAAAGTGACAACTGCTATCTGTGTATATCTATTCGCTTTAATGTGGTGGAAATGAAGTCTGTCTTGACTTAGTGGTATGAGACTTGTGACTCGTTCAAGGATGATGCGGCCTCTTCATCTGCACACGTATGTGGCACTAATGCTAAGTGAGTGCGACTCATGTGACACTTTCTGTGTGAAAATTCACTTTAGTAACAAAAGATAATACGGTGCACCTGTTTATAGCAAAACAGTATTTGCCACTTTCCACATCTAGGATGTCCCTTCAGCACATTTACTGCATTTATCTGTTTAATAATAATAATAATAATAATAATAATAATAATTATTATTATTATTATTATTATTATTTAGTAGTAGTAGTAGTAGTAGTTTTAGTATTTTATTATTATTATTATTATTATTATTATTAAAATGGTGAAAAGATCTTGAAACATAATATTATATTAGAAAAATATGTACTGATAAAGTTAAATGACAGAAAACATTATGTTCAGTACAGTAATTCTGTTTTTTTATTTTATTTTAAATATATGTTTAAAATAAAATAAAATACAGAATTTATTTCATTCATTCATTTATTCATTCTTTCTTTCTTTCTTTCTTTCGACCTTATAACTTTTATCAATACAAATTAAATACCCATTGGAAATATCTACAACAAAACAAAAAAAGTTATGGACCCCAAAATGTTGAAAAGTTTTACAAACAAACAAACAAACAAACAAACAAAATAAATAAATAAATACATATTTTTGTTTTTACTTTTCATTCATAAATGATTAAATTACACAGGGATGTATTGCATTTATTATTATTATTATTATTATTATTAATAGAACACTTTTTTTAAACTGATAATTTCTTTCTTTCTGTCTTTCTTTCTTTCTTTGCTTTTGGTTAGAGAGTTGAAGAAATGGCAAACCTCACATAAAATAAATGGCAAATAATATGGCTCATATAATATTTAGTTTGACCTTATGAGGTTGACTATCAATATTTAATGAAGGCTAAGCACCTTGTTTTGCTGTCTATATGCAAGACAGAACAAAAATGTTACACAAGTCTTAAATTTAACTGATGAAAAATGTTTTATAGATATTATCTACCCATGAAACCATATTGCTTACATTATGGACAATTAAATTCTGCAATATTGTGTATAACTCAAAAGATTTCCATTTGCTGCTATAAGGTTGCAGTTTACATTAAATATGGTTAGAACGACAGCGAGTCTCCAAATAAACAGTTTTAACATATAGAACTCATCACCTGCATTTCTCACAGTTGCTTTATTAAGTGGGTCCAATAAACCTGTGATGTGACCTGTACTGGAGTGATCTCTAATTGTTTTGAGCCTCAGCCAGCACAAAACAGATTAGAAATGAAATTCCAATCTTTTGTGAAATACTTTTGCAGGTGCATCAGGTCACATCTCTTTGGGAGTGCTTATCTCTGTGTGGGTTCAGATAAGCCTGAAGGAAAATGTTCTGTAATTTTGCTTACACATGTCTATAGTGTGTGGGTTAACATCCCTAGAGACTGATATACAGCTACGCCGCGAACAAAGCTTATCGTGGAGTCACGACAACAGGACACAAGAGCAACCAATCATTCTCTCTGCCGCTTCATAATGGGTACTTATAAACATCTACTCACAAAGGCTTTCACCAGAAGCCAACAAATCAAACTGTGTGTGCAAACTACATTCAAAATCTCCCAGTTTGCTTGTTTGTTTGGTTTGGAATTAAGCAAAAAGTTTTAGTTTAAAAACACTACACTACTTTTACACTACTCCGGTGTTTTCCACCCTCGGAAACTGAGACTTTTGAAAACACTGCAGACCCTGATTTAGTTTGAAAACATAGATTTTTTGTTGGTAGATTCCTCATTCAACTACTCCAAGCATGCAGACTTAAATTTAAATAATAGGGAATCTACCTATACCTATATATGGTTTCTCAAATCTTCCCCTGGAGGTCGAATCCACTGTTTAGCTCTAACCCTAATCAAACCCACCTGGGCATGCTAATCAGTGTCTTAAGGATCATTAGAAAATCACAGGTGAACCCTGACCTCCATATCTATAACTGTACCTGCATGAATGGTCATGTGACGTGCGTTTTAGGTTGTTTAGTGTAAACGGAGATCTTTTCTGAAAAGCAGCAGAAACGGCAGTGTAAGCGTGAATCGTTTTCGTTCTAAAGCATCGTTTTAAAAAATTAAACACACGGGTGTAAACGGGACTTAGTGGTTGCTACAATGTCATTTGAGCTTTTCAATTAAGAGTTCTGTTATTGTTATTAATAATTAAGATGATATTTTCTCTATTGCTATCTGTAAGAGCAAAAAAAAAAAAAAAAAAAAAAAGGATAAATTTTGAAATCTCAATTCATGAAACTGCAGATAAAAACAACCAAAGAGCCATTTTCATGATGATTATTATTATTATTATCATTATTATTGAACATGATTGTTATTAAACATATTTGGATGATGATATTATATTCTTATACTAGATGTATTTATTTTTTTTGTTATTTTTATTTATTTATTTTATTTTCCCCCATTAGATTCTTCACATGTCTATCACAATAAATGCTAAATTAGCTATATTGGTTTGGCTCTCAGAGGACCCAGATATAAAACATAAATAAAATTACATTTTATCATTCTAAGATTTTTTATTTCTTTTTTTGTTTTGTTTTTTATATTTTTTAGATTGATGTACACGCTCTAGAGACTCACTGTAGCAAATGTATTGCGGAATCATTTTATTGCATTTTTCTACAGTGTGTTTTCCTGGTGCAACATTGTACTTTGTGACAACTCTTCAGTAACTTCAATAATATTTTAATAAAACTTGGATTAGTTCAAAGAAACTATTATTATTATTATTGCTATTTTAAATGCTTTATTAAAAAGTTAATATAAAGTACAATACATATTTTTTTGTATGTTAGTGGACACATCAAAATTGACTTTAAATTGGTGTGTGACTATAAAGTACACTTTATTTATTTATTTTATTTTTTTAAGTGCATTTTCATAGTCATGAAAGTGTACTCTTTAAGTAAGTTGCCCTTTACTTCATTAACATACTATTGACAATTACATCTTTTAAAATACTTTTAAGATTCACATTCAATTAATTAAAGCTCACTTCTTAACAGTAGTTGCACTCAAAGAGTCAGTCTCATGGTAAGAAGAGGAGGAGTAAGAAGCAGCAGCAGAAGAAAAAGAAGTAAGGTAAATCCTCTACAGTAATGAGAGCTGAATACGCTTTGATTTGTGCTGTGGTCTGTATGTGTGTGGTAAATTGGAGAGGAGGTCTGCTTGGAGAAACTTCATCAAAGACACAGTGATGGACCCCCGCGAACCTGCCGACTGCTGACTCACCCTTTAACAACTCCCCTCATGTTTGTAGAGGTAACACCTGCAGACCATTAGAGAGAAGGTAAAGCACGGTTTAACTTGATAAAAGAAATATATACTGTTTTCTACCACACTCAAAAGTCAGCGCTCTCCTCTACTGACTCCAGATCAAAGTGCATTTTGAGAACAGACGTTTCAGCGTCAAGTCATTTGATATTTTAGGTGGTTGAAGAACAAAGTGTTTGATGGCAGGAAAGATAATATGATTTCAGCTGCATACACATAGCTTTAAAACGCAAAGGTTAGTGTGAATAGCAAGAGTGATGCTCAAACAGCAATGCAGTAAAATAAATGGGCTACTGGCAAAGAATCCAGGGCAATTAATTACCATTGATTCTGAAGATGCATGAACAATGGTCATTAAAATAACTGCTAGTGTCATTTCAATCATAAAACCACAATGGAATTTGTCCAGGGTTACACTTTATCATTTTCTTAATCAAGATGCATTCCCTGAAAGCCGTAAGTCTTAATATCTTATGATATTTTCAGTTAACAAATAAACTGAAATTGTTGCAACGCTGCATTTAGTGGAAAACATGTTAGAAATACAGAGTGAGGAAATTAGACACTTGTTTCTCCCTGAATTTTCAAGCATAAAGTATCAGTAACTAACATTAATATGTTTACAATGAACCAAACTGAGTTTGTCTAAATATAATACCATCATTGTAAACTTGGCTATATTTTACATTTTATATAAGTTTTACAGTGAAATCATGACCGTTTCATCCACAAGGGGGCGGTCAGATATTAATACATCCGAGAGAGACCCTTGCAAAAAATGAAGGCCAAACAAAAACAAATCACCAAGAACCAAAAATGGCATAATCACGTTAAAGAGAGCTTTTACTGCATCAGCATGTCTCGGCTGCTCTGATGGAGAGACGGCCCACAATTCATTTAGTGAGATTAGGCTGAGGAGCGAATAAAAGCAAAAGCTAAAGCTCAGGCAGACTCATGCCTCTCTCAGCTCAAGACTGGTTAACCATCCTCTTTAATCCCTCATGATTTCCTAAAGCCCAGAGCTGAAATAAAGACAGAGCCTGTCGTCTTTTTAAGCTATGAATTTGACTGATACTCAGTTAAAGGGGTAAAATGACCCCAGAATGTCAGTGTTGCCATCACTGACTCACTTTTATGTTGTTCTAACCTTTTGTTATTGTGTTTCTTCTGTGAAAGACAAAAAGAAAATTGGCAAGATTTCCTAAGAAAGGAAACCTTTACTCAAGGGAAACATACAATATGGAATGTGCACCACTACTCCGTGAAGAAACAGAGATAAAAATGCAATGATATTAGCCAAATGAGATTTGATTAGTTCAAAGGAACACATTTAAGGATTTAACTAGAATATAATAGAATAGAATAGAATAGAATTATTAAAACAAGTAGTGGAAAATGCAATGATAATTTAATTGAGTAGACTTTTATTGCTATATATTGCTTAGGACACAACAAATTCATATTTGGAGTGAATAAGAGCAAGTGCAATTTTTTTTTTTTTTTTTAACACATTTTTTTTAAAATTTTTGGAGCTTTGGGGTTGCCAACTTTACTTTTAAAATACTTGGAGTGAGTCCCACGATCAGAATGAAATAAATAAATAAAATAAAAGTCACTTTAAGAGAATATTTATTGCCTCATCAAGGAAAGTTACAGTTATTTATATAAAGTTATTTATAATGCCAAAAGGTTAGGAAAGGAAATAATATAGAATTGTGAAACCAGTGATAGTACTTTCCCAGTGTTGTTATTAAGTATCAGGTATTTAATACTTCTTGATTTGGATACATCTACACCATATAGGCTCAATTTGGTTTTATTTGGCTGTAGCTTAGTGAGTTTCGCATTCTAATAGATCACAGAAAAACCCATTTCCACAGTGCCCTGGCTTGTTCCACATTTGTTTGTAAAGTGCACAGTTTCAGATATGAATAATACCATTTCTGAGATGTGTTAGGCTCCAATAGTTAGCAGGTAAAAATTGGTTTTGTTTGTTTTTATTGTGCAGGAACATTAGGTGCCCAAATAAAAGTATTCATTTGTGCTCTGGGGAAATTCTGAATACATTTCAGATGCGTTATCTCAATCTTCTCCAACAGCTATTTGGAGGCTTTTGGTGTGTATTTGTTTTTGGACTTGGACTTATTTGAACTTTCAGCAACACAGCAGACACTATAGTCAGCATCAGGTGAGAGCTAATTAGTTTTGTCTTTGCACATAATTACTCACACAGTCCCTCATGAATATAGTCAACAATTTACAACAACACTTGATGTTCCACCAGCTATTAGAAAAATCTGTTAACCCAAAATGACAAAACAAAAAAAAAAGATTGTGTGGGTTGTTCTTTTGCATGGTTTTACAACAAATGGGGCCTGGACATAAAAGCACATAAACGTATATAAAAAAAAAAAAAAAAGATCCATATGACTGTAATATAGAGAACAAATCATAAGAATACATTTTTGAAACTCATGGTGCTTTTAGGGGCTTTTTGAACCTTGAAAGCTTTCAGTGTAAGAATATGGAAAACAGCAACCATTTCCAGTACTCTTGTGTTTCACAGAATAAATAAAGTCATGTGCATATGAAAAGACTTGGAAGGTGAGTAAATGATGACTGAATTTTCATTTTTGGATGAACTAGTCTTTTACAGGCAATAAATGGAACCTCATGGAGTCATAGATGGATTTAGTGGAATTGGCTATGGAGGTTTGCTCCTGGAAGTAAAGGATCATCCTTGTCCTGAATTTTCCAAGCAGCTTAGCTTTCTAAATATTCATCTGAACTCCTTTAAGAAATGGCAGGTAGGATTCGTCATCCTTCTGGGATGTTCCTTCCAGGCTATTGAACCATTGAGCCTCAAACCACCCCAACCAAAAAAAGCTCCTCGTCTTTGTGGTGAATGTTGCTTCTATGGAGAAAAATACAGAAGTAAAGTGATTTAATTCACATCCACTCATTATCCATTATGCTAATTGGTTATGTAATAAGGTTTTAACATGATTGAAACAAGGTGTACACTTTCAAATGCACCTCAGTATGTGTTTATCACAGGAACAACAGATTTATTAACACCCAAGTAAGCAGGGCCTGGGAGGAAGCTGATAAGGCTAACACTTATTCAGCTGCAGTTTGTGTACTCCATTGCAGTGTAGCTACATTTTGTGAAGCCAAAACCTGCTGAATAGAATAATATTACTTTGAGATAATAATATACATGTATAGATATTTACAAGAAAATATGAAGGGTGCTTGCTTTTGGAAAACGTACCACCTCGAAGCTAAGTTGTTGTTGGAAGGTTTTCAGTTTCAGTCACCATGCTAGTACAAGCGTGTTCTGGGTAATATGGTTTGAAAGTCTCCAAAAGCATGTCAATACATACAATTCCCTGCAGTTTGCAGCTGAAATGAACACTAGAGGCAGTAAAACACCAAAATACATATGTGTCTTTTGGCAAGTTATGATTATGGAGGAGATTATCTGTCACTTTCCTTTGCACTGTGCCATATCATGACCTCAAGACACTTTTACCATAGTGCATGTTTTGTAAACTAATATGCATGAATTGTCTTACTTGGTAAACTTGCTCAGTAGCTCACCTTATACAACACCTGCGATGCAGAGTATGAGAACAAATCACAATAAAAAAGCTCAAAAATGTTCAAAAGCAATCTGAAATGGCAGGGTTGCTTGCAAATGTGTTATAATACATTTATCTTATAGTTTAATTAACATTACTGGTTAGGTTTAGTGCAGGTACGTTATTTTTAAACACGATGTGTGAGCAATAACCTTTTAGCACCACTCACTGGATATTTCATTTATAAGCTGCTGTGATAAATACAGTACAACAACCAGTACAAAGAGTCTGTTCTCCAACAAAAAACGATCATATGTCATTTGTGCAAGCACCTTATTAAGACCCATATTTATGTTTCAAAGTTAAGCGTGCAAAAATAAAGACGTGTAGCATCTTACATCATGAAATGATGCATGACTGTCATTTTACCAGTCAAAATGCATGTTTATTTAAATGCAATGTTTGGACTTTTTACATCAATCTCACGGTTATTCATACATATTTTACTACATGTAATTCATACGAATGACCACATCTAACCCCACTCCTAAACCTATCCCTTACAGAAATCATGCAAAATCATGATTTAATGCATATATGTTTTATGAGCATGAGCGTTCTCGGGGATCAAATGATGATTACATGTCATCACATAACGCAATGTGCTACCAACTGAGCTGCACAGAATCAGAATTATGATTAGCCACTCACTGGACAATTCAATATTAAAGTTTTGCAAAACTCATTTCATAGAAATGATGCCACATCAGTGCATGGAAACATTAGTGCAGATGCACAGGTACAAAAATTCAAGGCAAGGGCATCAGGTTTGTGCAACCCTATATTGCGAACTGCAGCTACATTTACAATGCAGATATGAAACTATGAATTCAAGATTAAATCATCATTCAAATGGACAATCTATATCTGTGTCGTCTTCTCAAATTGGCAAAGATTTCGTCTTCCTCGGTGACAACATTTAAGCCATGTCGCGTTTTGCTGATTCATCATTCCTATGTAATCTAGTATTCCATTCTTGTCTCAGGGGAGAAATTTTATACACCTTAAGCAGTCAGTCGCACTGCTTTTCCTGGCAGTTTTCATGCCAATTTCCAATTTATAACCTGAGAGCTACGTCCTTGACCACTGCCAGTGTTCCTCTGTGGCACGCACCCCAAGTTCATTAAATACTTCATTAGCCATCGCTCCTGGACAGTGGAGAAGACTGCTGTTGATGGACCACACAAGAGAGGCACCTGGGTAATACCCCGAGAGACACAGCGGGCCACTGCAATTAATAAAGTCTGCTTTCTCTTTCAAAGCACATCTCTCATGCCGGGGTTGGGCCTTAATAATATGCCCGCACGGTGCAGAGATAACCTCTTTTCTCACCCACACTTAATTTTCAATCAAAGTTCCGTCAGAAGCCATTTCCAGTCACACTTAACTGCATTAATTTATTTCATGTGAATTAAAGGAGGTAATGGGAACATTTATCAGATTCAAGAGGCCTGCAGAAGTGCAGCTTTTCCTCCAATGTGTTGTAACGTAACAGTTACAGGAGTCCAAACGGCGTGTGGTAATTGGCTGTTAAAATTCTGTGCTGTTAGCACAATAATTGTGCTCCAGTACAAGATCAGAGGTGGTTTGTATATAAATATTTCATGAAAAGCCTTTTTGAAAAATTCAAGAGGTTCACAATTCATAGAATTCATAGAGGGCGAATTCTGATACATTACACAAAAGGTCTCAGAGTGATTTAGACAGCAACATTATGCTTTTGCCAGGCTAGGTAGTTCAAACTGTAATTTTATAAATTTCTAGAAGTAAAATCACAATGAAAAAAGCAACGAAACAAAACCAAAAAATTTAATCTGAATATTTTATTAAACAGGCAGTCTGACAGGGCTGCTCTTGGCCAAAAGTAAGATATCAATCAGTCTACCTAGTTCTGTACAAATTATTGCTTTATAATTCTTATTCTATTTTTTTTTTCATATTTGATTTTACATTTTTTTCTATGATACTACTAATACTAATCTTACAAAAAGTTCAATAATGTTCAGTTCAGCCGCCACTCTTCCCCTGGTCAGGTGAGCCATCGGACCTACCTTCAGTGGACCACTGGCTGCAACGAAGCGAACAGACCTGGGAGGCTGCCCACGTCCATCTCCAAAGAGCCATCCGCCGAGTCACCGCTCAGGCCAACCGCCATCGCCGTCCCAACCCACCGTATGAACCTGGACAATGGGTCTGGCTGTCGACTCGGGATCTTCGTCTCCGCCTCCCCTGCAAGAAATTAAGTCCCAGGTACGTGGGTCCCTTCAAAATCATTAGACAAATCACCCCAGTTTCTTACCGTTTAGAATTACCCCCTGAATACCGTATCTCACCCACCTTTCATGTCTCCCTTCTCAAGCCCGCTGCTGAACCCACCGGAGAGAGGGGCCTAGACGAGGCTGCGGCACCTGATGTCCCTCCCCTGACCGAGGACCAAGAGGATATCTATCAGGTCCACGAGATCCTGGATTCCCGGCGCCGAGGCAGACAACTTCAGTATCTCGTTGACTGGGAGGGCTATGGGCCTGAGGAAAGATCATGGGTCAACTCAAACAACATCTTGGACCCTTCTCTTACCGAACTGTTCCATCGTACTCACCCCAATAGGCCAGCCCCGAGACCCCGTGGAAGACCTCGGAGTCGCCAGGATACTCGCTTCAGGAGCCGCTCGCAGGGGAGGGGCTCTGTCACAAGCCGCGCCTCTGTGGCGCTCTCCGGATCACAGCAG
>JAUMHE010000063.1:804910-818639 GCA_032359235.1 Enteromius mattozi | reverse complement strand
CACAGCTGCGAGCACATAGTGGAAATGGTCAATCAGAAAGTGATGGTGTGGAATGCCTAATTTAAAAGAAAAAACAGCATGCCAGAAAGAGGATATCTCATGCACATGACCTATGAAAGACTTCCTGCACTGGAAAAAAAAAAAAAAAAACTCTCCAGCAGAGTTATCAGGACATATGACCATGGGCATTTATGCTTAAAGTTAATAAGTTTGTTGGGAATATTAATAAATATAACGGCTTGACAAATAGGCATTTGTTTGTTGATGAAAAAAATCTAAAATTGGCATCATTTTTTTTTTATTTTTTTTATTTTTCTTGAGGATTTATTATTATATTAAATTAAAGGAAAAGTTCACCCAAAAATGAAAATTATGTCATCATTTACTCACCTTCGAGTAGTTCCAAACCTATATGAATTTTTTTGTTCTGCCGAATACAAAGGAAGAGATTTTGAAAAAAGTTTGTGGGCATGGTTACAAACTTTCTTCAAAATATCTTCCTTCGTGTTAGTTAATTCGCAAGTTAGTTTAAAATTATCTTGTTTCATTTTACACTTAATTATTCGGTAACACTTCATAATAAGGTGTCATTTGTTAGCATTAGTATTAATTACCATGAACAAACAATGAACAATACATTTATTTCACTCAATTAATTTCATGGTTTTTCATGTTAGTTCACATTAACTAATGTTAACAATTTTAATAATGCATTAGTAAATGCTGAAATTAATGTTAACTAAAATTATTACATGGCTTCATGGAATACTCAATTCTGATTGGTCAGTCGCCACATTCCAAGGTTTGTTATTCCCAGATAACAACCGGTAAAACTAATAACACAGGCTCATCCGGGTACTACGAATCATCTTGACCGTTAGTAATTATCCGTATCAATCCCCTGTCACTGACAATTTGGCACCATCTCGTGGCTTGAAACACTTAACAACGGAGTTTAACCAGCAGGGGACTTCAACATTCATTTCAACATGTATGGAAAAAAGTTTTCAGCAGCAGACAGATGATGACTTGACTGACTCCCCAGTTAAAACAAAAAAAGTTAAAGTTAAAAGTTAAACACAATGTTTCCTGTCTGATTATTTATTTTTGTGGAAAGAAGCCGTGTAATAAGTCGTGTAGTAATGCTTCTGCAGCATTTATTAAGTAAGGGATCATGTACATCCAGCAGGTTGTTAGATCGCAGAATAAAGCCTTTCAGTCTTATACAATAGCCCTCCGCTGTTCTATTCTGTGATATAACAACCTGCTGAATGTACATTATCCCTTATTTAATAAATGCTGCAGAAGTATTGTTTGTTCTTAGTTCATGTTAACTAATGAACCTTATTGTAAAGTGTTACCAATTTGTCTTGCTTTTTAATTTCTAAGATTTGAGTCCTATCAAAAGGAAAGGTTTTCAGGTGATAATAACCTATGAATAATGCCATTTCAGCATGCTGTTTCTGTGCCGTTTTCTTTTGAGTTGAGCTCTTGACCCAAGACAAAAATGTGAAAACACAAAATGTGGAATGCCTATATACTGATGCAACACATACAATGTTGCAGGCTTCTTTCACACACTGGAATCATTGTTCTACAGACTCAGAAAATGAAGATACACTGTGCATGGGAAAGACATTGCATCTCAATATACCCAGTCACCAGGGATTGCTCAACTCCAGATGAAATCAGTTTGAGAAGGAAGCTTGTAGGACATTTATTTATACATAAGTAACTTTTGACTTTTTAAATAGGCTCCTGAAACATGATCTGTCTAAATGCCAAGTGTGATGCAATGTCAGTGAAAGGAACGCTATGAACCAAATGTAGGGCACATGTGAGTCATATTTTAACACTATAAATATATCATATTTAATACCCACATTTTTATGGCCTCTCAAAGATCAACATTCAATTAAGACTTTGCTTAAAAAGCAGTTGTAACAATCTTCTACTGCTGGTTTTATGTCATCTGATTGATAATTTATACTTTACAGCAAGCAAAAGGCATTTTATTATAATTGTAAAACCATCTACGCTTATTTTTCTGTGAAATCATTTTCTTTCTCTTTTTTCTTCTTTCTTTCTTTCTTTCTTTCTTTCTTTCTCTTTAAAATGAATATTTTTCTGACATAAATTAACACTTACTTGAATATTATGATACAAATATGTATCATATTTGATATTTGATGTATAGGAACATTTCTTGACATCTCTCTATATATTTTATTGAGTTACGCCCCAACAATAAAAACTGCAGAACTCGGATCGTAAAACTAAGCATTTAAGTATCACCTTACTAAGACATTATTTTGATATATTATGTGTGATATAGAGCAATATCTATATGCATTTTATGCAAATAATCTGTTACAATAAGAATTTTAAAGTCTCTATTTTAAAAGCTGATTTATTTTCCTACGTCACAATGTACAATTGCATTTTTCATTGGTATTTAGCATTGTTTTATGACCTGCAACCCGAGCCATCGATGAGTCTGCCTTTCCTATCATAATTTTAAATTTTATAACAGAAATCTTAACTACAACACACAAAGCTGTTGTGGAGAGCAGGTGCTGCACAAATATCACACCCCTGTTGCACAAACCTCAGAGTGTAACATGACAAGGTTCCACGTCTTTCCTACATGAGTTCAGTCACACACCAAATTATCGTCTTCACCGAAGCATTTGACACCGATACGTCACGGTGATAAGAAAGAAAAAAAAAAACACATCTTGCATATCCAGCACACTAGCAGCATGCCTCTCCCCAGGTTCCCATCAAGACAGCCGCACTTTGCCATTTTTTTCTTTTCATTCCGACGACTCCTGTCAGAAAAAAGGACAGATCACATGTTGAGACTGCTCTGGAGGCGGCTTTGAGCATTTGTTGTTCTTCCATTACGTAACTACCTGCATCCTAATTGCTAGATGCTCGCAGAGGATGAAAGCCTCATTATAAACAGTGCAGTTGACACTGAAGCCCCTATGAAAAGTTTGATGCAAAGGTTTTTGTGGGGTTGAATGGGGTAGATCAGAAATTTGCAGAGCCGAGGTTTGAGAGATTTTATTTATTTTTTATTAATTCACAGACAAGTAATTACAGGAAGATCAGATTCTCTGCGGGGTTCTCCAGCTGAGCGGGGCAAGGATCGTTCAGATTATATGAGGAACGTAGAGATCTGAAAGGTATGTAACAACAAGGTGTGTTGTGAAGCAGGAGATAACTGAATATGTCAGGGAATGTTGCTGTGTGAGGAGAGCTGATGCACTAAAGGGTCTTTTTGATTTCCCTTTTTCATGCTTTCTTTCTCAGCAATGCATTTATGATTTAGTCGTCAAAATTTGGAAGCGCTTCTCACCGGAGACGAAGTCTAGGACCATTGAGCTTGGGGTAAACAGCTCTTGCGCTGGGGACTCAGTGCCTGCCTTAGAGTAAAATCTGGAGACAATGCGCACATTGAAACACAGAGAGATCTTTTAGCTAATCCTGTAGAGCGGCCTGCCGAGGGGCCAACCAATGGAGCTTTTATTAGGCAGGCCTGATACATGCCAGCACTTTGCTACTTTAGTAACTAGCACTCAGGAATCTTCGAGCAGGGAATTCAGACGAGCCGTGTGAAGATGACCTTGACTGTCCAGAATTCCCTACCAAATAAACTCCCCATTTGGTTGCGGAACTCATAGTGCATGGGTATTACAACATAGGCTAGCAGGTCTGAATGGTATTGGTCACACTCTGTGGAGGGGATCACATTTAAACGCTAGGGATGAAGTGCCACACACACGCACTTCACATGGCACTTCACACAGAGATCTGATCTGATTATCATCCAGTCTGTCTGAAATGACATGAAGTAACAGAACTGTGGCAAGATCTCCAAGATGAAGAAAAAAACCTACCTGGAAAGCTACAGTACTGTTCAAAGTTTTAGACACTTGTGTAAAAATTCTGTAAAATGATGATGCTTTCAAAAATAATGCCATAAATAGATGTAATTTATCAATTAACTTCTATTAACTAAATCAAATACATTTTTATTTGTATTTTATTTGTATTACAGCTTTTGGAAAAACAGCTTCTGTTCCGAGGTAAACTTGCCCAGAGTTTTTCAGGTAGCTTTCCAGGTTTTTTTTTTTCTTCATCTTGGAGACATTGCCACAGTTCTGCTGGATTTAGTCTGTCTCAGTTTGTTCATGTCATACCAGACAGACTGGAAGATGATCAGATCAGATCTCTGTGTGGAGCACTGGCTGACTCCTTGTGCAGACAATAATCTCACTGCATTATTACAATTAATATTTCCAACTGACACGCTACCTAAACACGCTAAACATTTTTGGTTGGTGAATATATATATATATATATATATATATATATATATATATATTTTTTTTTTTTTTTTTTTTTTGCAAAAGAAGGAAAGTTAGAAGAGAGTTAGAAAATGTTAACAGCATTTTCATTTTCTGTGTGAACTATCCCTTTAAGAGGTGTTGCATATTACATCCACTCATGGGCATAAAGAAAACCTAGACTTTTTAAAAATTTGTTTAATTCTGCATAATGAATATGGATTTTTTAAAAAAAAAAAGTTTATTCTAGTCTATTCCGAGTTGTGTTTATCGACATGTCAGTGATTTATCATTTGGCAAATAGTTGTATTCATTTTCTAAAACACAAGAAGTGGCACATTTCTTTACGGTGTCAGAAAAAAACACTTTTATAGCATGCCATCCTGGGGACATGATTTCCTTAAAAGCACTGCCCGTAACTTCACGGCCATTAAGGAAAAAAGGGTCCATAGACCATTGATGATGAAAAAGAATTAGCAATCAGTTATATGAGCTCAGTGAAGTGAAAACAGCAGCAGATCCGCTGACTGACATGTTAAAAGATGAAAAGACTGAACTTGAAATGAAAATGTCTTTGGAACTGTTATATCCTGTTTTGGTGCACTGGAACACTGAGACACTTCAGAAAATAATGAAAGTATTGATCACAAATGATAATTTCATGTCAAAATCACACAAATTGTCAAAATAGCTGAAGAAATAATGACATCTGCAGCATTTATTTCAACTCTGTTTTTATGTCTTTCTTCAAGAGAAACAACTATTTGATTAATTACAGCCTGTAGAAATGTTGCTTGAAGAAATTAAAGCAAATCAAACTTCCTTCTGAGGCATTCTGAACACCCCTGCTCATTAATAATTCTTTACACCTGGGCTGATTTTGTACTGAGCAGGTTCTAAACATACAGAGGCAAATTCCCACACAGCAAGCACCACCGAATAAATCATTTCAATTGTGATTTATCGAACACAGTGAAATAAGTTGTTCAAGTAAATTTCTTCCCACACATAAAAAATTGACCTTCAGTTTGTAAGTGCTTAGAATTGGCTTCTCTCTCTTTCCTGATGGTCTTGATGAGATTTAAGGTCCAAAATAACCCTATGAGTTTACTCACTGAATAGGGCTTGATCTAATGAAGCATTAAGTAAGCAGTAAATAAGACTTAAAAATTAGGATCTCCTTTGTGTAATGCACATACAACTTCATGTACATTTTTATATATAGATGTAGGATGATCATATTGTTTTCTATCACATATGAACATAAGCATTCAAACATTCAGCAGGGAGCAATAAGATGTAACATTTCTGAAACTACATACATGTAACAACCCTCATAATGGTATGTGTAACATGACATTGGTAACAACACTTTTTTTCACTTCCCTAAGTACTTGTGTAACATGATGTTACGTCTAGTGGTTTAACGAAATAAAAGGAAACCAACTTGAAAGGAGCAAAAGACTTTCTTTAATAATATAACCGACATAGGACATTTCAACAATGATCACGGACAAGGGAAAATCAAACAGACATGATATAAATACACAAGGACCTAATCAGCAGAACTCAAAACAGCTGGGAAACACAGGGGGAGACTAATGAACTTAACATAACGACAGGAACTTCTAAATATGGGCATACACGTGGGAGGGCAAAACGAAACCAAAACAGGAGGATATAAAACGAACCTAAACAGACAGGAACGTAACAATTACCTCCCCCTCCCAGAAAGGTGCATACTTGCGCCGTAAATAACAATCAACATAGAACACAAAAAAACAACAACCGGGGAGGGAGGGTGGGCGCCCTGGAGGCTGGAAGGGCATGTACTGCCTCCAGGGCGGATCTGGAGTCACGGGAGGCCATAGTGGATCTGGAGTCCTGGCAGGCCATGGCGGAACTGGAGTCTCGGGAGGCCATGGTGGATCTGGAGTCACGGGAGGCCATGGCGGATCATCGGTCACGGGAGGCCATGGCGGGTCTGGAGCCCTAGGAGGCCATGGCGAATCTGGAGTCTCGGGAGGCCATGGCGGATCTGGAGTCACGGGAAGGCCATGGCGGGTCTGGAGCCCTAGGAGGCCATGGTGGATCTGGAGTCACGGGAGGCCATGGCGGATCTGGAGCCTCGGGAGGCCCTTTCCAAACTCACCTCAAACCCACCCACCTTTTCCACAATCATTCCACAATCACCGCCCCCCACCCCCCCCACCCCTTTCCACGACCATGGCTATACTTAGCAGTTAGCCACTGTAGTGAATAATGACCATTTGCAGCCTCTTGGACAAAGAGAACAGCTTTTTTTTTTTTTTTTTTTTTTTTTAAGAGAGTTAGACATTAGTCTATTTTATTCTAAAAGTATGTAAGGTGGTTTTAAAAAAAAAACAGTAGTAGTAAACGGTCGGATTTTTCTGTGGTGATTTGCATGTGTTTACACTGCGTGATCCTCAGCGTGTCCTAAAACATGGTGGAATCCAGTGCGGTGTGACGTAGATTCCCATACTTTATAAACGAACTGCAGTTTTATTACGTCACGCGCTGACACAGGTGCAGTATATTAAGGCCATGGGTCATCAAGGTGCATACTGGTCCTCAATTTGAGTATGTTATTCCCAAGCATTTTACAGTATTTGCAAAACACTTTTTCACAGCGAGCATCATACGCTCAAACTCACCAAAAGTCAACAAGTTCAACAAGCAACAACGTCTTATCCAAGTAACTCTTTCAGAACGCACGCAACACAAGGAAGAGACGAGGCAGCGCACATCGCGTGTCTCATAATAGGTGAGGGGGAATTTACCGAATGTGGCACTCGCGGGAGCTAACACTGTACGCTATACCTGCAACCAAATTTCAGATGGGCAAGCATTTATACAAGTCATTTGGTAAGCAGAAATCTGAAATGTACCTTACCATAATAGAGGAAGATGCTGATAACTCGGCTGAATGGATGCATGAAGAATCCAGCAGCCATGATAAACAGCAGTTGGTTATTAAACTTCTGTGCACAATTTGATTTGACGAAAATCAAGTAAGCATGTAAGGATCACAAACTGAGGAAAATAGAGAGTGAAAAGCCAATACATCACTTAAAATGTATTTAAGTAAAAGTAAAAATACACATGTTTTAAACTACTTAAAAAAATACAATGACTGATAAGAACTACTTAATTACTGTAAGTATGTGTAATTCGTTACTTCACACCCCATGATACGGGTAAGGTAAGGGTGGGTTAAGGAGTAAGGGATGTGTCAGCAGTGTAGTTATAAATGTAATTCCAGTAATGAATTGCAGATATAATTACATAGATATATTAACAAATAAATAAATAATGACAGTAGGCCTACAATGTAAAAACATATGTACACAATAAGTGCATTGTATCAAATGATTAACTAATAATTTAATTTAAAATGTAAGTACATAGGCCACCTAATTTAAAGTGGATCTCTTATTTCAGTTAAGCAACATTTTATTTTTTTTTTATTTTGTTAAACTGGAATTTTTAACTATAAAACTTCTGATATTACAACTACAACTACTGCATCCTTAACACACAAACACATAACTACTTTTTCTAAAATAATAAGACGAGGTTATACTTGTCCAGACAGGATATCCTATGGTAGAATCCAGCAAGGACTGGAACAGAGTCTATGCTATTCTAGCACTAAATGAAAAGCTAAATTTATATTCAAACTGAGTCTTTCTATTAGAAGTAATATGAATTATCTACCTCTTTCTTTCTATCTACTGTGTTTCTCTGTTTATCTCTCTCTAGCTGTGCATCTTTGATGTTGTGGTGACAGCTGTAGATTAATTACTACCTGCCAGCAGTTACTTAAAAATTAATCTTCAGAACCTTCTAGAAAGATGACAACTTGTTAAATTATGCAGAACAACATTAGAGGACTCAGTGTTTATGAATGTTGCTTACTGAAAAACAAGGAGGGTTAGGGAAGCATCTGGGGTTACACAAAATAAAACTAAAAAAGATTATTGATCGCCTTATTTTCAAGTTTAATAAACTGCATTATTATTATCAATAAAAATGCTCAATTTCTAATTACATAATTATACATTTAAGTAATTATACAACACTAATTATGTGTTTAAGTACCGCATAATATTGATTAACTACATACAGTATACTTACTATATGTCAAGATTAGGCTTTGATTTAGTTTTACTTGCATGCAATTATGCATAATGTATTGTTGTTATAATAGTAAGTACACGTAATGTGTAACAAGAACACCATAAAATAAGGTGTCCAGCCAAAACATGAGTCACTGATCCATGGTAAAGCTTCCTCTTCTGAAAATCTCTTGTTGTGCTCTCATTTTAAAATCTACCTACATACAGTATTTGTTTAGAACTGTTTTGGCTTGTAAAGGACGCATATTTCTCACCTGATTCGTTACTTTTTTTTTTTTCTTTTGGAAAAATCAGAAATGAGTGTAAGACAAACAACAACTTAAAACAAAAGGTGAGCATTATTATGTAAATTACTAGTGATTTGTTAGTTAGAATTCCACTTTTTGTTATTTATACCTTTTCATAGTTAAACTCAAGGTCAAAAAAAAAAGTTACATATACTGTACGCCCTCAAACAGCTTTCAGTCCCTGCAAAGTTTTAAATAATTCAATCTTCTGAGTGGTACTTTTTTGTTCTAAAGTTGTAAAATGCTTGCTTGATTGATTCCTGATAAAACACACAGTGAGTGAAACAGATTGGCTTGACTGCTGCTTAACTTGGGTCCAAAATAACTCATTTTTAGAAAGCCAGAAATATGTTAAAACACTTGGAGGAGTCATCATAGATGACCTGCTCTCCTATGTTGACAACATTAAGGCAATCTCTGGGTCCTGCTGCTTCATGTTCCACAACAAATGGAAAATAAGTCCTTTCCTCAAGAACTACTCAGATCCTAATCCAGGCCTGAGTCATTTCACGTCTATAGCAACTCCCTCGCCGGCCAACTAGCATCTGTCATCCCCTCAAGCGCATCCGAAATGCTGCTGCTTAACTCCAGAAATTCTCACATCACACCTTTGCTCAGGTCTCTTCCCTGGCATGTGCAGGGATTTAATTCAAGACATTGCGCTTGGCTTACGTTGCCGCCAAAGGCTCAACCCTCCCACTATATCAAATCCTTCACCAAACTGTACATCTTTAACCAGGAGGCCTAGCTAAGCAAGTGATTGGAAGTGTCTCATCACCCAGTAAGTGTATTAAGATGTGTAAATGTAGGCAGTCATGTGTTGTTCATGTTTTTCTTCTTCTTATTATTTTTTTTTATCTGTTTCAGAAATACAGAAATTTGGAATGAGTCGTTTTTGCAGCTTACTTTCAACAGATGGTCTTGTACTGTGTAAGGCTTCGGATCTGGAAGTTACATGCTTACAAAGTACATCAAACATTTATCTTGTAAGATCAAAGAAAATTTGTTTCCACCATATAACCCATTTGAGATGTTTGTAGCACATTCTTGAGTTACTGTATTAAGAAAGCATCTATGAAATGTAAATGTTTGTGCAAAGCAGCAGTGCTTCCAGCAAGTAAAATGCTCTCCATGTTAATGCACTGTCTAATAAGTTTGAACAATGCATAAAATCTGACAAATAAGCTGAAGTAAAGGCTCAACAAACATGCTTCTCTACCCAGAGGAGAACAGGTTCTAGTGAGCCTGGTTTCTTCCAAGTTTTTATTTATTTATTTTTCTCACCCGTCAGAAGTTGGTTTCCTTTCCGCCATCTCCTTTTGCTTGCTTATTTGGGGTTTTAAAAGACACATAATACTATTATTGATTTGACTGTACCAGATGAGCACAAAATTTGAATTGAATTGAGCTGAATAATGACACTACTGTCTTTTGTAAAGCTGCTTAGCCAAAATTGAACTTGTTTCATAACTGATGAACTTTACACAGTTACTGAACTGAACTGAGGCTAAATAATGACACTATTGTCTTGTAAGGGCTGTTTTACAGTATAATTTGAATTTGTTATGAAGTTTGCATCATTGATTCTGTTATTTTCCTGATTATTACTGTGAAGCTGCTCTCTGTATTATATAACAATCTGCATTATAAAGTGCTATATGACACAAACTGCCCATTTTCTACATTCAATAGTAAAACATCTTATGGTTAAATCAGAGTTTGGCTCCCTTTTCCCCCATTAACCCTATTGGTCACCCTAAAAAAAAAAAAAACGCCCATGTGTATTATAGGTGAAAGTTTCACTATAATTGCCAGCACTGAAAACAGACAAGCAATATAATGAGTGGTAAGCAGAGTATGAGTAACTAACCACAGTGGCATCAGCATGTGACTCACAGCTCAAGATCAAATGTAAGACTGGTATCCATGTCACTGAAATTTATTTATATTTTCAGCTCAGTCGTGTTTGATATGCTCCAGCTGAAACATCGGCAAATCAATTCCAAGAGGATATATCCAATCATTACAAATTCAACAATGCTTTTTACAGGATAAATTGTTCAGATTGTTTTAACGCTCCAGTGGTAATGAAGTCAATAAATGCTAACCCCCGTTTGTTTATTTCTCAAAAATATCTCTAAAATTAGCATACTGGTTAAAGTCTGTTTTTGAAAGAACAACTAAGGTTGTGTTGTTTTTATCCAGGGTCTAGATATAAGGGTCATGTTTAAAATCGAATTCTAGTTTACTGCTTAGCAATTGTGTAGAAAAAAAAAAGGCGAGAGAAATTGAAAAAGAGATTCTGCTTTATCTGTCACACAGAAAACAGAAGGTCAAATGGAACACATTGCACTGTGAATGTATTATTATTGCATTCTGCACATTTAAAAACGAACACTAGTGGCAGTAAGACACCAACAACTTATATTCCTTTTTTTCAGCACAAAGTATAATTGCGGGATAACTTAATTGCTTGACATAACCAGCTCCACATGTGTGGCTTTTTTAATGGCGTAAAATTGCTCAGTGACCCACCTGGTACAATATTGCACTGGCAATGTAAAGCTTTCAGTCACGAGTCCTGTGAAACATAATTTACGAGACTCGATAAAAGAGCTCAAACAGTAAAACAATAGTTGCTTCAACAAATGCATTTTTAGTTGATGTTTGCTTTTGTTAACACTTCCAGTTTGTAACGTCTTATGTCTGTTTTTTTTTTTTGTCTGTCTCTGTTTAGTTTTGGTTCCGCTTTCTTGTCTTCCTGTTTGTCCTTATTTGGTTCTGTTCCGTTTCTTGTTTAGTTAATTAGTTTACCTGCTCCACCTGTGTTCCTCACCTGTTTTGAGTTTGCCCTAGTGTTTATAAGCCCGTTGTGTTTTGTCTTTGTGCTGTCAGTGCTCAATGTTATTTTGCGTGTATGTGTTCTCATGGCTGATTAAAAACAAGTTTAGGTTTAACTGCTCTATCATCTTCGCCTGTTTGCCTACGCACACACATGACACGGTTAGATATTATATTAATATTAATATTTTACTTAACCCACTGGCAGATATTTGTACTTGTTTTAAACAAAATGCACTTAATTAAGATGTAATCAATCAACAAACAAACAATTTTTTTAGCATAAGCATGTTTTATTCTGACATTTCATTTTGAAAGCACCACAGTTCATTCAACAGCCAATGCAATAAAACATTTCCAGATTCATATGTTTTGGATAAAACTGAATATGTTTCTAACCCACTGGGCATTTCACATTGAAAATGACATAAAATGTTAAGAAGCAATTCAACATAACATGCATGTTTTTACAACATTGATATATGCATACTGCGTAAACATACAGAATACAGTAGTATGTTAGTATGCTCTTCCAAAAATATCCATTCCATGGTCTCTTATGTATTACCTTACTGTTTAACTCACACACACACACATTATGCACTCACGGTTTGTCTATAAACCAGTGAAGTAAAGATTAATGTGACTGTATAGTTAGCAGTCCTGGCTGTACAGTTGCAGTAGTATTGACTGTACAGTCAATCAGTGATCACAATTTGATGAAGCCCTACTTCAAAGTGCCCTCTGAAGCAAGCTATTCTATTGTGTAATAGCTCATTTGCATATCCATAAATGTGCTTTAAAAGTGCATCATTATGATGCAATATTAATTAGTTTGATAGTAACTGGTTTTGTCCCCATCCAGGCACACTAGGCCTGGCTGTCATATCGTGTGCTGCTACATGATGGATACTTGGCCCATCCAACGCAGAACAGCTACGAGAGAGCAAACGCAAGATCAAAAGCACCGACAGTGCAAGAAAATCCAATTAGGGGCAAATGTATGCAATTTGATAATTTACGATTCCCATTGAGACAGTGATAAAACAGACTTCTAAGCTCCTTCTTGTTTATGTATGAAAAGAGGTCTGGATTAATGCAAGACAACTTTTTAAAGAAAAAGAAGGGTCCCTGGTGTGGACAGACTAAAGAAACGACCCTCAACCCCCGCAGAAATGTGAAAATCCTCCAGTTTATAAAACTGGGAATGGAAATAATGCTGCATAGAAGAATATACAGAGGGATTGAATGAAATAAAATCACATGTATTGTGTGCAATGTTGTTTGTTTTGTATTTTTTCCTCAAAATTATGTAGCGTTGTCATTAGAGAGCATTCTCTGAAAAATCTTCTTTTGATGTCCATGTGAATCTTAAAATTGTCCAAAGCAACCCAGTTGTGCAGATCGTTCTAGCAGGTTGGAAAGTCTGTGAAAGTGATTTTGTAACTTTGGGATGGCACAGTAATACAAGTTGTTCAAATTATCATCGACCTAGTCTCAGTTTTTTTTCATAATTTAATGCAAGAATATTGACTAATTTATTGATTTCATTTGTTTGGAAGTAAATATTTTCAATTAACTGTACATAACTGTTACGATCCTTGGCATCCTTGCTCTTGTGGGTTTTGCTTTGTGTATGAAGTCTGTATGTGTGCAGGGATTGGCTCTTTAACCACAGATGTGATTGGTGGATCCTGAGACAGGTGGCTTTAAAAGACGACGCCACCAAAAACATGGGAGCTCATTTCGGCGTTTCCGGTTGTGGGGTGGAGAGCACCGAATTCTACCTCCGTCAACAGATCACAACAACGACTTTAATGTTTTAACTCTTACTTTATTTTGTGTGTTATAAGAGTACTTTCTGGAGTGTAGGAGAGGCCTGCCGTTTCTTTTTAATCTGATTTGCGATGTGTTTGTATTTTCTTCATTTTATAAATAGGTAAGTTGTTTTGTTTGTTATTTTGGCCTTGGGCCTCTCTGAAGCTATTGCTCCATTTATTATACCTCTCCTAAATAACTATATGTGGTTTTTGGTGATCTGTTGGCTGTGGTTGGAATCCTGTTACCAACTTTTCGTTCGCATCGC
>JAUMHE010000063.1:760071-775168 GCA_032359235.1 Enteromius mattozi | reverse complement strand
CTTTACTGGCACAAGGATTCAGTGAGCGTCAAGTTGCTTCTATCCTTAATATTTCAAAGACGGCAGTTCACAAAAAAATGAAACAAAACTGTTAATCTCACCAATACAATACAATGCACATGTAAGAATACCCCCCAACAAAAAAAAACAGATTTTTCTGCAGTGGTCTCTTTTTTTTTTTTTCCAGAGCTGTATATAGTTCTGCACAGGCCCCTCCCATGATACTTGGTTGACAGGGCCTCTTACCTTAGACCCGCCCTGAGTAAGCAGTCATCAGTCCTCCATTGTGTTGACTGTGGTGAAGTGGAAAGTAAGTGATTGAGGAGTTTTGTTGTTGGATGTAATAATGAATATAGTGATCATCATTTATTTCCAACATCTGAGCTGCTGAACACAGAGGATTAACATTTAGTTTTGAGGGGAACTTGCCAATCACCAATCTGCCTAAATGCATTATGTTTGTGCAAATCATTTTATCTACAGAAGGGTTTTTTAGTAATCTTTTTTCAATAATGTGCTAGTTAGTGAGTTCCGCAACTAAAGTAATGACAACAGCTCATCACTCCACAGAAGAGAGGGGTGGTGTCTGCAGAGCTTATTAGCATTTAAAGCAACATGGACTAGAACAGCTTGATAAAAAGCTGATTTTGACAGGGAATTTGGTAAATGTGTTTTTACACTACCATTTAGGCATTTTAACAAAAGCATATAAATTTTAATTAAGACTAAAAATTAAAAAAAATATTAAAAAATCAAATCAAAGGGCATCCAATGCCCCTTTAAACATGTGCAGGTAAGATGAGACTTAACTTTCCAAAGAACAAGGAAACGTATATTTCATTGAGATACCAGTCAGATGAATGCAGGTAATAATTCACTACTAATAAGAAACGCAGCTTACAGAACTTTCACAGTCCTCAGATACCAAGATCAGCACGTAGGAGACAGGTGAGTAAATCCTCTCCCAGACGAGTCTGTAGAATCTCCAAGAACACCAGACGCTGACTATGTGTGCGGGAGGGCTGCTTAAGTGCAAGTTCAAATGAGATGCTGATGAGTGCAGTGATCAGGATCAGGTGTGGGTGACTGATAGCTGTGGTAACAGATTGGCTGCATCTGAAAGCTGAGAAAAGCTGTCTTCCTAAGAAGGCATCATGTCCAACTTTTTTACCGGAGACTTCTCGGTACTTGAAATATAAAGACATAAGCTAAGATTTAACACTGATAATGTTAACGTACTTACAGTCAGGTTCATTATTCTACATCTTTGCTTTAGATAGTTGGCAGACTACTCTGCAGAAATGTTATAGATCTGCTTTCATATTTGTATGATGACATACACATCTCCACACAAAATATATAGCCCACTTAAGACCTTTTCCCTTGTTATTTTGGTCTATTCCCTGGATAATTCATGTCAGTTTTTGCTGTTAATATCATAGGTGAGTTCACTGTGTAAATTATCTGTATATTAACATGCAAATGTAGTTTTTCCGCATAAAAAAATAGAAAAAAAAAAAAAAATACTAATAATAATTAAAAGAGAAAAATATATATTTTTTTTAGTTTGGGATAAATTATATGACACAAGTCAGTATTAGTATTATCCAGTTCAAGAATAAAATGGCTTTATATTGAAACAATGAAATAACTGCCGTCAAGCTCTAGTGCTTCACTATGGACCTCTAAAATTCCTTTGTTTAATTTATCTTTACATGTATACCCCTTTTTTGTGAATTAATTATTGACTATTTTATTTTTGTTAAAAGCTATATGTAATGTGAAACACAAATACAGTTAAAAGATAACAGCAGCTTTATACTCTCATCCTTATTTAAGGCAAGGTGTCTGACATCTCAAATGAATTTACTGAATACCGATCGATTGAGAGGAGTTGTGAACAGAATGCTGAAGTCGTACTATCTGATTTCTACGATTATTGTGCACTGTACGCTGTATTTATTGTCTTTTTTGCAGTTATACATATTTTTTGTCAAATAAGTCTTAGAAATATTTTTGCAGTTATATATGCCACTTGCAAATTGTAAATTCCACATTATTCAATTCAAAGCAGATGCATTCTCCATCCTTCTACGTCAGTGTCACTATGTATACTGTAGCACCACTACAAATTTAAAAGGAAAAGAATAAATAAATAAATAAATAAACTTTTGTTGTATCTAATCTGTAAATTGCAGGGCAACGTACATGAATGAACAGATGCCAGTATACAATGCTAAGGAGAATTAGAGAGACATTCATTAAGACCTTTACCCTACAGCGCTATTTCACTAGTTTAAAGTTGACTCAATGGAGGCTTGAACATGATGTTCTGCTTGAGCTCGAAGTTCAACCCCCCGTCCTCCCAACTGTGGTACTCCGTAGATGGATAATAACAGAAATAGAGGAGGAGATGGGGAGGTTGAGGGATGTTGGAAAAAATGACACTGGATTGGTGCAATGAGTTCTGCTTATATAGGCTCGTAATGATGACTGACAGGTCTGAATGTTTAGGCTCCTTCCAAACGTTCATTTGGAGCTGTCTTTAACAGATGGATTTACTCACTGTAGAGTATTGCTGCTAGTGTGCAAGGGGGGTAAAAGTCATAACTTTTGTGGTAAACCTTTAAGGTTAGGTATTGTGTAGGATTAGGAATGTAGAATAAGGTCATGCTAAATAAGGCATTAAAATGTACTTAATTAAATGAATCGCTAATATTCTAGCAATATGCATGCTAATAAGCAACAAGTTAAGAGACCCTAAAATAAAGTGTTACCATATATACAACATAATATTACTATTAACTAATATCTAAAAGGACAAGTCTGAATGTGTCATTCTGGATGTATTTTACTAGTAACATGCTGTCCCAACACTAACCAATCAGCAGTGGTGGAGGTAACGAATTACAACTCACGTTATTGTAATTAAGTAGTTTTTTTTGCGTACTTGTACTTTTTTGAGCATATCTCTAAAACGGTACTTTTATTTGTACTTAAGTACAAATTTAGCAAAATAATCTACTCCGTTACTTTTAAATCATAGTTTGTTACTGAGTACGCCCACATTTTTAATTGATATTGAAACCTTTGATCCATTTCAATAGCCAATAAAGATATCCAATCGTAAACGGACCAATAAAAGCAGTGATACGTATCTAAACCAGGAAAAGCTGATGAAGAACATTCTAACCAGAGCTTTTTTGGTGTATGTGGTGACTGATGCACGTATGTATTACCCCGCAGCGGTGACGACCCGACCAGGATACAATAGTTTGAATATAAGCACTTATTATAAGTGTACCGTAGAGATTAAGTTACATATTGCTGCTTTAAGCCAACGAGTACTATGTTGCGGTGCATGAATATACAGGTGCTGCGTCTCGCTCTCTCCTCACATCCGCCTCCTATCAATTACAGTCTCAATCTTCACACGGGATTGCAGGTATTCCGCATACTGTACATTTAATCATTCCTGTGCAAATGTGGCTAGCTCTTTATTGTAACATGAGAATACAGTCCTGTAATGGCAGAAAACTGGCTGCGAATTCTCAAATAGGCCTAACACACACAAAATGAACTGTCCTCTCTCTTTCCGATGTTGCTTGCGCGCGCTCAGACTGTATGCAGTCGCCATAACTCTGTTCTTTTAAAATAGAAATTGTTTATTTTTCTTTCGATGGACATGCTACTGAAAATTTTATTGGCTGTGAGTGAAATGCACCAGAAAGTCTGGTTCATTTCTTTACAATGTAAGTATGCTAGAAATGTTTTGAAATGGGATATTTCTTTGATTTGTACATACATAGCCATCTTATATTTCATTTATCTAAAACAATATGAATGACTATTAAAGCACTGCTGTTGTCATTTTTTGAACACCTCAACTAAATTGAGGCCATTTGTTTTATAATTTAATTAGTGTCTTTTTTTTTTTTTTGTAAATTCAATTCAGTTTGAAATCAAATATGAAATCATTACTCCTGTAAGCTTTAAGCTTTTGTGACAAAGTTGCCCTATTTTAAAGATACAAATACACAGAATGAGCAAATGTTTAAGAGAGATTTTTGTAATGGTAATTAATCAAAATGTATATATAAATAAAAGCCTTTATGAAAATCTGTTCATCATATAAAGTGAACATGTCTTTTAAGAAGACTTAAACCACTCAAAGCTTGAACTAATGATTGCCTTTAAAAAACTGCATGGACGACAAATATTGAGATATTAAAATACCTATGGCAGTATACATTCTGTAGTAGTTTTTCCAGTGGCACTGAAAATGATTAAGCTTGTCATGAAATCAGAAATGACCCTACTTTTTTAGTGCACATTAATGCACATTTGTAATTCTTGTGATGAACAGTTAAACTGTGCAAGTCAATACACTGGAAAAAACAATTAAAATGTCGCTGTCTGAATCGCTGTCTGGCCATCTGGTATTTCTGTACAAAGATTATAACTTTCCAGTATTGTATGACATTGTGGATGTATATATTAGCACAGTTTAGAGTTCAGATATTCTTAACCACTACTATTCATCCAAAACATAAGTCAGTATGGTTTTTAGCGCTCTATATTTGAATTTTTTTTTTTTTTTTTTTTTTTTTGTTTAATAACTAGTACTCAGAGTACTTTTTTAGAAGAGTAATTTGTACTTTTACTTAAGTACTGTAGTTGTAATTGAGTACAACTTTTAAGTACTCTTTCCACCACTGCCAATCAGACTCCAAGTTAACACACAAAATGCTGCCACAGCAAATCAGATTTTTTTTTTCTTTTTTTTAATGAGGAATAAATTACTGATTGCACCTTTAATCCCTTTCACTTTTTATTTATTGCACTGTGGGCAGCAACATCTCCCTTCCCCCAACACTTCTCAGTTGAGATTGATGACAAGAGAATGTTAGTGCACTCACTTTAAAACTAATCACCAGCTGCCAATCTTACACAGGAGCCTAAAGCCCCCAGTGGCCCTCGGCAGTAAATAACACATTCTGTCTGACTCCCACTTCTTGTCCCATGGCCAATTTAATTCTTCCTCTGTCTCTTCTGTTTGCTTTGCATTCACTAGTGTAATACCTCTCTCTCTCATTTCTCTGTGTCTCTTACTGATTATAGAGTAGCCAGGGGATGACTTGGGAGAATCAGATGCAGTTTGGAAACAACATTAGCTGTTACTTGTGGGTACTGGAAATGGAGATGCAAAGATTACTGGATTCAGTCCAAGGACCTACAGTATGTATATGTATATAATGGCAAAATGCATTTCCTAGTACAGACTGCCACTGATCCCTCCCAAACCCCCCTACACACACACACTGAAATTTAAGTTGTCATGTGCTCACAATATGGAAATAGTGATAAGAAGACAGGAGTGGACACCTTGATCAAAATATAATAAGAATTACTTGATGATGATTATTATTATTGTTATTATTATTTTATTTTATTTATTTTTTTTGCTCCCCTAAAACAATCAAGTCAAACAATCTTGTTATACATCTACATCCATCTTTACACAATCCCTCAAGCCTGGTGATGGCAACAAAAGCAGAGTTTCTAAATTATTTATAAAAGTTCTGCACATTGTTGATTTGTATACATAAAGCATCACTATATAAAATGGCAAAGGCCATGGGAGATCACCGCATAATCTTTTTTTCTGCGTTTAAAATGTAAATCATTACCCCATAGAGTGGGGACATTTATTCAAAGTGCATTTTTAACATTGTTGTTGCTATAGTGGCTCAGTACAGCTTGCTGTGCTGAAAATCATTTCCCAGTCCTTCAATTTTTCAATTTAGTGATTTCTTGCACTCCAGGAGCGTTTAATGGGACTTCTTCTACTATCATAGAGTAGATGAAAATCTACTTGATACAACTTGTTCATAAAACTTTTCTCAGTCACAATTGTGACATCGCAATTATTTTATGTGTACATTCACTTAATTTACTACAGGTACAGTTCTGCTCATAAGTTTACATGTGTGTGTGTGTGTCCCCAAATAAGCTATTTCATGCATCAATCATTAACTTATGTTATCTGATTTTATAAAAAATGACCTGATTCAAAAGTTTACATACACACGATCACCAACAGTTTATTTATCTGTTTTTATGTTTCACAGGAGACAAAATAAGTACAATGTATCTCGATCATCCCATTCAAAATGTTAACATTAACATTTAGCATATTCTAGGTATGAAAACCTATAAGCAGAACTGTAAATAATGAAGAAGCAGGTCTCAGTGTTTCCAATTTCCTCTGCCGTTTTACACTCTTTCACAGAGAACGCTGGGTGTCTCTCTTGCAGTGCTGCAGTTTCCATCATGATCTAATTATGATATCGAGATGCATCACAATGTATTGAAACCTATGTATAGCATATTATGAGGCAGTCCCAGCGTTAAGCATTATATCCACTACAATACACTGAAACTGATCTGCTCCTGCAGTGGATCAGAGAAATATCTCTCATGAGAGGAAAAAAAAAAAAAACCTTTCAGAGGTGAACCAGTCTATCTTCTTTAAAGGATAATGCCTGTGACCAAAATAAGCAAGAGAGATACAGTGCGAGCTCAGTTCTGGGGACAGAATGTCAAGACTTGACAAATTAGGGACAGCATTTAGAGGGTATTAGTTTCCAAGCAAAACTTGAGTTGCAATTATTAGCTGTGATTTATTGTGTTGAATCAGATGAGATTGTTGTCTGGATGTGGGTGTTATTTAAGGTCACATGATCAAGGCTCTATACTTCTATTAACAACATTAAATTAATTTTGATATAGTTTTAAGGGTAGGGGAAAAAGTCAAATCATAACTATTTTAAATCAAATTAATAACATTTTAAAGACATTTTAAGACTTCAAATTGACTTCAGAAGGGTCCTACTTTATGCCTTTATTCCTTTTAACGCAAATGTACAGAGTTCTAAAAGCCTAATTTTCACACAATTACTTGAAGACTATTATGTTATGATTTCAAAATGATATTGATATGACATTGATGCTGGTAGATTTGAAAACTGTTGCTTTTGAATGTTAGCATCACACATATCCAGCCTTATATCTCTGGGTTTTCATAGACGGTATGTTTGGTAGCTCACGGAGTACAGAGATGCACTTGAGAGACGAGGAACTCCGGTTTGAATCCTGTGTAACTACGGTTTGACAAAACAATTCAAATCTGTGTATAATGAAGTTGAAATGGCACGGCTGTATCTGTAACGTATGAGTGACGAGGAGGCGTGCGTATTCATCTGCAAATCGTTTTATTGACACAGACGGAGTGAAAACAGGCAGGGTCGTCGTAGGCAGAGACAAATAGAATGGTCAAAACGTAGCGAGGGTCAGGTTAGCAGCGAACAGTGTCCAGGGGGCGAGGCAAAAGCGAGAGTCCGAGGCAAGCGATGTCGAGAACAGGAAATCAGATAACGGGAAACACAAGGAAAACAAAGAACGCGAGGGAAATACAGGAGCTAAACAACATCAACAATGAACCGTGACCACACAAAAGACATCCAGGGTTTATATACACATGATAATAGGCTACGGGGTGGAGACATGAATGAACAACCATGACAACCGACAAGGTGGGTGGAGACATGAGTTAATGATCAGAATCCAGGGAGAGCAACGGAGACAAACACATAGAAGAAGACACACGTCGCTGGAGTGCCATCCTGAGGACATGTGCTGGCACTACCAGCTGACCTGTTACAGTTTCAACAAATGCATTTGTATATTAGTTTTGCATTTTTTTAATGAAATCGGGTGTTTTAGAGTGTGGGGCATAGGCTATTTCCAACACAATAGAGCATAGATATTTGAGTTCTGAACTGCTGCAATACTGAAGCAATGTAATAAAAACACAGCAGTTCATACCTATTTTAACGTAATAAAAACATGCAAGGGTTCACATATGGGAACCCATATCACATATTCACATAAGGGTTCACACCTGTGTTTTAGCACTGCTCAGTAGACATTTATTTTGAAAACTTCAGTGATATGTATCAATACATTTTTTAACTAGATGCGCATGTACACATTGGAACACAGTATCTACAACGGTAATATTTCTGTGACTACACACATGCAACAACTCCCTCAGAATGGTATGTGCAAGTACAAAAAGTTAGTAAAAATCTCCAAACCCAATAAAAAAAGTGCAAGTGCTTTAGTTACAGTTTTTAACAAAGATCAAAATAAAAAAAAGGAGAAGCATTGTGTAATCAGATCAGTTGCTTTTTATGGAGAAGCTGAGTATGAACATCACAGCCAGGAATAGGCATAGTCTAGCCAAGCTTAGTTTGGCTTGTAAGGCTGTTTGGCTGATCCATAGACACAGAATGATTGCCAAGCACAACCAGGGGGTCTGGACAACTTCCAAGACTTGGTTGTGCTTGATCCACTGACCTTCAAGAAGCCCCAGGCAGGTGTTTTTGCCAGCTGAGTACCCAAATGGCAGCGCTTTATGGGGCAAATAGGGGAATGGCAGCTCTGATAAGGCCTGCCTGGCATAACGACTTAGAGATATTTGCCACCGAGTCAACAGAGGACAATCTCTGAGTGAGAGTTTGTCAGATTGCTCCTGTCACATTACACTAACAGAGTTCCCACTAGACTTGTGTATGTGAATAATTTAGAGGAAAACTACCATCTATTTTGTAGCGCCTATCTCAGTTTGGCATTTTATGCATCTAGACATGGTCAAGACGACCATTCTGGGACAGCGGGGAGCCATTACGACCGATATTAGGACTAATTAGGAATGCATATATTGCTGAACTAAATACCAGGGTGCACTGGGGGAGAAGTTTGTTCATTTGTTTTCGATGGCGGTGAACGATGCAGACCACTCTGGGGAAGTGCTCTGGCTTTGACCTGCTTCATCTGCTTTGCATAAAATCATCATCAGACAGTTGAGTTATTAATCCTCACACACCAGTGGCAATGCTTGCCTCTACCATATTAGACTATTAGCAAAATTTTGCAGTCACAAAAGCTCATTGTCAATAATGTAATGATGTATGAACTCACACAAAAGTCTTTCAAATCATGCAGAATGTGGCAAATTTGTGTGACCAACTTGAATCCATTGTGAGACCAGA
The DNA here is from genome assembly GCA_032359235.1 of Enteromius mattozi. Classification (NCBI taxonomy): domain Eukaryota; kingdom Metazoa; phylum Chordata; class Actinopteri; order Cypriniformes; family Cyprinidae; genus Enteromius; species Enteromius mattozi. The sequence goes on along the minus strand of JAUMHE010000063.1, from coordinate 766,052 downwards.
GTGGAAATTTATGGTTTGCAAGTGAAAATTTGCAGAAAAACAGTAAATGCTACTGTACAAACTCTAGAAAATGTCTGCAAATGTGACTTAAATACTCATTTGAAACAATGATTTGATATTTAGTTGCGACAATTATAAAAACACTGTGTGTGTTCATTGGCAATTTTAGGAAATTTTTACAAATATCATGTTCACAAGTGTTCCCTGCATGTGTAAGCCATTAGGTCCAATAAGGGGATACATTTCTCTACTGAACTGGTTCTATTTTAAAGAGTCAATCAAAAAGATTGACGCAATTACCAGACAGTAAGAACACATACCTGCCAGCTGTAGTGTTATTTTCATGGTGAGATGAGATCAGCTGCTTCTCCTGGCTTGAGTTTTGTTTTATAGGAAGAAGAAGAAGATGATCTTGTATTGCACAATTGTGATGTCTAAGAAGGCAGGAAGCAAAACCCTCCATTTTAGGCAATTTAGAAATGTCTTGTCTATTTAGTTGGTCCTGGCCATTAAAGTTGCACACTCTGCCTTAGAAACAATTCTTTGTCACAAATATACCAACATGTATGACAACAAACCTATAAATTGCATTGTATGGTGGTGGCGGAGAGTACGTTTGGGAAAATGGCTGAAAATTGTGTTATTCAAACTGAAAGTCCCTAAAGTGTTTGAGTTGAAATTGCTACCCAGGGGACCTCTGTGCTCATGTAGCAGACAGCTAACAATAAATTATGAGTAGCAGGTTAGAAAAGAGAATGATTTGCATATCAAAGGTCTTTTTTATTCGGCTCTGATTTTTTTTTTAGGACCAGTAACTGAGAGCAGACAGACACAGGGATATGCTGTGATCCGGATGGAAGAGGAAGACAATTGTAGCAAGCAGAAAACAGAAAACAGCTTTTCTTCTGAATCACAGAAACCATTGCGAACCTTTTCCAGTATTTGTTCTGCACAGTTTTTCCTGTTAGTCGCAGGATAAACATTGTGATAGACGTTAGTAAGAGAAGATGGTAACTCTGATTTCTTTTCTTTTTTTTCTTTTCTTTGAAAGAACAAAACTAATGACTTATGGTTCAAATTAGTCAGACTGATTAATTGAATGAGCTATTTGATTTAAATCAATAATTTATGAGTTCGATATTGATTTGTATAGATGAGTCTCTAAGACTTTAATAAACATTTGCCTTTGCCCTAACCCTATCTTTCAACTATTTTTTTTTTTTTATTTAAATGTAGCTAAAATAAATAGTTTGCATCCACTTAACACTTACCTGAAACTTACTTTTTTTCAGTGTATTAAAACATGTTATGTGCATATACTAAATATATTTATATGTACAATATAACAATATAAATGGACAAATGTATAAATGTAAATGTTTTAAAAATATATACTGTATAATAATGTACATATACAGTATGCAGTGCATATAGCCTACACATATTAGGTAAAAAAAAAACTTTTATTTTGGGTCTGATTAATCATTTGACAGCACTAATTCAAATGTATTTTGGATCAAATTCTTAACCTGCAACTTAACTTGAATAGTATTGTACTTTATCCTGGATCAGCCAAGCAACTGTAATTGATTTAAATGGGGATGCTAACCTTGTTTGTCTTGTCCTTGGACACCTAACGCATGTATAACCACACATATTACTCAGGCAGGCAAATCTGTTGGGTAATTACGCTGTTGTTTCTTGAAGTGTCTTTCCAAATAAAATAGACACAACATGAATGTATGAAAGTCAGCACAAGGTTAACTTCTTCATCAAATTGATGATCATTGATATTACTTGATGCGGAGGTTGGCCCTGGGTCAACATGTTTCTAGAGATTTATTTAGAGCTATAAAGTCTACTGTAAACCAACAAACCATTAGCCTGCTGACACTGAGCCACTGGAGTAATAGCCTCTTGATTAACTGGATGAGATGCATCATGAAAAATATGAGTTCTGAGTGAGCTGATTATGCTGCACCCAAGTGCACCAAACCACCAATATAAGTAAATGAGGTCACTTTGAAATGGACGGTGGTTATAGAAAGGCGGTGTTTGTATTAAAGAAGCACTAAGAGACATCATGTACTGTATAAAAAAAAAAAAAAGTAAACCTGAGTGAGATATTTGGAGAAATGAAGGTTAACCATCATGTTACGCTAAAATCTGGCAACACATTTTCCCAATTAGGGTCAATTTGACCCCAGCAATTTAAACCTCCAGAATTTGATTTTTTTTTTTTGTTTGCTGCAAGTCTACCATGCTGTTGTTGACCCTGTCATGTTTCTTTGTCATCAAAGCGTATGACACATGAATGTATTTAGAGACATGGTGGCTGGAAATATTATAAATGTAATATATTATATATTGACCTTCCAGTGTCAGCATTCCAGAGGCTTGCTTTTGCTTCTTCTTTTGACTTGTACTCCTGCCAAAATGAGCAACCCAATGTAGGCATGCAAGTCGGTCACAGTAAAGTCCCCATATACCCTCCTCCTCTCTAAATTTGTCATTTCAGGTATATTATTTTCAATTGATGGTGTGATAAAAAGCTAAAATGCTGATTTTATGTCTAGGCTGACATGGGCCCTGGAACCATTTTGATGACTTTAGCAGCACTAAGCTTACCCTGTCATTCAAGTGGGGAGCGGTACCATAATAACTTTCCATTTTTGGAAGGTAATGTGTATGTTTATGGTTTAGAGACAACAGTAAGATCAACACTAGGAGTCTTCTCATCTGAGGAGGATGCCTCATAATCAGGATCCTACTTAACATTATCATCTGTCTCAGACAGGGGTGAATAAAGGCCTCCTGTAGCAAATCCATGTGTTTTTAAAGATACATATCCATATTTTATGTGTAATAAACACTTTTTTCTCACTTCTGTTGCCTGTAGCAAGAGGAAGACGCTCGGGCGGATGACTAAAGGTATATCACGTGTGCGTCTCTGGGAAATGTATAGGAGCAAAAAAAAAAAAAAAAAACAGTCTCCTCTTGGCTTATATCCAAATAATAATAACAATAATAATAATAATACTTTTTATATAGTGCTTTTCAAAGCACTCAAAGTCCTTAACATTGTGTGTGTGTGCGTGTTATATCACCTAGAAACATTGATTATGCATATACAGTACAGAGAGCACATCAAGTAGGTCTTCTGCATGTTTAATGCAAAAAAAATCACAAACCTCTTTGCTTCTCGCACTCCAAGCATGAGGAAGTTATGTCTCTCTCTCTCTTTTTATTAATAATGTACTAACATTTGTGTCATTGTACATGAGATTAGTATCATCCTACAGCCAAAAGATTGTATGGGACATTTCCAACCCTGCAAAAGCTTCATTTGTCAATGCAATATCTATTACCCTATATGTTACTTGACATCTGGAAAAAAAAAAAAAAAAAACATGGTAAAACGCCAAGACTGGAGAAAAGACTATCTAAAAACCCACTGGACATTTTCAACATAGCCAACAGCTTTCCCCAGGCACTCAGATTTCCATTATCCACAAACAGCAGAGTGGAGTGGATTATGACAGGTCATAAAACTGTCAGGACCTGTCATCTCTTTCTCTTACAGCCTTCTTGCATTTGCACTACATTGGGGTCATTGAAGCCCAGACTCTCTGACTTCTGAGTGCTTCACACCAGACATATCCTGCAGGTAACTTCAAATGATCATCTGAGAATCAATAGCTCTCAGTGGACATCCTATCCCAGAATTCTTTATTCTTCACAGGATCACCTCACCCACAGATCATACACCGCACATAAAAGAACAGCAGATTAGACAGGTGAAATGTAACATTATTTCATTCTCCAAGCATTGATGAGATCTGAGAGTACATTTCAACACATTTAAGGCTAACGAGCAAAGCTGATGACTCTGTTGAATGTGCCCATTGGGAACAAAGGTCATGATCATTAAGCAGCTGATTCTCTCACATTTTGTAGTCTTGTTTAAAGTCTGATGACCCTAGAGAGACATCAAATATATTTTTCAAGCTGTTTGGGCTTCTTAAATAAAGTGCTGTGTTGACTTACTGGAATCATAGCGGAGACAATTTAGTTTTGTTCTCATATGTTAGATTTTACAGCAGGGGTGCCAAACCCTGCAAGTCAATGTCCTGCAAAGTTTAGTTTTTAGTACTGACCTGAATATGATATTTCACTTTGAACATGTTTGCATATAGAACACAATAGAAAATAAGTTAAATTTATAAAAATGACCTATTAAAAAGTTAACATATACAGTACTTCATTCTTAATACTATTATAAGTTCAACTATTATTTTCTCTTGGGGACTATACGTAAGCTAATCTTTTATGTGAAATAACTTATTCAGGTCAGTACTAAATAAATAATAACATGCATGTTGTATCATCCCTCTTATTTTGTTAAAAAAATGAACATTTTGCAGATTCCGAAAGGGGGATGTAAACTTCTGACCTCAAATGTCTCTGAATTTTTAAATATTCCTGAAAGCCTTGGTCTCGGCTGGATCGAGTGCATTTAATTAGGGCTAAACTCTGCAGGACTGTGTCCCTTCAGGAATTGAGTTTAGCACCCCTGCTTTGCAGGATTAAACAATCAATGTCAATCACCATCAAAGAGCTTTAAAAGAGACAAGATAAATATTTGTTGTTTTGTCTATTGTACTGGTTTGCAGGAAATGGGTCCTTCAGAGACTCATTAAAGAGGTAAAGAAGAAGAAAAAAAAAGAACATGAAGTAACAAATTACCAACAAGATGACATGTTGCCTTTGTTAGGGATGCATACAGGAGGTGGAAAGGTAATTGCAGAACAAATACACTGTATTTCCTAATTAATCAAACATCCAGCTAATCATGACCTTATTAGTTTGATTCTTAACTTTAACATGAACTTGGAAAGCATAAAAAGATCAGCCATGTACCTTACTATCAAGACCTTGTTATTTCTTCCATACTGTAACATGTATTTATTGTATACTCCCAATTTTAACCAATCAAAACACTATCTCAACTGTTCTTTCCAGCATGTTGTCATCTCAAGCTCAATTTGCAAATCATTTAAAGGGCTTCTTGACCCTTCAGATAAATTGCAATACAAATGTCAAGTGAGATTTTATGACAAGCTTTGATTCCAAACAAGATTAAGTGGGTGTGTTTCTTCAGATTTTGCCCTGATGCATTGAGAGAGAAGGTGGGTCCGGGAGTCTTCGTCTTGCAGTATTGCTGAATAAATTCAGCTTTGAGTGGAGTGGGTCTCCGGCGGTTAGTTAATCCCCCAGAGTCGCAGCAGGCAAAAGACGGCTCCGTTTCCCCTGGCCTGAAGGGGTGTAGCAGAGAGAAAGCCTCCAAAGCTATCTTTAAAAGGAAACTGCAAACCTAAGATAATCGCTTTTGTTTGTCAGTCACTGCTTAATAATGGCTTAAGAGCACATATTTCCGGTTTTTAATCTGCCTGAATGCCGAAATTGTAAGTTTAGGAGTCATGCAAAGACATTAGGGTGGTGCCCTTTAGGATGTCTTTCTATGTTTATTTTCACTTTCCAAAGCACTGACTTACTTCATCCCCAACTCAACTAGTTTTAACTATGTTTACCATTGTGAATAAAGTCAAAACCAATTCATTAAAACGCAGATGTATAGGGAGAAGGACATTGATTAGGTATCACCATACTTCCCCAGCTGATTCATATTGAGAATCACCTTTTTATTTAATAATGGCTTAAGAGCACATAAATGTTGTTTAAACCTTATCTAGTAAAGCCTTGCTATGGAAATGGAATAACCATTTTATAAAAGCAATAAGCCCCATGAAGTCTTGTTTTATAGTAAACGTATGACAGCTAAAAGGGTGTTCCATTTCAAAAGCTACACTCGATGCTGTGTGGAATGTTGTTGAATGTTGTTGTTGTTGTTGTTGTTGTTGTTGTTGTTGAGAATGGTTGTTGAAGCATGTGTGTCAAACACCAACACAGTCTCACTCCAA
>JAUMHE010000063.1:730896-741901 GCA_032359235.1 Enteromius mattozi | reverse complement strand
ATATATATATATATATATATATATACGTAAATTACTAGTTCTTCGTATTTTGTAAGCACTGTTGTGGAGAGCAATTTAGCATTAATAACAATAACATACGTGTTTGTAAATATCACGTCTACCACATTGTTTTGTAGGTGCTCCACATTTACTGTGTAACTATTTGCCATACACAGATAGTTAGTACAGTAAAGTATCTTACACAGGCTTCTGTAAGTGACCGTTCTTACCCACACTTGTCTGTACTGTATGTACAAACTAATTACCATGCATGTACGACTGTTAGGTACAGGTAAGTACTTTGTGTTGTTACTCATTTGCATGTACAGTTGGTACAAAATATTTACCATATACATACTATAAAACAAAACGCAACCACAGGCTTGCATTCTATTTTCAGATGTCCACTGCCCACATCTCAAAATCTAATCAGCAACCAATGAATGAAAAAAATAAAAAAAAAAAAAAAAAAAAAAACATAGCCCCACTACTCTTTCCTCCTTTCTTTTCTTTTGCTTGGAGTTTACTTTAGCTCTACAAATCAATAGAAGCCTTTGAGTAAAACTTAGAAAACAGGTTGTGTCAACAGTCCCAAACAAATCAGCACTAAGGCTTCTCCTATTCATTGTGAAGTGTGTTCTGCTGTAATCCAAATGAAATAATCCAGTCCCTGAGCTGTTAGGGCAGCGGTAGAGAGCGGGGAAGGCATTGAGGTACAAACAGTAGCCCAGTGACACTGTGGTCAATTAAAGCAAACCACAGCGTCCCAGGCTGCCATGTGAAGATCCCAGCTTAGATCACAACCCTCCCTCAACAGAGCCAAAGGAAAAAAATAAATAAAAATAAAATAAAATGTTGCAGTGTATAACAAAAAAGCTCTAAGGTATAAAATAAGACAACCTATATTGTCTTCACCATATAACTGTGTCTACATACCATCTAAATTGTGTAATTTATTCCTAATTTAATAGCATAACACTAGGAATTGTTGTATCTCTGCTGTATTGTTATATTGGGATTTGGCTTAAGTATGACAAAAGATCCAAACAATTTCACTTCTTCCTCTTTGTATCGTTTAAATCAGTAAGGAGTATAGTCTTTGAACCTTCGCTTTAATGCGCTCCATATTTGAAGAATTTCCGATTTGTAATTAAGATATCACGATCATGTGGAAGTGGACGTTTTGCAGTCCTGTTTTGCTCATGTGTAAAGAGATGCGCAGTGCATCGATAACTCTGCAAATAAGCATTTCGCTGACCAGCTTGTTGTCTTGCGGCATAATGAATTGGTTTCACACTCTCTCGGGTCCCGAAAACAAGCAAAACAAACCTCATACTGTTTCCTTGCAGGACTACGTTAGTTTCACCACAAGAGTTTCCAGGATACAAGGTCTCAGAGATGAAAATCAATATGTGCTAAGGCCCAGGACGACTACCTTTTCTAGAGGTTACATTATTATCGATACAACAAAACAACATGAGCCAGGGTCTCCACTTACTGCTGGATTGCCTTTTATGAATGCTACCTTCATGTGGCCATCGAATGCTGTGAAATGTGCTCTGTGAGAAACAAGTGATGCTGAAAGGGATAGTTCACACACGCACACACGCACAAGAAAGGAAAGGCAATTCTGTGATTATTTACCCATTATCACAAATTACTTTCTTTGTGGAAAACAAGATGAGCTATCAAGCAGAATGTTTGAGCTGCCCGTTCATACTCCAAACAGAAGAAGAATAAAACTTGTGCTACCTGGTTTTGTTGGTTATTTTGAATGTAATACAGGTGCAAAATGTCTACTAACCCCAACATAATCTCAAAAGTATTTAATTTTAATGAATTAGTGGCTAAATCTTATGAATTCATACCTCATTTGCATGTTTTTGCTTACACCCAAGTGATTTTGATGTTTAAAGGTGTGTTTATGGGTGAACCTTCTTGCTTATTTATTTATTTTTTTTTTTTCTAAATATCTCACAATACACCATGTATGAACTCAAATGAAATCTCTACATTTCTACTTTTATTTTGTAACATATTTGCAACGCCAATTGCAGAAAAGTTTGGATGCTTTGTAAAATGCCATAATAACTTAATTTAATTTAGTAAATATAAGCACATTTTGATTTTGACGGCTGCAGTACACTCCAATAAAGTTAGGTCAGAGGCTTGTTTAACACATCAACCTTCGTTTTAATTACACATTTTAAAAATTTGGTATTAAATATGCTAATTTTGAAAGTTTTGCAAGGAAAATTGTTGCCCGCTCTCATTTGATGCAAGACTTCAGCTGCTCAACAGTCCATAGACATTGTTGTCTGAATGTCTTTTTTATGATACCATACATTTTCAATAGGATACATATCTGTTGGCTAGTCAGTCACATCCACAAAGCTCTGCAAAACCACACTGTTGTATCACATGCAGAATAAGACAAGGCATTGTCTTGACACCATGGACTTCCCATGAACATCTCTGTACAATCCCAATGCCTCCACATTAATGGTGCCTTCACACATTTGCATGTCACCCCCATACAATGACAAACGTTTGCTTTTGCACCTGTCACTGATTGAAGCCTGGATGGTCCCTTTTGTCTTCAGGACTGACAGTTTGATGTCCGTTTTCCCCCATGTGGACTCATCTGACCACACACACATTTACACTCTCTTTTTGACTATCTGAGATGAGCTCTGACCCAAAGGACTCGCTGGTGTCTCTGCCTAGATTTGAAGTATAGATTTTCCTCGTGCAACAGAGTTGCATTTCTTGATGCAGCTTAAGTGACAACAGTTTGTATAGTACTCCTGAGCCCATGTGGCTATATTTAAAACCACAGAATGACATTTTTGTCATCTGAGGGCTCGAAGGTTATACACATTTACCTGAGGTTTGCCCTAAGCAGATTGAGATTTCTCTGGATTCCCTGAATCTTTTCAGAAAATTATGTGTGAAAGTTGGTAAAAGACTTAAATGCTTTGCAATTTTACATTGAGAAATGTGATGAAACAATGAAGACAGGTCTCTCCATATAAACTCAATCATGGTACTCATGATTACCAATTCACCTGCTTATTGTATTTCAAAACAGTTTAATTAGCTTTTCCACTCTGTCTCAACTTTTGTGAAGCCATCAAAATTAAAAAGTTTATATTTCAGTTGGTCAGTGAAGAAACACTAAAAAGCTTTTAATTGTACCTTTGTCAATTAAATAAAGGTCAAATGCAATTACCAAACCACAGATTTTAATACATTTTGCAAAACATCCTTGCGAAACAACTTTTCTGGGATTGAGGTTGTAAACTTCACTGTAGAAAATGTTGACTGGAAAAAATGTAAAAATCATATGCTCAGAAGTGTAGCAACTGCATGAATTAACAGCTTGCTTAACTGTCGTTTTGTTTTAGCATACTAAACCACAGATAAAGATCAAATGCTTTTTTGCGAAACTTCTAGACTTTTGCACAGCAGAATGTTCAAAAAACACAATTTCCAATCTAGAGCTGTATACTTTACACTTTGTTTATTCCCAGAACTCACTGAGAGCTCTAAAGCTGACTTTAAAGTAGTCTTGTGAATTTGAACATGCATGTTGCAGTGGGAGTCAGAAAAGGTTTTGGTGTTTGTTTACAACCCGCAAATAGTTTTCAGTCACAGCTGTGCAATGGAATTTCGATTTCTTCATAGGTACCAACTGTCTCTGGACTCCACCTCATCCTCTCCCAGTAGAACTCAGAGTGCCGGTGAACACAAGCTCCAGCTCCAGCTCCTGTCAGGGGGCTATGGATGAGGAGGTTTTTCCCTCTAATTGCCTACTTTTTCAAGGCCAACCAATGAACAGGGGCAATCATGCAGGAACAACCAAAAACCAATGTGCACACATAGGACTATACACACATCTCTAGACGTTCGCAAACAAACACAATTCAAAATTAGGTATACTTTGCCTTAAGTCTACAGCCAGAGCATTGTCAATTCCACAGATATGAATGTCTCTTGGGGATCAGGCATTGACCTTGAATGCATATCTCTCATTTTCAATTTCTTGCTCACTTTGCTGCCCTTCAAATAAAGCCTGGAATAACTTATGCTTTTCATTTGTAATGAAGAATATTAGCACTCTGCTGATCTTACAGACCTCTGGTGTGAATGTGCTTTACCAGATGAAAAATGAGGTATGAAATAAAAGATCGCTTTCAATATATAAAGATATTGAACTTCTGGAAACATATTCATGCTATAACTTTCTTGTGAATTCACTCGTGAGAGTGATTATTAGCAGCATATTATGTAGTTATTAATATAGTCTCTGAACTTGATGGACAGTGTGTGTCGTGTTGAACACAGCTGAAATGAATATGTTTTGAGGCATCAAATGCTGAAAAGAATTCAATTTGTTTATGAGCTCTAAGCAGCATTAGTTATGACATTTTTCCTGTTTTCAATAGTAAATGCACAGGGGCCGATTAGAGAGTCATGAAGCAGTTACATAAGCACTGCAATTGAAATCCACTTAGGAGGAAGAAGTCTGGCCAGTGGTTTTAAGCAGTTATGGTGCTCTAAACCAAGCGTTCTAGAGGCACATTAGATTACTGTCTGATTACTGTGGTGCCTGTCTGTTGTACTTGATTGATGTACAAGTAGGTGTGTAGTCTCACACAACAGATTTTTGTCTGACAGTCTTGTTTCTTGTCCTGCGCAAGCTTGTTTTGGCCATGCAGAGGCCTTCTGAGGCCTATTTTTTCAGGGCAAATTGTCACAGTTTTTTCTCCAAACATTTTTCTTCAAAACATATATTAACCCTCTCTTCATTTTTGGGATTATTTATTTATTTTCATTTTATTTCTTGGGGGAAAATTATATATATTTTTTTTTCAACATTTATTTATGTATTGATTGATTTATCATTTAGAATATTTTGGGAGTTTTATGATAATATGCAACAATTATACATGACCTGTTTTCTTTTTTCATGTTTAACCATGATAGTACCAAGTGTCACTTTTACATTTTCTGACCCTTCAAAATAATAATAATAATAATAATAATAATAATAAATTAATTAATTAATACCGAATTTATTCTGTCAGAAGTGACCACTGTACTACACCAATAAGTGGGGCATGTTGTCACACAGTGATTATGCAGTTAGACAGCCTTTTCTGTTAAATTTTCAGAGGCTTTTCTGTTCAATTTTAACAGTAAAATAGTGTTAGGAAAACAACAAACTCTATTCTTAAAACAGCAAAATATAAACCTTTATAGTTGCCAAGATACAGAACTTCTGTCAGCTTTCCTGTGTGACAACCATCTGTCAAAGCTCAAGATGTGGGCCGTCAGAATCTCTTCTACACGCAACCTTTGCCAAAAAAAAAAAAAAAAATCAAAATGAAACATCCAAATATAAAAATCATTTGATGAGCCATGAGATAAGCTCTGTCCGGCCTTCCCTTTAGAAAACTTTATCAAATGTAGATAAAAAAACTACCCGATTAGATATAAAATCAATCAGCGCTGATGAAAAATTTAATAAAGTCAAGTGTATTTCCTTGCAAACTGTTCTGTAATCCCGTCCAGCCAACTAGATTAATGTGTGCTCTGTATTATTATTTTTTTTCCCCTCAGCCAAGATATTTGTATTTACAGTTATTCGGAAGGGAATAGATACAGCTCCCCTTGCCCAAATAGTTAATTGTCTGTCCAGCACGGTATTTTATCACACTGCTTGCTGTTCAGCACTCGCCCATAGTTTTAGAGTACTCTTTCAATCTCAGAGGTAATAAAAATGGCACTCACCCCCTTCCAACAATCAATTACCCAAAGATGCAGAAAGTTGTGAGATTTACCATTCTCAGACCCCCTCATAAACCCGCTGTAAAGGCTGTGCACAGAGCTGATGATTCAGTCTTCTTTCGGCCACAAAGCTGAGAGACAATATTGGCTGATTAAGTAGATGAAATAGTTAGCATTTTGAAAGGGAACGGCTGTGAAAGAGGCAATGATATCTCACTCCCATTACCCGTGCAGGAGAACGGCCTCTAATAAAAAGGACTCTTGCATTTATATAGTCCCGTTAGTTGTTCCTCAATTAGACTTCTCTGTGAAGTACACTATATACCGCTCTTGTGCTGTAATTTTGCATTCCATAAAGCACACCACTAATGAACATGTCGTTTTTCTTCTGTTTTCTTTGCATTCCTCACATAACGAACGCTCTATCTTCGTTACATTTCCACTTACCTGGAGCAGGGTTGTGTAAAATAGGTTGAAGCTCACTACCCTTTATTTGCCGCCCTATTCTGCATGTAAACGATAAGAGATCGAAAACCAGGATCCTCCGAGAATAAAGCAGTTGGTATCTGGTGGCCCATGTAATTGAGGAGGATATTATAACCGCTTAACAACCTTCTCAATCACACAGACATCTAATCCATCTAATCCATCCACAGGCTCCAGTTGTTTCAATGGAACGCTCTTCCTAAAATGGTATACAAAGACGCATGGCTCCCACTTTATTGCTTTATTAATTTAAATGAGATTGACGGTTAAGGGCATTCCACATGATTCACACCAGTGTTGCCAAATGCATTGAAATCTATGGAGCAAAGCGCCAGCTACAAAATTGAGCGCCAAATAATTACAGCAGAAGCAAATATATTTTGATTAAGAAGGAAATTATAAAGGTTGAGTGCACAATTCTTTAGAAACTGCAGATGAAGAGCAGACATAAAGTTTGTCAGAAAATAGGAAGCATATTTATCCACTTAAGCAACAGGCTTTGCAACCAAACTGCTTTTCCAATATCAAGTAGCATACTGGAGTGTTTTTGTAGAGCTAAAATCACTGTAAGTGATGACACCACTTCACATATTGAATTTACAAATGACTGCACCAACTCTGTGAAAGATGTACACCAAATGTGTGAAAGATGTAAAGCGACAGAGGGCTCTCTGTTGCATATGTTCTGGTTTGTCCTGACGTGTTTAATGTTTGGTGCATTTTTTTTAAGTTTTGAAGCCTGATCACAGTCTTGCACTCTTTCAAGCACTCAGCATCAGTCATTGTTGTTGGGTATGACCCTTGCCAAAAAGGCCAACTACACTGTTTATTCCAAGCTGTATTGGTAACCTAGATTTGCTCACAGAATCTTATGTAAAATAAGGATATTTTATGCTTCACGTACTATGCATGCACATATGAAATAATTATGCACAAAACTGGAATGTTGCATAAAACATTTGCAAACAAGCACCGTTTCCATTCAACATATCAAAGAGACCAAAATTGTAACTTCTGGATAAAGCTGCACTAAATTAGTAAGAAAAGTAGGAAAATATAATCATTTTCGTATATAATACATTATTTGCGCCTCAGAGCGAGCAGACGGTTGTTGCTTTTGGAGGTGGATGCTGCTGTTTGGGAACGTAGTCATGTAAGACATTTCAGGTAGGCAATCAGAGAAATACTTTGATGACATACTTTGCTCGTGCATTTTTTAATAACCATAATAACATTTCATATGCTGTGGAATGAGATCGGTAGTCAGGTTTTGCTGTCTCGTAGCATAAAGTCACATGACTTTTTTGATGCGCTTGGAGGAATTTATTCATAAAATAATTTCCATCTCCCATTATGTGCAACAGCCCTTTTGTTTTGACTAAAACCACCTCAAGCTAGCATAAAAACGTTTTTGTGAATAAAGAGATTTTTATTCTAAATGTGGCGTTTCCATCACTTCTTTCTCATGCAGTACTTCAAAATGTGCATTAAAAGAGGGTGATGGAAACTCGGTGATGGAAATAAATGTCAGAAGCAACTTCTGGTTCATGCTGACTTTAAACAGCACCTAGGGACCAAAAATGTCAAAATAAGAGTCCTAACACAAGACAGGAAATGTAACAATTTCCCCATTACTTCAGGGAGAAGGCCAAAAAGTGCTAAAAAATGTTAATAAAGTGAAACATCCAGTGATTTTATTCCAAATAAACATACAATATGACCAGTAAGAAAGAAATTTGCAAGAGACTTCAACAAGCGTTTGCATAAATGCAAGTGCCCTGAAGCCTTGACATCAGTTATGTGAAAGGCCCTTGAGATGTGTACCATTACTGAATTACAAAGGAAATCTTGGCTTATATTGAAAGTTTTTATTCGTTTTTTTGTGTGAGTCTCTGAAAAAAAAAATCTTAAAGATTCTGAATAGGCCTTATAAAACGTATTATCAAAGCAATTTAAAAAGTAGAGAAGAGTTGTTAAGAGTTGCACAAGCACTAAAACCAGCTTTTACATCCCCATTCAATTCTCCCAGTGTAAAACTCAAAAACTTTTAGTGACTCGAATCCTTCAGGAGATCAAATCCTTTAGTTCCTACCCTGTTTAATGACAAAGCCGACCGGCGCGCAGGGACCCGGCCAAAGACAGAGGCGAAGGCAGTGGAATTACACTTCTTCGAAAAGAGCGGGGGCTCCTGACTCCAGGCCCTGGGATTGATGGATCAGAGATGTTCATTCATCACTCACTGTGTTCTGCCAACTACAGGAAATCATTGAGAGCAGCTTGCGTTCGGGTCAGCACTTCTGTGGACCGGGATGACACAATTCATCAAGTGGAGGGACCCACAAGTTATAGGTCAGCACGGCATTGTTTCAGCATGAGAGAGAGGAATCAGTATCTAGCGCTCAAGTAGAGGTGTTCCCCTGTGATGTGTTCATAAAAGCAGCGAATGAGCTTGTCCTGGACCGGGCTCAGGAGTTATTGCTTTTATCTGTGTAAAGACAACCACAGACATATTATGCTCATCAAATGTGTTTTGGGGGAAATAGATGTTGATTAACTGAATAAAAGAGCGCTGTGCTGTGGAGTTTTATTTGGAAGCATATTGTCCCATTTATTAAAGCAATATCACACACTAATATACATTCTTACTTGAAATTATATTACTTTCATCCACCTTATTTTTTAATGTGGAAACAATATTGCCTGCGAGACTGTGACCGCATGTGTGAGACTTTCAGTTCATGCTATAGGCTAATAACTAGAGTGCAATAAATGGTAAAACTGAGTGTGCTACAAATCAATGTGTTTACGATTTAAGGTGGCCAGGTTTCTCAATTTTCTGGGGATGTATCCAGTTTTTGGTGTCTTGTTGACCGCTTAAACTGATTAACCCCAGAAATGTTTTATAGCACATTCAAAGCAACCCACATACCCATTGCAAAAAGCCCAACTGATAGTCATATACTGATTATTTTCATCTCTAGAGGAGGCTGTGACCTACACTGATTATTTAGTCATGCACTGCTACCCTGTTGAAACATGGCAGCTGGTTTAAGGTGGTCATTAGTTGGTCATGAACTGGTTTAAGATGGTCCTGAGCAGGAGTTAGTTGCTTAGGACCGGCACATGACTAGCTTGATGTATTATATTACATAATTTATTATATTATATTAGGGTCTGAACAGGGTCCAATATTAATTGCACATAATTTGAAATGTTCTCGGAAGCCATGCCATCACAAAACAGTAATTTCAACAAACGCACGTCTTTATACAACACAGATGAAACAAAACCTGTCATGTACAATTCATGTACTGATATTTATTTACTGCTTGTTTGTTTGTATTTATTTATTTCTGATTTGTTTCAAATGTCCCTGTCCTGCTCTGCTGCTATTGCAATACAAAGGAGGCAATATGGCATTTTGTTTTTATATAGCAGCTTCATATTCAGAAAGTTAGAATTGAATAGCTTAAATTGTACATACATTATAGTAATTCATTGCTATAAGTTACGCTATATTTTGTGCAATGAATTACTATAATTTCCAAACAAAGCAACAAAAGAATCATTGCATTGCCAAACAACACATGGTGGTAGTGGTGTTTCATTCCTGAAAGAATGTACATATAAATTATATGCATATTCAGTTCCTTTAAGTATTTACATAACACACAAACGCAATATGCATTTACTTATCATGCACATTGTTTCACAGCTTTTTCATCGCATATTAGTCCGAAGTGCTAATTATATATAACTCCAGATAAAAGCTCACTGTCACAATAATGCAATGGTACAAAGTGGGCAGATTGTTATAGAATAATTACAAATCTGTAATGCTGAAGCATTTAAACTGAAAGAACATGTCTATTTTCAGAGATTTCCATCATATGCCCTTATGTACAATGTTTTGTCATAGATGTCAAACAATGCCATGCAGTCAGGAGATATGAAAACAGATTTAGATGACGTAAAACAAATGAGTCATTCAGCATCTGATGTTTACAAGAAAGACATCAGATACGTAGATAAAGTTTTGGCTTTCGTGTGCAGATGGTGCTGTGACTGTCTTTGAGGTTAGTGGAAATCACTTTGAACATTCTCCTAGCAGATGTTAGACACTTTATCTATCTGATGTGGCCTTTATTAGATACATTGATGTTGACTTATTAATTAACTAACTGTGATGCAAAGATAGGAATGAGTTATTATTAAAGGTTTTGCTCTCGTGTCTTCCTGACGGATGGTTGATTTGACCATATTAATTTAGATCAGGAGTTCTAACACATTTGTTTCAGTATATGTGAACCAGTTTAAAATAAAAATACAAATAAATCAATTAGTGCTGTCAAGCAATTAATCATGATTAATTGCATCCTTGAGTACACACACACACACATGTGTGTATTTAAGGAAATTATGTTTATATATTAAAATATATATATATATATGAATAATAATATTAATATATAAATATATAAACGTATAATCATGCAAATCTTTTTGAAATATATACTATATGTGTATATATATATATATATATTATTGAAAACAATAATAATATTAATAATATTCCCTACTAAATTAATAGCAAACAAGAATTTTTTTTTTAATATTACAATTCAGAGTACAATAAAATGGTAACATGTTGTTGTTTTTACTTCTTTATATATATATATATATATATATATATATATATATATATATACAAATATATACCGCCTCC
>JAUMHE010000063.1:719840-730796 GCA_032359235.1 Enteromius mattozi | reverse complement strand
TTTTTTTTTTATTTCTTTATATATATATATATATATATATATATATATATATATATATACACGTATATACCGCCTCCGCTGTAACACTCTCCTCTGGCCTAAGTGCCTTGGGCATATTGTCCTCTTTTTCTTGGCTATCTTTGATGATTGCTATTGCCAGTGTGCAGCATGTAAATCAATAATTTATGACAGATTACCTTATGCCTTGAAGGTGTTTTGTAATTGCAATTTAAGCTGATTCTTAATATTACAATGACTCATACAGAATATTGAGTCTCAGACTTCGCTTTGGCAAGCAGCAGTCAGTAAATAAACAAGTGGAATGGATCAGCAAAATAAATACTTCTAGATACTTTTTTTTTTTCTTTAAATGGAGATGATGCTATCTTTACTTCTGCAAATCTTTGTGGCTGTGTCTGGGTATGTGTGTCTGTACATGCTCAACAGTGGTGCTGCGTTTCTTGTCCGTTTCTGACATTAAGACATGTTTTGCATCATTTCAAAAATGCCTTGACACCTAAAAATATATTTATATATATATTGGAGCTACTTGCGCCTCCTAGTGGCGTTTTGTGATTAGAGCATCTGCTTTTGTAAATTCCAGTTACTTTAATTACAGAAACTACACAGATATCTTATTTTTGTTTCTTCTTTTGTTTATTTACTCTCGT
This sequence comes from Enteromius mattozi, assembly GCA_032359235.1. NCBI lineage: Eukaryota > Metazoa > Chordata > Actinopteri > Cypriniformes > Cyprinidae > Enteromius > Enteromius mattozi. The sequence goes on along the minus strand of JAUMHE010000063.1, from coordinate 730,125 downwards.
TTTATTTCTTAATGTGTTACAAATTAATGTTAAATCCATTATGCATAAATCATAAAAAAATTAAAAAAACATAACAGACAACATGCAACAGACTTCATGTAATGTCGTCGTCGTCGTCGTCATCTTCTTCTTCTTCTTCTTTGAAATAATCAATAAATAGAAGGTGTAAAGGTCACACTACCATACATAAATTAAACAAAACGCATAAATGCATATCTTAAAAAACTAGTATGAGATGTAAGATTCCAGGACGCGTTAGAACATGCGCAGCAAGAGTTCATAAGTTTATCGAATAGATGAAAAAAACAAAAAGTCAGATAAACACATTTAAAAAATAAAGAAAGAAATAAAAGGTCATCCGTTTTTATCTTGAAACAGTATTTATCAAAAACTGATCAATTAAAGTATATAAATGGTAATAGCTTGTCATTAAAAAAAGGTTACTGAGTAGGAAAGGAAACCATCTATTCACACAAGAGCGGTGACGTCGGTATTCCACGCAGAGCTCACACACTCTGTCATCCAGCACACACACACACACATACAGGCGCGCGCTCCTGGTGGGAGTGAGTGAGCAAGCGCGGAGTCTATCTCTCTCACTCTGAAGCTCGCTCGCGTAGCGCTCAGTTATCCCGCGCATCACGTACCGTCAAGTTGACTGTCGCCATGCAGGATCACAGGCGTGAAGTTGCTTTCGTGTGAATATCGCTCGCGCTGCAGGTGAAAGGGGACAGTTTAAGCTCCGAGACTCAGAACTGTGCCTCGGATGCGCTTTAAACCGCCGCACGACTGCTTGCTCATTAGTCCGGGATTTCACTATCACTGCGAGGGACGACGATGCGTTCGGTCCAGCAGCGGTCACAGTACGCTCGGTGATGGATGTCTTCTCTATTCCGCCTTTTGGGGTCAATGGAGAGCTGCGCGCTTCTGTGCGCCTTTTGAAACCTTCTTCGGGGCTGTGCATGCCTGTTTTGAGATTTGCACATTAATGTTGGGGCTTTCGGCATTATTGCTGTAAAAATGCTGAACAACATTCTCTTGCTGAGCGTTTTAACAGTCACCAGTTTCCCTTCAAAGACAGACAGCCGCAAAACTTCCAAAGACATTTGCAAGAACCGGTGCTCCTGCGAGGAAAAGGAGAACGCACTGAATATCAATTGTGAAAACAAGGGTTTTACCACGGTCAGTCATTTCCAGCCTCCGCAAAACAAAATCAGCCAGCTGTTTCTGAATGGAAACTTTCTCACCAAGATAAGCCCGAACGAGTTCCTCAATTATGGTAATGTAACTTCTCTTCATTTGGGTAACAATGGCTTGCAGGAGATCAAAACGGGGGCGTTCAACGGGTTAAAAAACTTGAAACGTCTGCATCTCAATAATAATAACTTGGAGATCATAAGAGAGGACACTTTTTCTGGTTTGGAGAGTTTGGAGTATTTGCAAGCTGATTATAATTACATTAGTGCCATAGAGGCTGGGGCTTTCAACAAACTGAATAAACTCAAAGTCCTGATACTCAACGACAACCTTTTGCTCTCTCTACCTAACAACATATTCCGCTTTGTCATGTTGACGCATTTGGATTTAAGGGGAAACCGACTGAAGATGCTGCCGTTTGCTGGCGTTCTAGAGCATATAGGTGGAATAATGGAGATTCAGCTGGAAGAGAACCCGTGGAATTGCACTTGTGATCTGATACCCCTGAAAGCCTGGCTGGATACAATTTCAGTCTTCGTGGGGGATATCGTTTGTGAGACGCCGTTCAGGCTGCATGGTAAAGACGTCACGCAGCTGATCAAGCAAGACCTTTGCCCCAGGCGCAATCCTGGAGACGCAAGTCATCGCACCATGCAGCCACCGTCTGATTCACAGTACCAGGGTCTGTCTCCGACCCTGCGGCCTCGAGTCACCCCGACGAGAGCCCCCAAGGCCTCCCGCCCCCCCAAAATGAGATACCGCCCCACACAGCGTGTCACATCCAGCAGAGATAAACACGTATTCGGGCCTATCATGGTGTACCAGACTCGCTCGCCGGTTCCCATGACCTGCCCGAACATCTGCGTGTGCACGTCACAAAATCCTGAAAGTGGATTAAACATCAATTGTCAAGAGAGGAAGCTTCAGAACATCTCCGAACTTCAACCCAAACCGTCATATCCAAAGAAGCTGCATTTAACCGGCAACTATTTGCAGACCATATACAGAACGGATTTGACAGAGTACAGCTCTCTTGAGCTCTTGCACTTAGGGAATAACAGAATAGCAATCATTCAGGACGGAGCCTTTGAGAATCTCACAAGTCTAAGGAGGCTCTATCTGAATGGCAACTACATTGAAAGCCTGTCCCAGTCCTTATTCGCTGGGCTGCAGAGCTTGCAATATCTTTACCTGGAATACAACATCATTAAAGAGATTTTACCCCACACCTTCAACTCGCTGCACAATCTGCAGCTATTGTTCCTTAATAATAACCTGCTGAGATCCCTTCCCGACAACGTGTTTGGAGGTACCATGCTGACGAGGCTTAATCTCCGAAACAACCATTTTTCCCATCTCCCAGTGCGCGGGGTGCTGGACCAGCTCTCTGCCTTCATTCAGATCGACCTCCAGGAGAATCCGTGGGACTGCACCTGCGACATTGTGGAGCTTAAGAACTGGATGGAGCTGTCCAGCACCAGCGTGGTGGTGAATGAGATCACGTGTGACTCCCCCTCCAAGCACGCAGGTCGGCTCTTGCGCTCGATCCGTAACGATGCCATCTGCCCCGAGACTGATGAGGTTCCTGTGACTAAAGCCCCCACTGTCGTGAGCTTGAGCACCGAGGCGACCCCTTCCTCTGCCGTAACCCCTACGGACAGAATGCCCGAAATGCCTCCAGAGGTGCCCTTGTCCGTTCTCATCCTAGGCCTGCTCGTTGTGTTCATTCTGTCCGTGTGCTTCGGGGCAGGATTGTTCGTGTTCGTCCTCAAACGGCGCAAGGGAGTGGAGAACGTTCCCTCGGGCACCAATAACCATTTGGACTTGAACTCCTTCCAAGTACAGTACGGCTCGTACAACGCGGATGCCAGCGTGGACAAAAGCGACAACCACGTGTATAACTACATCCCTCCGCCCGTGGGTCAGATGTGTCAAAATCCCATCTACATGCAGAAGGAGAACGAGCAGGTGGCCTACTATAGGAACCTGAAAGAACTGAGCTTCAGCGCTCTTGACCCCAAGAAGGAGGAGCTTGATCGAAGCCCAGCTTTCACCATAAGCACAGTGGAGTTCATTGACAAGCAGCCGTGCGCCAACCGCGAGCCGGAACTGCTCTACCAGAACATTGTAGAGAGAGCGAAGGATCTGCCCCAGTCTGGGCCGCTCAGCTATAACTTTTGCACTTTACCCAAAAAGTCCTTCATCCCCCCCTACGAGACCACCCGGCGACACAACCAGGATCGATTAAACAAAACCGTGCTCTACGGGACCCCCAGAAAATTTGCTGCACAGTCCAAAAATGAGCATCCTTTGCTATCCAACAAGCTGAAAACCGAGCCGGACTACCTCGAAGTTCTAGAGAAACAAACTGCGATGAGTCAGTTGTAAGATGGAGTCCCTGTAAACCTGTATCATCTGTGTATTCAACCACAAGAGACAATAATAACACCATCACAGACCTAAGCCTTCCATCTTCTTTTAGAGGCTGTATACATACCCGCAATTTAAAGATGATATATTATTTTCTCTAAGGTTTAAATTATTTCTTCTACTTGAAACGTAAAGACTGTAGCAGTTGTCGCAAGAATATGTATAGCTTACAGCTCCATGCTTTTTTTGTAATATGAAATATATTTTCTCTCAGACGACAGGGTTGTTGAAATGACATTCCTGTAGAACATGTTGGATGGTGAGTGCAACACAAATTCCTGGTTCCAGAAGTGCCTTTGCACTTGAAGAATTTTATCTCTGCTTTCTGCTAATCAAATTTTTTATAAGTGCTGTATTTTAAGACTCTTTATGTAAAATAGAATTATTTGTCCATTGCATTAAACGGAAAAAAAGTAAAAGGGTACTCTGGTGTTGAGGAGAATATTATTTACCATGTATGTTTGTATCTCTAAAATCAGGTCGTTTCAGCTTGAAGTGAATTAGTAAAAATGCTGAGTTTCTTATGCATTCGGTGATGGATGTGGATTGAGCAGTATTCTGCAGCACGGCTGATCTTCTTTAATGACACACAGCAGTGTGTGTGTGTGTGTTTGTGTGTGTGTGGTGGGGGGGGGGGTCAGTATATATGGTAGTTGATTATATTTGCCTAGTTTCTCTGCCATGAAGCATTGTCGAAATGGAGCAGAAAATTATTTGATAATCTTTGCTTGCCTGTATTTTCTGTGTGTTTCATGACACACCGAATTGCTTGATATAGTATCCGATCTGTGACTCCTGAGACGTTCTGTCATTCATTTATCCATTTAAATCAGATCGTCTTTTACTGTGGACATCACAGTTGCTGTCCAAGGTGCTAAAATGAGTTTGCATTAGCCGATAGAGATACTGTTGTCTTAGTGCTGATTTTCTAAACATGCCTTATTGTGGAGTAGTTAAATACTTGAAAAATTATACACCAATTGCATGTAATATAAATCGGATAAGCTTTTTATTTCCTCTCAGTACTAAAATATGGTTTATGAATGTCTTGACTGGTTGATTGATTTTTAATTTGTTTGCTTGTTTACATAAATATAAAAAAACGCTTCATATCGCTGCTATAATTAAAAACTCTGGGATACCTTATTTTAGTTTTTTTTTTCTTTCTTTTAATTTACATTCATAATTAAATACCCTTAAAGATGCTTGCAACTTATCTTAGCAGTTTCAGTTCAAAGTGACGCAAATGTTTCCCCCGATGGAAAAAGAAAAAGAGCGCAGTGGCTACAGTGCTCGATGTGAGAGAATGTTTTTCATCCAGTTTCAAATGAAGTGATTTCCTTTGCCTGGTACAATGAGCCTCTGTGTAGCTGTTTCCTGGTGTGGCTGAGAATGGGCAGGCCGCACATGCCTTGCACATCAATGAGGGGCCTGACCAGCAGAACACTTGCTGCTCTAGATGGAGACGTCATGCTTTGATTTGAAATAAATTGTGAGCTCTAATCTGTTTACTCAGAATGAAAGGGAGTACGGCTGTTTCGTTGATGCTAAAGTATTACGTTCATTACATATACAGCTGGTTCCAGTATGCTTTATGTGCGTTTTTTAATTGTGTGCATGCAGTTTTGCCTATGCATTTGAATTGCGTTAAATCCATACGTCTGGAGAGTGTGCAATCAGTCTTCTGTATGCAATTTGAGCTGAAGGAATAAATTACAGATATATATTTCCAGAGCATTATGGTAACTTCCTTACTGCCATGTGGAGGCTGGAATAAAGGACTAGTGGCTGATTGAAGAGAAAGTTTTGAAGCCCGAGAGCACCGGCAGTGCTGCAGTACTTTGATGCCATTGGCAGTGAATTATGTCAAGCAGTTCGAAGGTAGTTGGCTCCAGATTCAAATCGATGGGAATGATGCTAGCTGCTGGGGGCTTGTCCTCAAGCCGTTCTTACTCACTTCAGCTATGCTCTCAGGCAATTTCCAAATTCTTCTAAATAAGTATCTTCTTCCCTTATTGCACTTTCTGTTTATGTATAGCTGATTTCAGAAACTTATTTTTTGCTGGTTCTGAACTGTAATGATATATTCATGATGGGTAGAGCTTTGATTCAAGGAGTCCGTATCCAAATCTCTTGAGTAACTCTTCGGCCTGCAGGCACATTCATTTTCTTTAAGGGCTGTGACGTCTGAACTGGAATATTACAGAAAATTGCCAGAAGAAATGCTTTTTGATTGACTTGTTCTCATTATTAGATGCATAATGTAGTACTGAAGGGCAACACATTTCATTTGTTAAAAACACACATTATTTACAGGTTCTGCATACTATGCATAGTATTGTTAAATATCACCTAAATATTATTTATTATTTAAATATTATTTATCTTGATTAATGAAACATGCTTAATACGGAATACTGGAATTACGTATGCAGTTATTCTCATTGCTATGCACAATTAAATGACTAGATATTAAGATATTGTGGCAACTCCTGCACAGTGTCTCTGTTCTTGCAAAGGTAAATGAAGCATGCTTAAGATACAATGAGAATGTAGATGAACCCATCAGTGTTTCAGCTTGTGGATCCATAATTAAAAACATGTGCTATAGTACATTCAGGGAGGAAAATGGTGTGAAAATAGCCATCAAGGGGCCACTCAAGCCTACTTGTAGACGTCTTGAGTGCTGCAATCAAACAAAGTGATAGAAGAGCATGCAGTGATATTAGAGAGAAAGGGAGACTGTAAATTGTTTGAGTAAAAAGCTAGAGCTATGACACTTATTCAGCACATGCTCAGTGCAGTCTGAGAAAAATGGATGCAGTCGTTTCACTGCATTGCAGATTTTGATATATTTTAAATATTAATAAATTTTTGGCATTTCTGTTTTATTCTCTTAATTGGTTTAAAGTTTACATGAGTTAGATGCTACTTCTGCTTTTGGTAGCTACTAGAGAAAAAACTTTTTACAGTATGCATTAACTAACATTAACTAACAATGAACAATGCATTTGTTATAGTATTTATTAATATTTGTTAACATTACTTAACAAAAGTGTAGCTGTAAATTGTTAGCTCATTGTAGCCATTAAATAATACTTACAAATACAAATATTGATTTTAATGATGCGTCTGTAAATGTTAATTAAATTCACATTAAGTGTTAGTAAGTGTTAATAATTAAACATTTTATTGTGAAGTGCAAATTTATTATGACTGTGAGGTCATGGGCAATTACGTTTATTGATTTTATGAAAATAAATGGATAGATAAATACAAAAATAATTCCCCATCTTTATTTAGATATTTTTTTACAGGCTACTTTTCATTTAAACTCACATTTCCTAATTTCTTAATGGGACAATTTCAATATTCCTAATAATTATTATTTTAAAATGTATATTGATCTAGTCTTTCTTGTGTTAAGTCTATTATTTATACATTTTGTTTTGGACAATATAAATGTTTAGTTTGCATTTAGCTTCCCCTACTGATTTTATACATTTTCTCTACTTCTCTCTCTTTTTTTTTTTTAGATTATTTTATTTTATTTTATTTATTCATTTTGTTTTAATTCAGGGTCTTTTACAAGCCCAAGGTTGCTATTTAAATGAAGTGCATGAAAACAACAAAACATCCCTATTTTAAAATGCTCTGGTGTGCATCTCACGGGAATCCAGAAAATGTCTGTCAGACGCTGACAAGGCAAACATAAATATCCAAAGGCTGGAAATGACATTAACACCGGGCCCAGCATCCATAGAACAAACAAGCTCTCAGTGTAATGTAAATCTCGTGCAGTTGCTTGTGTGCGAACAGCAGGAGTGTGTGTATGATTGTCTGAAGTCAGATTTAGAGGCGAGATCTTTGTGTGTAGTCTTCCTTCTGCAGTGTCTTTTTGATGAATAATGTATTTGTTTCATGGCCGAGTAATCATTTAGGCATTAATGATGAGCCGTGTTGGAAGCTGACAGGATGTTTCGCACAACTGTCACAGAACAAACTGCCTCGTAGCGGCTGACGTCTGCCAAGGCATTTCTCTGGAAACAAGTGCATGGTCCCCATATATCTGCGAGTGTTTGCAGTGCCATCTGTAAAAACGTGCAGCCATAATTCCCTTAAATGGATGAAATGGATATAAATTTTCACCTTCATGCAGAACTGTTATAAAACACACTGAATTATTGTAACTGTGTATTTAACCTTGGTAATGAACAAGTGTGCTACTGAACAAATTTGTGTTGTTGAATCCATAATGTACAACCAGACGGAGTAGACAAACCTACGCAAACACATCTCTTTTCATACTTTCTATGCGGTAACAGTGCAATAAAAGGCAGCCAACCTTTGAAATGTTATCTCCCGTGAGATCTGACCTTGAGTCTACAAGCTTTGAAGCACAGAGCAAAGAGACTTTTTTCAGGAGAAAGAAAACAATGAGGGGAGAAAGTAAGTGATGAATGGAACAACGTGAGATTGAAGCGGTTGGCTTGCAGTTACACTAAAAGTCAAGTTCACAGAGAGTGCAGGCAGTAATGGAGATGAGAAAATGATGTGAATGCACCTCAGACATAAGAACTGACCTCAGCGTCCAAGGATAAAGATGGCCAATGCGATGACTCTTGCCTTTAACTGCGCCACGCAGTGTTATTGAAGTGCTCCACTTAAATTATAACCATAAACTTTGATCACGGCGGTCATTATTTTCTACTTATGATTTGAAGAACCGTCATCGACCCAAATAAAAGCAATGGATTTGTTGGCTTGTGTAAAAGGGCATTGCAAGAGACATCTAAATCGTTATGATCTAAACATACGAACTGAAGCACAATGGTGCATTCATTGCTGCCATCTGCATTTTTTTGTCCTGTTTTGTCTGGGAGGAGTTGGAAACCAGTGAGAAGAAATAGCACAGCATGGAAAATACCTTATTTGAACTCTATGAAATGCAATAACACATAACAAAAAAGCCAAGATATGAGAGAAACTCCATTGTTGAGAGAGGAACTGGTCTCTTTCACGCATAACTGGCTTAATGGTGTATTAAAACGATTGGCTTTCAACTCCACGTTAAACACATGTTCATTGATTTCCTCGGGGGTAATGGTCATAGCTATTTGCTGCCATAAGCGTTTTGACATAGAACGATCCACCTGCTCTGTAAAAGCACAAAGAAAATCGTTACTGCAAGAAAGAACAGGTGATGATTTCGCAGAGATCAAAGGCATTGCATTGCATCTGGTATATCACCTCTGTTGTAACTCACAAACCCGACATCCCTCAGCTCTGCCAAAGCACGATTGTACACACTTTATACATTTTGGGTTTAGCTCCCTAATGCTGTCAGAGGAAAATCTTAGTCCTCCATGTCAGCTAAATGTTGACACAGATCTACGCTGAATAAAAGAAAAGCGATGCTGACGTTGTTTAAAAAAAGTTTTGAATGCGTGGAAAATGCATTTGCCTGCAGGAAGCTTGCTAAAAATCCCTGTTTCTGGCAGTGAATAAGTCATTTGAAGTGCAGCTGCTTTTTTAAAAAGAGGCAAGTGCATTTCACAGCCCAAATTGAAACAGCTGGGGCTCTTGCAAAGGATTTTGATTCTATACACCTTGACTTTGAGGGAAAATATGACCATTTTTTTTAAGCTGTGGTTTGCTGAAAGTAGCTCATGTTGACTGTTTGGTAGTTGCCTACGGTGGAAAATGCATTAAGCCTTTGTCAATTAGATGTTTGAGGTATTGCTTTGTAATGTTAGCTTTGCATGGCCTTGAGGTACAATTCATATTTGAATGTTAGAGGGCTGGAAATGTTCTTGTATGATATAGAGTACAAACACTTTGCGGTTATGGAAAAGTTGGAAATATCAGAGAATTTTAAAATGGTTATTTTCAGGCTTGAAAATTGTATGGAAATTAATACAATCTTTGACATTTGATTGAAAAATCAGGATACATGCCTGTAGTGGAGGGAGTTGTGTAATTATTCTAAGCTGTAAACTATAATATATTTGGTTAGAGATTAATATTTTTAATGTTAACAACAGTATTTCTAAAAAAAAAAGTGTTATTCAGTAAACAAGAAATGGAAGATATGAAAAAGTCATGGGGATTCATCCACCTTTAACCAGTGAATTTATTAATCTACTGAGTATTGAATTTAATCTATTTAATTAAACTATTGATTGTTTACTGAGTAAAAACTGAATTTTAGAAGTGCCAGTACAAGAAGTACAAGAAGTGCAAACCCATTTTACATTTGTAACGCATTTCTGAAGAAAAAAATAAATAAGAGGCGACTTGATTCTATATTTATTTGGTTGGATCATAAACTGTGAATGCAGGTGGTTGTCTAGTGTTTCAAGGTTTGGTTTGTTAGTATAGTCCAGTTAGGCTCAGCTGGTAGATATCAGAACTATTTGGATTCAACAGTTTTTCTCCATTGATGGTCATTGACAATTCCTGACAACATAACAAAACAACAACATATGAATCACAAATGTTTTAGTATATTGCAAAAGCTATATCAAGACCTGATTTTGTGGAAGACTCTCAAATGTATTGCAAGAATGTCAAAACAAATTATTCAATTGAAAAGTCATCCAATTATTTGAATCAGAAGTTATATGGAAAATGAAATACTAATATTATATATATATAT
>JAUMHE010000063.1:589175-600544 GCA_032359235.1 Enteromius mattozi | reverse complement strand
TCCCTGCCGGACCTGGGACTCGAACCCACAACCTTTTGGGTTACCAGTCCAACTCCCTATCCATTAGGCCACGACTGCCCCACTTGCACTGGTGAAATGATAAGTAAATTATATGTGGCCCATGTGTAACGATGGAGACAGAGACGCGCGGATCCAAATGCAGCGAGTTTATTAACACAGACAGAGTTACACAAGCAGAGTCGATTACCGGCAAACAGAGACATCAAAGGCAAAGGCAATAGAATAATCCAGAGTTTGTAGCGGGGATCAGACGAACGGCGAACGGTATCCAAGGGGAGAGGCGAGGTCGAGAATCCGGGTACAGGTGAGGTCGAAATCGGGGAACAAAGGGAACACAGGGAAACACGGAGAAACATGAATGGGTTTACAAAGGGAGAACACAGGGAACATCCAACAATGACGAGCGAATTCACATACTACAAACAGGGCTTATATACACATGGTAACAAGGCTAAGGGGAGGAGGAATGAATCAGTGGCCATGGCGACAGAGAAGGTGGGTGGAGACAACAAGTTCATAATAAAAGTCCTGAACACAGAGCGGAGGGAGAGACAAACAATAAACAAAGTCCGGGCTGGAGTGCCCTCTGGAGGCTTCCGAGGGCAACTCCAGTGCAAACCATGATACCATGAGACTTGCACCTAGACCTGTTGCCACAAGTAACAAACCCAAAATGGTTGGTGCAGGTTGGCTTTCAAATAGCTTATGCATGTGCCTGGATTGCAGTGGTTGAATGATGCTGCACTGTATAAATATGCTAGATTGTGTAGTAGGCAGCATCTTCCAACCCTCATGAATGACAAAATGGGGAATTGCTATAAATGGTGCTATTAACAGATCCAATTAATTTCACTTTTGTACTTACTGTTTTTTTTTTTTTAATGAAGTGTTGAATTACTCATCGCATTAAAACTGCTTTCAGTAGTTCAGTGCTAATTTAAAAAGTTTACACATTAAGAAATAAGTGTTTCAGTGAAGAGTCTCATAATAGTTCTATAAAAAGTGTTTAATTACTTATGCTTTGTTGAGTTTCTCTAGACGTCAGAGAGAATCCTAACAATCACTGGCTACTGCCTCTGTAGATATGCTATAGCGTTGTGTTGTATACTGATGCCAAGAGTGAAAATCAAACAATGAAACACACTTACTACCATGCTTTACCAGCAGAGACAATGGCAGAATATGTACAGCTGAAACACAGACAAAGACAAATAACAAGTGTTAACACTCTACACCTTTGGACTTTTTGGAAGTAGCCTTTCCTTTTCTTTTCAAAATTTAGGAGAGCTGCTAAAAAGCTGAAACAAACCGGCTACAGAACCCAATGAGCTACCATGTTCAAACTGCATACATCTGAGGGATCGTGCACCTGCTGAGCAATTGCTATTAAGATTAATGAGCTTGCTAACCAACAGATTCTTCCAGTTTGTAGACCTTCTTGGTTTCAACTCACAAAGCATAACGTTGTTGTGAAAGTTTGTTTAGAGTGTTCACATACCAGCCGGATTCTTGCAAAACCGCCCTGAAACTAATCAAATGTCACCCAAAGGCTGACAGAAACTATAAGTGAAAAGGACATGACTGGTTTCTGCACTATTTATGACAATGGAAGCAGTATGAATCTGTCAATGGAGATATGATATGCTTTTGTTTCTCAGCCGCATCATCTGCCTGGACATTGTCTCCGCTCACACATTTTCTGTCAAAGCAGTGCTGGACTTGCCAGAAATAGCAAAGACTGCCGATGTTGCATCTTATACAGTGAGTCATTTGCATAAAGAAGACACAACTAGTCAGCTTACTTTTCAGTATGAGTAGTTGACTAGTAAAAAGTCAGCTGTTTTCAGATCTGTCACTGTTACTTAGCTAGCTTGTGCTATATCCTTTGTTGTGAAAAATCCGTTTTCTACAATGGAAGTGATTCAAGATACCAAGTACCATTTTCATGATTTTGCAAGTATGAAGTCAGTGCAGTCCAGAGTAGTCCAAAGTACAGAATAGGTATAATAAAGAGACATTAAACATTTTAGGTAGACACTATTTTGATTAAAATCATGCTCATAGCGTGAGATGCTAAAATAAATGAAAACATACCAGATATAGAAAACAATAACATGTAGTTTACTTCAAATTTGAAAATGCGGATTGAGCTTACATATTCAATGACATGGACATTAAACAAATAAGTTAATTTACTGCTACAATACAGTAATTTGACTTATCTTCTTTGTCAGAAATTAGTGGCACAACATTAATTAAAGCGTCACACTTTATATTAGGTGGTCTGCACTTACTTCAAAAAAATAAGTACAATGTACTTATGGTCATATTGTATTGCAAAACACTTTTGCTGCTATTAAAGTGGGATACGGGTAAGATTAGGGACATGTTTAGTGGTAGGTTTAAGGCTGGGCCAAGGAGTAAGGGATGGGTCAACAGTGCAATTATAAATGTTATTACAGAAATGTAATTACATATCAGTGTGTATGTGTGTGTATATATATATATATATATATATATATATATATATATTACAATGTAAAAGCATATATTTACACAACAAGTGTATTGTACCAAGTTATTAATTTTTATATGTAAGTGCATAGTAGTTAAGGCCACCTTATACAAATTGGGACCAAAGTAAATGCAATAAATTGGCATGTCATTAATTCAATAATAAATTAACTGACAGCCCTAATTACTAGAATATAGTTACTGTGCAGTTACTGTGCAGTTCATAAACAGCAGTAAGCTGTTTCTAAAAGTGGCAAAAAGTAAAATATTTTATTATGGAATGTATGTATGAATCTGAGAGCATGATTAATCATGCTTTATTTATTTTATTTATTTATTTCATGATTAAACTAATTGTAGCATGTCAAATGTAACTAGTCTCAGGGTATGTAACTACAGTATTTCATGCACAATAAGGAATGAAGTGTTGAGTATGTTTCTTGTCTCTCTCATGTTCTATGGGTGCATACTGTCTCCCACAGCCTAATGGAAAAGGTCAAACTAGCCCTTCAGATGACATTTTCACCCACTCGATCATGCAAATATGGCCTCCATAAATCAGTCACCTTTTCATAAGAACCGCTTTTGTCTATGCCATCGCTTCTTCCAGCACAAATACCTAGCCCTGGAGAGCTAACCCGCTGAGGCAAACATCAGGGCAAGACACTCTACTTGCCTGGACAATGGTCCCATTGAACTATGCCATCATCCAAATGAGAAGTGACATTATCCACCGTGACCCAGACAGAGCTGATGAGAAGATGGAACAGGTCCAGAGGGTCTTCGGCTGTGTAGCGTGACCTACCGCCATATTCCTCTCTCAAAACAAATCAGACAGAATCACTGTGGCTCTGCTGATATGAATCTTAAAGCATGAAATTCTGCTTTGTTGCCTCAAATTATGTATGCGGGAAATTGATTTTATGCTTAACTACTCTAATTGACTACAGTCCCACAACATTTACAATTTCTTGGAAGAAAATGGACATATTTTACGAGTGCTTAAAAGTAAGTGCATATGTTGTAGACATGTTGAGTATGAGCTGTAATCTGTCCCTATTTCACACTTTTCTGTTTTGATTTCATTAATTTGTTTAAAATTGAGTGAGTGAAAGATACCAAACAACAATGACTATTATGGCTCAAATATAGCTCAAAGATAGTAAGTTACTGTTTACTAATTCATCATGCTTTTATTAATTCATGTGTAGAGGTTTTTTAAAATATGGCATTGTGTGTAGCAGCTAATTAATTTCTTTTAGCTTGAACAAGTCAATCCTTAACACACTACTATGACTTCAGTATTTGAATCAATTATTTTTAATGAATACAATAGAATTATTTTTTCCTGCCTTTTTTGTATCAAACACAGTTGATAACAGTGTTAATAATTCGAAGTGTTTCCTTTCTCATATTTTTTTGTCAACAGTGTTTTTTTGGGGTTTTTTTTTGTTAAAACTTTGTTAACTTTCATAATGTTGCATCTTGTCGTCATTATTGTTGACAAAATAAATAATAAAAAGGGCTTCATCAAGTAACATTTTTGTCAGTACTTTCATTAACAAGATTAACACCGGTTCTCCCAAACTGCACAGAAAACAATGCCAGCGTCTGGAGGGGTGATAATTAGCGTCTCGAAAATGTTTCTCTCATTTGCAGAAGAGGAGAAAGCTCCAAATACACCTCCATAAAAAAAAACACGGGAGATGTTTCTGCCTTTGGCAAGAGGACAATGTCATCGGATAATGATCTTGTAGGAATCCCCTGGAAAGGAGGAAAGCTATCAGCACTTAAGTCTGCAGTTGCAAACCTGAGAGCACTAACATTCAACTTTTCCTCAGGTAATTAAAGCGCGAAGGACACAATAAAGGTTAGTTTAAGATCATAACTCAATTATCCAAGCCCTTTTCTACTCTTCTCGTGAACCAGTGGCTTTTATTTGTGGCTTTCCGGGTCCGTTCCGACTAATAACATACAAAGGTGCTTCGAGGCTCGTCGCAACTGGTGACGAAATACTGTTGGCAAGCTTTACGGCAAATGGCAATAGAAAATACACGGATAGAGCCATTACTAAAGATCTGCACATTGCCAGGCTTCTGACAGCTGCCCTTGTCATATGGAGGATGTAATTAAAACAAACAGTGAATAGGCCCTGTGGTCAGCGCCATTGCTGTGACTGCAATAACTTCTGACAGGTACACTGTAAGGGGCCCACATGATTTCACGCTGCTTTTAGTTTGCCAAGGTAATTCTCTAATGTTCTGAGGGTCTGAGCTCTTCATTCATGAGTGAAGTTTGAGGAGTTGTCAACGATTTTCTGCTCAAACACAATGGAACCGATCGTTATCCTTCAGAAATCAATTCTCAATTTAGTCAGATATTCAGCAGAGTACAAGCTTGTTTCTCTGTAAATTAGCTTGGGTTTGCCACTTGCAGAAACATTAAGTCTACCTTGTAGTCTAGGAGACTGTAGCTGCGTCATGACTACGACAAAGCCTAAAAAAAGTTTGAACAGCTGAGATCAGGGAAATTCGCAAGTACTCTCAGGTGTTGTGAAAGCAGGCCACGGTGATGCACATCACCGCAGTGCATGAATTACATGTTCGGTCACACACACACACACGGGCACAAACACCCTCTTGAGGACGTTACTCATGCTTTGTGTGAATTAATCATCATAATTAGCAGACCTTGTAGTATGCAACTTTCAAAATAGAAAAGGCCTCACAGTGATGTAGCACTTTCTATAAAAATCGAAGGGGAACATGCTCGTGCGTGTGTGCGTGCTGTCCTCTCTGCTGTACCTTATCAAGTTGAGACACCGTGTGTTGACCTTGTATCCCGTTTGTGCTTATTTAGCGGTAAATTGGCACAAATGGTATTTTCCTGTTCTTGCGTCCCGCTGTGGTTCTGCAGTTTATTTGTATCACATGTTAACCCCCAATCCTCCAATGCTCAGACTAAACCACTCTGCAGCATGCTTAATGTGATTTACTCAACTAGGACATGCTCCTGGATCCGCATCCTTGTTGGACCTCGGACAACATTCCTAGTAGGCAGTTTGGCTGAGGGTCCAACAGCAGTGTTGTATTTTTATTTGAGTTTTAGCTTGGGTAGATCTATGTTCCGGGAGTAAACGAGGAATGTGTCCTACTTCGGTCTGTCATAAGTGCATTTGAGCTGACCTCCGGTAAAATTTCATGTTGTATTGTGGAATTTAAGCAAAAGTTGAGACTTTTAGTTCTATAGAAGCTAGTTAGTCAAAATTTAGCAATTTTCAGACAGAATAGGCAGTAGAAAACAAGGGATAGGAAAAGGTGTCTCTATCTACATTTCCCAAAACTATAAAGCAAAACTGCAAAATAGATGCAACACTAGAGGCAGTAAAACACCAACTTTTAATCATAAATTATGATTACAGGGGCAGTTCTTTGCAAAATACTATGTTATGACCTCAAAACACTTTTACTGTGGACTGTAAACAAATACATTTCGACATTTACACATGTAACCAGATCTGTATGGCTTTTCCGATGGAGTAAACTTGCTTGGTAGCTCACCTGGTACATCATTGCATCTAATATTGCATGGTTTCTTTAGTACAGTAAATGTGTTTTTATTGTATTGTTTGCTTTTGTTTATGTTTTACATTTGCTATCAGTTAGGTTTAAGGTCATATTTGGCATAGGCAGTACTTTATTTTCAAATGCGATAACCTTTTAGTGGCACTTGCTGGACATTTTATTTATTAACAGCGGTGATATACAACAACCGATGCATTAACATTTTACCAAATTCATGTTTATCTGTTTCAGATCAAATTGGGTGGCCTTTAACTCCACTCACTGGCAAATTTAATTTTCACTGGACATTCTCATATCATGCAGGAAGCAGCAAGAAATAATTTTGCAGAAATTTCACCGCAGGCACTTTGTTCAATGAACCTGGGTTCCTTTTGCCAATAAGCAAGTCAGTACTCCTATTACTGGGACAATCCTCCGGAGTAATCTGGTGTTTAGTGTATTGCTCAAGGTCACAGTGCTCTCTGTTCATGAACTGCACCTTGCAGGGTTTGAAACCTGTCAGTGCACACCCCAGATCTTACACCAGATCTAAACCCTATGGCAACCCCTTGTGCCTTGACAAGGTTACACTAAAGCTTACAAGAATAAAGCACAGCATCTTATTGGGTAAAACATACTGCCACTTGTTGTATGTCATATTGCTTTATATTTCAGCTGTAATGTTGTCTATTCATTGGGGCTACTTCATACGTGGAGGAATTCAAGTTCTGTAATTCCTCTGGCTGAAATCTGTTCCAGCTCTACAATGGTTTACGAATAGTTCAGCCTTGTCCCAATCCATTCATGTTCCATTCCGCCTATGTGCCTTCCTGGTGTCTTTGCAGATGGTTCACATGGATTTTGAATTTCTGTATTTGGACATCTTGGACATATTTTATAAGCTAAGGTTGCCCACAATTTATTATATAATAAAAAGTAATAAAAATTGTTAGACTGTTGGACTTTTCTTTTTTTGGGAGAAATTGAGAAAATGGTGATTTAAACATCTTGCATAACAAATTTTGTGCATTAAAATAACTTTAATTAGAAAATCTCCTCTGTCTCTTGATTTCATCAGTCTGTTTCAAGGGAAAAGTTTGCTTTTTTACTATTAAATAAGTACATTTAAATAAGGTTAATTTAACTTTCAATTTTGGCTAGATTCTTAGACCTTTAAACATGTATAATTTTTCAAAAACTACTATACTTTTAGCTACAATGAGTTAAAGGGATAGTTCAAATTCACCCATGAATTTGTTCCAAATTATTATGAGCTTCTTTCTTCTGTTGAAAATAAGATATTTTGAGTAATATCAACTGTGTAACCAAACAATTTAGTTCCATTTTGTTCATACTATGGAAGTTATATAATAAATCAATTGTTTTGTTATCCCATTTTTCAAAATATCTCAAACAAATAATAAAATAAAATAAAATTATTAATAAATCAATCAATAAATACATAAACAGATACATGAATGAATTAATGAAAATTAGAATTAAATAAATAAAAAAAAGAAGATCCGCTTCAGAATTCAAATGGACAATCCTTAAATTCTATCTTAATTAAACTGCTGTTAGCATAGTCAGTTTGCAATCAAGGACAACAACAAAATTAACAGTCATTTGTAGTAAATGAGTAAGATGAGATAAAAAGGTCACAGATGGTGCTGCAATAAACAATGATGGGAAATATAATTGCTTCAATATTGCAGTGTCTTCAACATGTGGTGAATATGGCAAATGTGTTTGTTTCATTTGCTTTGTATATTTTCATGCACACAATTGAAAGAAATTGAAAGAGAACAAAGCAAATAATTGTTTAAATGCTTAAAACAGAAACATTATTTATGGTGTTCTCACATATGGAATCACCAATCATGAACTGCAGATATAGTCTCATCATTTTATTGGCTGCAAGCAGGTGTCAGTCAATCACTGGGCGATGGTGCAGCGGTGGAGGTGGATTGATGAGAGTGTGCCACTGCTCTCTGCCATACCTCCTCTAGTGCATCAAAAATCCTGGCTCGCAGAGGCCTGCGTGCCAAAGGACAAGGCATCCGTCAGGCGGGTGTCATTGCTAATTACCCGACAGTTCCTGAAAATTGGGTTTTAATTCAAAGAAAAATAGGATACCCAGCATCCCCTTCAAAAACCAATTTGGAGAGCGGCATGTCGTATTGCTCAGTCATGATCGAGTTAATGCCTTTGGAGTCAGTTATCATTAATCAGATTTGGTGGGAATGAATTAACTCACAGCTACTGGATGTCATCCAACCCTATGGGCTGTTTGCGTGTGAAGGGAGGTGCATGAAGTATTAAAGCCCGCTCTAATGTGAGATAAACGTGTGTCAGTCACACACTGCTCTTGACAGAGAGATAAGACTGGAACTGTTCGATTGGCTGTGAGATGATATGTTAATGCAGTGCCATTGCCAGAACTGCTCAAATCAACTGACCTACCAAACAGAACAATAGCTTTACCCAATATAGCCAGTAATGAGGCTGTTCTCATCAGGATACAAGAGCACTGAGCGCCCTCTGATCACGTTGAGCTCACATCTATGAAATCACACATTTTCAAATCGATGCTGTCTTTATAAATAGAAAGCAGATTGTAATTTTAAATATTTACAGTCTCACCTGAAATACTTTTAAAACTACTTTGAATGACTTCAAACTACATTTAATTAACAAAAAATAAATAAATAAGTAAAAAATGTAAAAAATTAAAAAAGCAAATAAATGGTGGTTGAAATATGCTGAACTCAACCAATCAGCATGTTCAGTGCCTAAGTCCCGTCCCTGAAAGTTCCAGACCTTTGAAAAAGTACTACCTTGCGGGCAGGGACTTTCTGAAGTTCAAATGTTTACCAGGAACTTTATTTAGATCTTGGTTCCTGTAGTGGAAACACACTGAGTACAGGCAGGGGAAAGTTGTGTGTGTTCTATTTACATTATGTAAAAATGTTGTATTGTCTTTGCAATACGTTTAAAAAGGCCATCGGATGCCCATTTTCCACAAGTTGATATGATTGAGTGCAAATCATGGTTTCAAAAGCTAAGTAATTTAATAGATACAAATAAAATGTTAAGTGATTGGTATGCGTGATGCAAACGGCTCTGTGAAACTACTTAACTTAATTGAAAATGAATGCCTTTCTGATATGCAATGTGGAAAAATTTGACGAATGGGAGTATAATGAGTTTGGCAAAAGGTGGATTAAAAGGTGGATTGATAGTGTCAGAAGTTTTTTATCATAGGTCTTATGACGAGTTCAGACTGCATGATTTTACCCCCGATTTTGACTCGCTGACAGGTTTTGAGAAATCGCTGACAAACGCCCGAAATCACAGGCAAATCGGTTCTCGTTCACACGAGTGACAATAACACAGTGTGAACTATCAAAGACACGATCTGAGAGAATCACCGATGTGTCGCCGACACCCGTCAAATATTTGCCATGCTAAATATCTGGACCTGTCGGCGATGTGTTCTGACTGAACAACATCTGCGATTACTTACAGCCAATGAGAGAGCAACAGCGGGATGTTGGGGGATGAGTTAAGAAAGTATAGAAGGTAAATGTCCTCCTCTATAATCTTCTTTTCGGTGCAAATGAGCGCACATGGACTTTGTATGGCAAGCTTCTTTTGCTTGCTATCATTTTTAATAATAATCCCATTCTCACGTGAGAACTCCGGTCTTGCAGACGTGACCTCGCATTGTTTCCATGTCACTTCTTGCGTGTGTTTGGTAGTGAGACAAAGTTGTCGGCGATCCTTCCTGTTGTAAAGTCATGCAGTGTGAAATCCCCTGTCGCCGATCTGTCATGCATTGTGAACACAGCAGCGACTGAGTGATACCCCAGATAGTCATGCAGTATGAAAAGATCTGTGACGCGACTACTTTAAAAATTGTGCAGTCTAAACTCAGCATTACTTTCTACATGTCACAGATCAGCCAGGCTCTACCACCACCCAATCACAGCTCACTCTCTCACATGAGTAGCTACTGATCAGCCACACCTGCACCTCATTACCATAATCAAGCCTCAGCTTAAAAGCATACACCTCATCTCACTCCGTGTCTGGTCTCATTCCTATGAAGTGGACTCTATGTTACTCTTGCAAAAGTGTTTTGGATGTTGCTTACCAGTGAAACGCATCTCCCTCCAGTCTCTGTGTATACAGCTACTCTAAATATTCTCTGCCAACAAGGTGGAATATTCACACTTAGTGTAAATAGACATCTTTTTTGGAACTATATTAGTTGACAATTTAGAGCAAATCAGAAAATAATGTTCTTTAATGTAAGTGATTTAATATTAACTTCTTGTTTTTGAATTGCATTAATTCAGTATCACATTTTCAACCATGTTAATATTCAGGAAAACAGCATTCTTCTTCGACTGATCACTATACCTTGTTGAAAATATAGAAAAGCAGTAACTGGAGACATGAATAGACTTCACTTGTAAACAAACCTTGCTATACTGTATGAGAAAATGTATGGTGTTTTCAGTGATTGAGAACAACTTTGTTTGAGATGCCTTTTCAAGGTTAGATGTTTTGTTTCATGTAAACAAAAATTGCACTGCACTTTCATGTTGCATCAAAACAGGAACTAAACAGCACGTTCAAGACAGACTGGCAAAGATAGGAGCTGCAATAATGTAAAATATGTGAAAAAATGTGTTTTTGCAACAATCCAGCATTAAAACCTATTCTACAACTCAACCTAAATTAAGGCTTCATAAAAGTATATAGGACACCTTTAACTCTTTCCCCATCACCACCAGCGTTTTTGATGAGTTTAACCTAAATTTGATGGCCTTCAGAATATATTCTGCTATATGAACATACTACATATATTTAAAAAAATCAAGCCTCTGCTTTTAAACCAAACTTTTGTATTTTGTTGTTATGAGTTCATGTTTTATCACCACTTGAATGCACATTTTGGACCAAAAAAATTGAGCAATGGCATTTTTATCAAAGTAGTGCATTATTATCAAATACTACAGTACATTTTCAAGCAAAATACATTCAGATATCATATTCTTTCACCTGTAAATAATTACATGAATAATTGAAATTGGATTCTATAAACAGCTCAAATAAACAGACACACAAACATACACATTTACACACACACACACACACACACACACACACACACACACATATATATAGAGAGAGAGAGAGAGAGAGAGAGAGAGAGAGAGAGAGATACTGCATATTCATGTTCATATTCGATGGGTTATCGAT
>JAUMHE010000063.1:573639-584896 GCA_032359235.1 Enteromius mattozi | reverse complement strand
GTCAACATTTTGAACTTGTATTTTCTGAGATAGTGGTTCACCCCTCGAAGATCTAGAATTGGACGCAACCCCCCGTCTTTCTTGGGAACCAAGAAATATCGATTGCAAGAGCCTCTCTGTCTGGCAGGGGACATGTTCTATGGCCCCTTTTTCCAGCAAAGTCAGCAATTCTTGTGTCAACAGATGCGCTTGTTCCGGTTGCACGGAAGTGGAGAAGACGACATTGAAACGCGGAGTGTGATGTGCAAACTGAATCCTGTAGCCTCTCTCTACAGTCCTTTGCGTCCAAGGAGATATACTTGGCTGGGGGGGGGGGGGGGGTGTTAGATGTTCGGCGTCCTGAAATGTGGCAGGAGGCGACCGAACACTTAACATTTGGCTGGAGACCGCTGCTCTCCGAAACACCAGCTGCGGCGGAGATTGAAAAATGGTCCCCTGAGGGTGCCAGGAAGGAGTCTTTATTCTCTGTTGGAATTGTACACACCCCTCCCCTGGGGGAGACACCCCCACAACTGCACTGGCACATCAACTGCCTAGAGTTCTTAGCGGTACACCTTGTCCTGAACTGTCTCAAAGGACGCTTACGAGGGTTACGAGACAGTCAAAGACAAATTTAGGTACCAAGTACGTGATAGACCTGTTACCCTTCCAGAAACCACTCACTGCCAGTTTTACTTCTTGACCTGAGGGAACACTCAGCACATGTTTAACGGTCATCAGCATCGTAAATTCATAAATGCCTTTCTTATTTGTATTGTTTTAAAAATGTATGCATATACTTTGTATTATCCTACCTTTGCATCAAATAACAAAAAAATTGTTTACGTTAATGCCAGGGGGTTTCTAATGCTAATTTCCTTTCACGACAGGTCTCGCTCAGTGAAGGCCTCACCCCCAAACAGTTAAGCTAATTTGGAGTCGCAGCTGCTGCTTGTGGCCCCTTGTTGGCCCAACAGGAGTAAGGACCTTCTTTCTCAGGGGAGAGGCACAATTTGTCATCTGTGATCAGATCTCTGGAACCTCCATGTTTGGTCCCTGGATGCGACCAGGAGGAACTTAAAAGACCTTTCAGCAGCAGGTGAACACTATTACTGAGACCAGAGCCCCCTTGACCAGGCGGCACGACCTGAAGTGTTGCATTTTCATTAATTGGTGTTCTTCCCAGGGGAAGGACCCTCAGAGATGTGGCATCGGATCTGTTCTTTCCTTCCTTCAAGGAGGCCTGGACAGGCACCTGTCTGGTTCCACACATACACAAAAGTGTATGTGCATATTTTGCATGTCTCTCTTTTTTTTGGCAAGAAATAGTTTTCCCTAATAAAAAAATAAATATACTTAAATGTATTTGAATTACATGTATTTCATGCTTTGAATACAACAAATACATTTTCATATTTATGTTCTTAAAATGCCATGCAATTGTACGTTTAGTATTCTAAACTGGTATACTTCAAGTCTGCTAAATTGGAACAACTAATTTTGTGCTTAATGCACTTTAATTGTGCAGAAGTAGTGCTGAAGTCCAATTACTTAGTATATTTGATTGTGCTAAAGTGGAACTATTACAAGTATACTTTAGGTACACTTTAAATAGTTTGCATTAAAAGGGAAATATTACACAATCCTTTTTAGAAGTGGCATAAACATGCATTTTAGGCTTATTAACAAGAAATGCATTGTGCACAAGTAATACTCCAAATAAAGTTTCATTAAATTTTTTATATCAGTCAGTCTCGAATTTTCTGTCAGTAAATAGATCTGAACTAAGAATGAAATAAATATATTTTAAATATATTACTTTTTTTACTAAGGTTGTGTTGCCTAGCCACAACATTCCAGCATAAATGCTCCTGATAAATACAATATTATTAAAGCATCAACATTCACAAACCACAAACCACTGTAATTTATAAAAGCAAGCATAGGCTGCTGTGTGCATGGTTTTACATGGCAGAATGCCAGCAAAGAGTGCTCTATTAAAGCTCAGTTCATCTCAGTCTCACAAAGCTCTGTTATAACACTGCATGAATAATAAATTGTTCATAGTGTCTACAATTTGTGTGTTATAATAAGACAGGATATGTGAGCAACTAAATTTCAGTGCTGCACAGGAACTCTGGCGCTTTTTGCGGAATTGTGTTTAAGAAATCAACATTGCACACGCTGCAAACATAGAAACACCTCCTATGATTGTGCCTGTACTGTTTTATTTTATATTAGTTCTTGCTGCATTTGAGCAATGAATAACAATTAGTTTGTTTTAAAATATTTTATGTTTGGATATTTCTATATACTGCAAGATTCCCAGAAATCATGTTATTCTTCTGCGTACTGCACATACACAAGTCTCTATGCATTCGCCCATCAAATCTTGTCCTGTGCCTGTTGCTTCGAGTCCCACGGATCTCACCTTTGACAGAAACAAACTCAAAACAATGATCATATTTCCAGCTACAGAACTAGTACTTTTCATTGGTAGTATCCGTCTCGCTTACCATTCAGTCTCAGGAAGAGAACACTACAGCCTTTTACAATCTAGATCAGTGGTTCTCAAACTTTCTACACCAAGTACCAACTCAGAAAATATTTGGCTCTTCAAGTACCACCATATGACCAACATTAAAGTACAGTAGCACAGTAGGCCAAATTATTCAGCTACAGCTATTCACTATGCAAATCAAGGCAGTTTTAGGGGAGAGCGGGGCACAAAGTAACACTTTTTGACTTTCTCAAATCCACATGGGGTTCAGAGTATAATTGTTTTATCCATAGAAATTTCACATTTATCTAGTAAAAATATGTAACTTTGTTTCCTAATTACAGTTTATACGTTGTTCTTTATTTACCCTTGAAAATTGGAAATGTCACAACATGCTCCATAGGTGGGGTAAACTGTAACAGCTGAGGGACACATTGTAAAATGAGCATATGACATTTACAAGGAGTGGTGGAGTATTATCGTGCAGTTTTGTATGTGCTTTCTGTCGTCTCTCATGCAGTCTCCGTGAATGGAGCACATCACAATCTGGCTCACAGACATAAGCAATAAAGCTATAGAAAGTTTGAAATGTCTACTATTAAAAAAACTAATTCAAATGAATAAAATAGAATAAAATAAAAATAAATAAATAAATAAAACTTTAATTACGAAATGGTATAAAGGTGTATTTCTCTATTAAAGGCATGCTCATTACTGTGGGGATGGAGAGTCAGTGTCAGTGTTTGCAGGTGACACTGACTGAGAAAGCACTATACAGTAGTTTAGTAACAAATAATTAAAATGTCTTCTTCTTCCCAGATGCATTAAAAATCATGCTGATGCTTTGCTGCAAGCTTCAGAATATAGGCTATAATATGCCTAAATGCATTTTAAAAGATAGTTTAGTAGGTTATTATATTAATTAATTTAATATAAACATGTGACTAGTTGACTAGAAAAATCCTTAGTCAGGGGCAGCCCTACTTGAAACAAGGAACCGATCCATGTTTAAAATAAAATGCTATGACATTTATGAAATGTGTGACTGCAAATCATTATGCATTGCATTACATAAGTTATGCATGTGTAACAAGTCAGATGTTTTATTTTTCTCGATGTGTGGGGATGCTATGGGTGTGCTAACCCCTCCCTAATGCCACCCATGCTTGTCAAATATTTGCTGTTAAAAGGCACTGCTGATCAGTTAATGTTTTATATACATTTGTAATGACAGAAAAAAAAACTCTCTGTTTATTGACAGAGGCTCAAAGTTTTATTGGACTTGTTTTGTTTAATTTAAGCTTTAATGATCAATGTAGTGATATGTGCACCTGAAAAACAAGCAAGCACAAACACACACACACACACACACACACACATCACTGTTTACATTAATCTCTCATTTCATGCAGCAAGAAACTGAAAATTTCTGAGCTGGAGAGTGTGTTAGCCATTAATCACTGGCTCTAACGCTCTCAGGGTCGAGAGCATTCAGCCTAAAGCCGATTATTGCTCATAAATAAGTACAACAGCCGTGTGCACTCTAGAAGACTATTAGCATATGATGGTCAATCGGCAAAGTAGCTATCATATTACATTGGAGTGACCCCCCTAACATTGGATGTTAATGTCTGCCGGGATGTGTAGTATAGATCTATTTCCAATAGACTACACACAAGTGACTAGAATCTGGCACACAAAAAAAAGCAAGGCACCAATGACTCCAGTTAGACAGATATGGGTACATTTTTGTATGGAGCTAACAGTTGGATGGGGTCAAAAGGGAGCTACCTATGAGCTCTTGCTTTTACTATTGGACTGTTCAGACACGCTGTGTGAGATTTCAATTTACAGACACCCTTCTGCTGCTCACTTCACTGTGCACGCACCACAATTAGCAGCAAACCATTGCGGTCTAAGTCCCTCTAAGCCAGCCGAGCCCATCTAACTCTCCTTGCCCTAGTGAGGCATGGTCACTTCTGTCAGAACGGCCACTGGCCATTGAGCATACTTTATCCTATATTAGAGAACTTTTGGTTATGATTGTTCACACTTGTTCATGCAGTGCATAAATGGAACATGGAATAAACACCTTTCACACTTTGCGCTATTCTTATACGGATCAGTTCAACAGCATGTCCTCCAATTAAATTACTTCCCATATGACTACCATTAGTACCAACCTAGAAAACATCACATCAACACGCGTGTACACACACATACACACACACACTGAATAGATATTTGTCTTTAATTTCTGTGTTGTTTGGCCAAACAAATGGATGGTGCTCAGAACAAGGTGGATGTAAGGTGTAATTTACATTGGGAAGGTGCAGAGGGATCCCACCTAACGCAAATTAAAACTTCACACACGTAACCTCTAACTGTCTGTGATTTTATACCACCAATTAAGGCTCTCTTGACAGTTGTGTGAACAGTTTCATTAGAGGAGATAATAATGCAAAGTGAAATGATAAGCAATCATTATTATAAATCCGCAGACATTACAAGCCATGTTAATGAGGTGTAAATGATCTCATTATTTTTTGAAAGAGTAGGGATTAGATGAAAGGAGAATGGACATGATTCTGTCATGTTCAGAAAACTCAATGCTAATTAGGAACCAATCTTCTGCAGCCAATGAGGCACAAAGCTTTAGTAAACACTTTCCATGTTATCGCTCTCAGAGGGGGGAAAATAATAATAACAATAATAATAATAATAATAAAACGAAATACAGAAATTAACTATTTATTGAACAATGACATTTTAATATTTCTTCTTACATTTCACATTTCAGTTTACATTAAAAAGATGACATTGAATTATTTGAAAGTAGGTAGCAAACATTTATTAAGTTATATTGCATATACATACATACACACATACATATATATATATATATATATATATATATATATATATATATAGAGAGAGAGAGAGAGAGAGAGAGAGAGAGAGAGATAATGCAAGCAACATTTAGTAGGAACTAAAGGTTAATGTATTACATTAAATTGCATTCCTCAATTGTAAGTAGCTTTGGATAAAAGCATTTAGTTAAAAGCAAATCAATAAATGTAAAAAAAATGACACCTCTCCCAGTTTTGTCAGAAGACATTTAAAATCAGATATGAACTATTTAGTAAATTGTTAACTGGCATCTCTAACCTAAGTACTCTAAACAAACAATTAAACAAGCAAACAAATAATGTACAGTGTACATTACTGAAAAAAGTACACTTGAAAAAGTAAAAATTGTTATTTATTTTAAATGATTCTATTAATTTTAAATAGTTTTATATTAGACTTTTAATGAATCATATTATCATACTTAGGTCATCACTGTCAGTTATTTGCAAAATAAATTCCCTGTAAAAAGGGCAACTTGTTTAATGCCATTGTATAAAAGGCCTCAATGTCTTTATTTGTGTGGCACGTTGACATGGCAGCTTTATATCATATAAAATGTCTTCGGTTATATGTAACCTGGTTTCCTAAAATGGGAACAAGGCGCTGTGCCAATGCATTGACGCTATGCCAATACCAATGCTGCCACGTCAAGGGAAAGTGCTTGGCCACTTGGCCAGTCAAGATTAATCTGTCCACAACACAAGTTACCACCTCAAGCTGTTCCTCAAATGCAGCAGACAAAAAAAAACAAAAAAAACCTCTGCTCTGCAGAAGCACCTGCTTGCAATCTAATGCTAATGCAAGTACAGACAGCATGAGGCTTAGTTTGGATCTGTTTGAATGAATGAAATCTAATTAAATCAGATCAGATCAAATCAAGCAAGCAATCAATCAATCAAACCAATTAATCACAGTGTGAGCTTTGAGATTTAAAATAGAGTCTTCCGAATCTGTAATACAAATGCTTGACCCTCAGGAAAAGAGTCTAGTGGAACTGAAGCCCCTCAAGAACTAACCGTGCATGCTCTTCACCAATGCATGCCACACACACATCGTGAGAGTCATGCCCTGTTTTGAATCACAACATGTACTGTACTTAATTGACTGACACTTGTCTAATTCACAAACACATAGACAGAGCTTCAAAATGTTCACTCAGATAATTTGCTCCTAAGAAGAAGAAGAAAAGAGCACTTCAGCTGTATATATTTTTTGTGAAAAAACTGTACTTTCACTATGTTACTATGGGCAACGTTCTTCTTGTTACTTTATCTTATTGCGCTACAAATGCTTACAAATGCTTCAATTTAGTCCTCTGGGCAATGAGCGATGCCTATTTGAAAATGATTAATTCTTTTGAGTCACACACCAAGTCGTCTGAAGCAGTGGTGTAGAGGGTATATGCAGATATGCGGCTTATACCCACTTCTTTATCAGTTGACTTTGCGTACACTCACCTCTAAATCCCCTACATGAATAGCTTTAATTCAGTTGCATGTGAAAAAAAAGCAAATATTCCGTAAAAACAACCAGTTAAGATGATCAGGACCAGTGTTGGGGAAAGTTACTTTTAAAAGTAATGCATTACAATATTGCATTACTCCCTAAAAAAAAGTAACTAATTACGTTCCTTAGTTACTTTTTATGGAAGGTAATGCATTACGCTACTTTTGGATTACTTTCCCGTTACTTATTAAATATGGGCAGAGTTTGAATGTTTGTTTTTAATATAAGAAGTTCTATTTATAGCAAATAAAAAAGCCCTTTCACGCCAAAAAGTGTCACAAATAAACCTCAGGCTGAAGAAAAAGTAAATTCACATCTTTAAAATAGAATACAGGAGAAGAAGGTGTAACATATTTTAGCTCATTAAGGGAAATGTATATAAATAATTACTATTAATTAAGATTAATTGCAATTATTTATATTAGCTGCCAGTAGTAACTGTAGCAGAATTACCATCAACTAGTCTGTTCATTCACCGAACACATAGTGTAATTTAGAAGGGATGTTTTCTTGGCCACAGAAAAATACCTTCTTGCCAAGGGCCGAAATCGTAAAGGGACATTAATTTGCAAGGCAGAATCAGAAACTCATGTAGTTTGTGCAAAAGTTTTATTAACTCTACGTTAACTCACATAACTGAACACACACGTATAAATACACTCACACAAGGGGAAAGTGCAAATAAGGCTTAAGGGTAAACCATTAAGAAAGAGCTAGAATTGAAGTTTTGAAAAGAGAGTCAGTTGACCACCTGTAAAACCATCAGTGCCATTCAAAACAGCTTCCATAACTAATACTAAACCTCTGTTTCATTTAGTTATATGTACGATACTTGCATTGCCTCTTTAGTGAGGGTCCGGTGCAATCTCGAAGTCCGAAAGGTTC
Source organism: Enteromius mattozi (assembly GCA_032359235.1). Classification (NCBI taxonomy): domain Eukaryota; kingdom Metazoa; phylum Chordata; class Actinopteri; order Cypriniformes; family Cyprinidae; genus Enteromius; species Enteromius mattozi. The sequence continues at coordinate 577,116 of JAUMHE010000063.1, read as the reverse complement.
TGGATTGGCAATCATGTCTTCCTGGTTTGAAGAGTGATGCATTCCCAAAAGGTGTCCTGACTCTGGTGATTGGTAGAGAAGAAGAGCTGGAAGAGAGATCTGTCACGATCCGTGGATCTTGGGTAAATGGAAAATCAAGGCTTAGGCCTGGTGTAAAACTTAGGTGTTGGAGTTAAATCCTCATCTTAAAGTCTCACAAGGCTGCCGACTGCACTGCATCAAGGCTCAGACGATGCGGCTGCATCGGGCCTGCTCAGGAAACCAGAGACATGGTAGGCTCCAGCATCCAGTCAAGTGAAAAAGAGTGCGAAAGTTCCTGCTGTGGGGGCTTTTGAAACCTGTTGAGGGCACACCTCCTGTGGGTCAACGGCCAATGGTGTGCTGTGCTTTGGAGGGAACTTTTTATGGTTCTTTGTTCCTAAGCATGCTAATTTTAATACACTGGATTGGTGGTCCGTATCCAAATTAGAAGAGTTTCTTAAAACACTGAATGTTGCAAAGATATCAACAGATAACATACACTCTCAATTAGATCGTCTGAAGACAAGTCTTTAGATACCAAACACGAAATGTGTTGACACTATGAGGTGAGATATGCTAGTGATCTGTCGTAAACATGCATAACAGTGTACCATACACAAGGCAATATACAAGGACAATAACAATATACACAATGACCTGAAGGATATGTGTTCACTCAAAGGAAGTTTTCCTATGAATTAATTTAGTAAAGTTTATAGCAAGTTGCTATTGCAGCTCGAGTGGATAAACACGCTAGTGGTAATCTACTAGTAAATTATGCAGTCACATGCTAAACAGAAATAAAGAGTCTCCTAGGTAAACAGGAAAGCACACTTCACGAGAACAAATGTCCACCCCTTCAGAAATGATCATTATCACTATACAGCCTCAGAGCACTTCTTGCTCCCTTTTCTTAAGCAATCGATCCCAGGATGACGTCACCCAGTAACGGGAGCACTTATTGGCTATAACTCCTTAACAGAAACATTTGAGTAATTTAACATTTAATTATTGCAGGTTTGTATCATATTCTGAGTTTATTTTAATTAATTTTGATGAATACTAAATCTGTTTTTTGAGAGTGATATGAATTAATGCACATGCACATTAACGTACACAATGCCTCTGTATTTCTGATTTCTCCCAACATGGGGTCAGGAGACGTGTCAGTCAATAAATAAGAAAAAAAAAAAAAAAAAAAAAACACCTCAGTTATATTACTCTAAAATTAAAAAGTAATGCGTTACTTTACTAGTTACTTGGAAAAAGTAATATTATTGTGTAACTCGCGTTACTTGTAAAGCGGTACCCCCAACACTGATCAGGACCATATGTGGCACAGGCTTCCTTAGAAGTAGGATTGCGCCCGTGCCACAGAGGATGCCAACAGAGACATAAATGCTGCAACCTGTTCATGCATGAGAGCATGTCTGGAGAAGCGAGCAGAGCAGTAAAATAATGAATTATTGATTGCTAATTTGAATAAGTACAGTATAACAGAAACAATATCTTAAAGGTAACATATCATGAAAATCTGACTTTTTCAGGTTTTAAGTGTTATAATCAGGTCCCCAGTGCATCTACTTACCAACGAGTGCATCTGATCTCGCTCCCCTTGTGACGTTGCAAAGGGATATCATTATAATATTACCACCCCTTTTTGATTTCACAAGCGACAATGGTGTACCAGTTCATATGTCATGGCGAGAGTTTGAGCAAAACATGCTAAAAGAGCCTCAGAGGAGACAAGAGAGCAGTGCATTTGTTGATTTATTAACTGTAACTTATTATATTGCTGCTGCCACACAGATCTGATATAAATGTGAAATTTATTTCCCAGCTGTTACCTGTCACATACATAATTAACCGACTGTTTTTGTAACTCGAGTGTTTTTAATATAAACTTGTGTGTGAATAAAAACTTTAAACTCACATGCCTTTGACAGCCACTTTCTGTCAGTGTCTTTCAGATGTATCCACTAAAACCTTATATCAGAAGTTTAAACTAATATGGTTTAAAATGCATGATTTCAGCTCGATAACTATGACAATCAGAATCGAAACAGATGTTTTCTTTAGCAGGTACGAGCTGAAATGGCTCAGATCTATTCTGGAAAGGGGGCGAGAACTAGCAGCTCATTTGCATTTAAAAAGACAGTGACGGAAATCAGAGTGTTTCCAATATTATGAAGCTGCAGACCCGGAGACCCAACAGCACTCTCAGCCCTGCACGCTCAGACGCTCAGAGCTGCACTTCCAGACCTCTCGCTTTTTCAGACAGTGCCACTTGATGTTTGGATGCCGTGGCTTTGTAGCTTTGCTGCCGTGGATGGACCTCTGTCGGTCCAACAGTGGCAAGTGGAGAATGACCTGGCAGTCCACCAGCGTTTTTTGGGTGGCACAAATTCATCAGCTTAACACTGTCACTGTAATGATTGGGGCAGACGAAGGCGGATCCAAATGCAAGCATTTATTCATTGGCATGGTCATACACAGGCAGGGTCAAATCAATGGCAGACAGAAGCAATGGAGACAGGCAAACTCAGAGTAGAATATCCAGGCAGAGATCGGGGCAGGCAGCAAACAATCAGTATCCAGAAAACAGTCCAAAGACAAAACACAGAAAACAAACACGGGAATAACACTCGGAAATTAAACACAAGGGAATTCAAGAATTCGCATAGACTATTGTGTGACTGTGATATTTAAGCAGTGTGTGATGAGTGAGGGGATGAGCTGCAGCTGACGTTGATGATGCAATTGCTAGCAGGTGTGGGTGAGCAATGCATGGTGGGAATTTGAGTCCGTGTGTCCAATGGAGGTGTGAATGGTGCAATGGTGGATGGGAAATGAAGTCTGGGTAATATTTAGAGAGTCCTGTGTTAGAGTGAGTGATGAGAGTACCCTCAGGCAGAGCTTGAGGGCACTTGTGACAGTCGCACCTCCGTCAGCAGTTTTACAGTTAAAAGGAATCTGAAGCACTGAATAAAAATAGGGGAAAAAAATTATGTAAATGAAATATATAATTTGAACGATCTTAAAAAACAACAGTACAAAATAATAAAAATAGCAATCAAATAGAAAATCAATAAAAATAAGTTTACACCTATATGAATAAAGCTACAAAGCTTTAATATTTTTTACTTTTTATAATTATTATATTTTTTTGTGTGTGTTATAATGTATATCTCTTTAGTTGTTTATGTTTATTTAAATGCTGTGTGATGTGTTTTGGAGTAAAACAAAAAAAGCCCTGCCTCCTTTACTTAATTTTGATATTCTAGGTACTATCAAGAGTTTTGTGACATTGTTTAGCTTACTTTGCTAAAATGTTGAATTTTTCTCAATTTTTCTTTTTTTTTTTTAAACATTTGGTAGTTTTGGTCAGGACTGAAGTTGATTAACAGATTTATGCAAAAAAAAAAAAAAAAAAAAAAAAAAAAAAAAAAAAATTTT
>JAUMHE010000063.1:524944-541720 GCA_032359235.1 Enteromius mattozi | reverse complement strand
GTGTAAAGCTGCTTTGCAATGATATGTATCATGAAAAGCGCTATACAAATAAATTTGAATTGAATTGAATTGAATATACTGGCTGAATCAGGCATTTTTATTTTGTTTCATTTTATTTATTTATTGAGATAATCTGATTTTTTTCAAACAATTTTATTTATGTTTATTTGTGTTTGTGTGTGTGTTTGTTTGTTGAGAGAACCTAAAATCTAAATGCATCAGGTTGAATACAATTTTTCCCAACAGTATGTATTTAGTTAGTAGTTAGTTAGTGTGTGCTGATGTCTTTCCAAGTAATCAGACATATTATTTTCATCTGACAATTGACAAAACGGAGTGAAAAATTTTTTTCAAAGACTTAAAGAGCACTGAAGGAGGAATCCAAGCCGACACCTTTACCAGCCAACTCCATCACCCTTGAAACTGCATAAAAATGTGCTAAAATCATTTCAGATCACAGCAAGTGCAAAGCAACACCCTGGCAACCACATAACAATGTGCTAAAACTTTGCTGAATACACAGCGACTGTGTAGCAATGACCTGGCAACCGTCCTCAGTTCTATAGCATTATTATGGTGGTGAGTTATGCATCTTTCCGGTAAATATCACTCACGCTTCAGAAAGTGTAACAATCTAGTTTGCATTAAAATCTAATTTACTTATTTTAGTTGTTGAAAATGTCTTTGCCACGTGGTCGGTGAATTAAAAGAGAAACCAGCATTGTTGAATTAAACCAACAGCATATTTTCTACAGGTATTTAGGCATGGATGCCTTCATAAGATTATGATTCATTCTATCCTCCCACTCTGAGGGTTGCCTGGGCTTTTATTTGGGTAAATGAAAGTAGGATTAAACAGAAAAGGTTTTATTTTTAGAGGTGTTTTATTTCACAGCCCCGAGGATGCAGTGAAAACAAAGTAAACTATTTTTGGCCATAAGAGCCTCAATAACTTGTTCTTTGGTTCTCATTCAGTTGCATAAGTTTTACATCATGTGCCACCCACTGATAAGAAGATACTTTGGTTAGTTTAGCAGAGAGGGAAGGGCAGGTCAAGTTAGTATAAATTGACACTCCAAAGACCCTGCGTGATATACACAGCACATCATGTGCCCACTTTAACATTACCACCTACACTGAAAGCATGGGGTTACTGAACTCACTAACTGGGGCAATGATTGTTGAATTCACAGTGAGTTGACACTTCAAGGCATGTGCAGCCTTCCATAATTTATAAACAATTTTCAGTTTGATTAAGGCTTTGAAATGAAAGACGCTGTCAAGATGAAGTCCAAGGTACATGAAACTTTGATAAGTGCACAGTTTACCAGTTGAGCAGGCACGCTTTCTTTTCGAAAGGTTATATTAGAGAGCAAAAAAATAAAAAAAATAATTTCTGTTGTTTATTGTGCTGGGAGTATAGCAATTTCTTCTCTTTCTAATGGTTGCAAAAATAGCCGTAACCAAATAGTCATTTCATTTCATTTTTGGGGGGGCTTTGTATTAAGATGAATTGGAACGCTAACAGTTTCAGGTATATTAGATATCCGTGGCTAGGACAATCATCACCATTACAACCTGTTTCACAGCATGAAGAAGACAATACAGAGGTCCAGTACGCTAATGGGTTAGTCATTTGTAGGCTATTGCTTTGCCTGAAATAATTTATTTGAGACAGCACTTTATTTCTACACAGCTTTTTATGTGAGCAATCGAGCAAAAGGTGCCTGTCAAAATGTACTTAGACACAAAAATGCTTTTACTATCATTAAAGAAAACCACTTTATTATTGTACGAGAATGAACAGATAGAGCCAGATGCATTGGTCCTGATCTGAATATATAAATCATTGCGTTTATTCACACACGTGTCCCCGAGGAAACACTCAACATGAATACATCCGCAATCATATATCACGGTGGCAGGAATAAAATGGAAAAATATGCCCAATGCCAATAAATCACTGCTTAATTTACTTTGCCCTGCCAGTTTGGAGAATTCACTGCATTTCTGCTTGGAATTGAGAATGACCGTCCCAGCAACTCTCTAAAAGTGCTAGCTGATGTAATAAAAGAAAAAAACAATAGACCAAAATCTTGATGGATTTTATTATTGCTGTTGTAAAACTTAAAGCGTTAACCCTGAGATTTGACATTTTTACTGAGAAAATAAGTAAATAAATAAACTCAGGTTGATATGCCATGACTTTTATAACTTTTAAAACATAAATGCATGAATAAGTTTGTTTTGTTGAATTTTTTTTACATGTGTTTAACACACCCCAACAGAATTATTATTATTATTATTATTGTTATTATTGTTATTATTATTAGTATATTAGTTGTGTTATAAACTAAAACAACTGATTAAGACAAAAACTGTTAATTTAAAAACTATTTTGGAAATGTTAAATACAAAAACATTAGAAAGTAAGCTAATGGTTGAGGAACAAAAATAGTTTTAGATTTAAAATTTTGCATGTACTCATCACAAATTAAATTGCAACACAACATTAATGGGGTTAAATCCAAAACTGACTTAATTATTTTGGCCTTTTTTAGCCTTTGGTCTTTAGTTGCATTAACTTTTAATGATAAATATCCATTAAAAAAATCAATATGGCATTGGACACAGAAAGTGATTGGGTAACACATTACAATAAGGTGTCATTTGTTAACATTAGTTAATGTATTAACTAACATAAACAAACAATAAACAATACATGTATTATGCTATGTATTAATCTTTGTTATTGTTAGTTAATGAAAATACAGTTGTTCATTGTTAATTCATGTTAGTTCACAGTGCATTACTAATGTTAACAAAAACAATTTGTGATTTAATAATGCATTAGTAAATGCTTAATTAACATTAACTAAGATTAATAAATGCTGTAGAAGTTCATTCTTAGTTCACGTTAACTAATGTTGTTACCAGTGATTGACTGAACAATGTCAAGCTTTGCTTATCTGTCAAATGATTAATCACATCCAACATAAAAGATTTTTGTTTACGTTATATATATAAGTGCACTATGTATATGTATTATGCATATATACATGCACATACACAATATATTTTGGAAATAGTTACGTTTATAAAACGATCAGCTGAAATTCTTATACATAAATATATTTAATATGCAAACATAACACATTTTTCATAAATATATACACGGCATGTGTTTGTATTTATACTGTATATAAATAATAAATACACACAGTATATACACACATATTATGTAAACAAAAAACTTGAATGAATAGTTTGACAGCACTGCTAATACGTGAAATCATTCACCCTTTGAAGAATAAAAATACAGCATAAAGCTATCGTAAAGCTTCAAACTTGCAAAATAATCATAAAGTTACATTGCCTATACTCTTATGATTATTTTATGGTGCTTTTGGGTCCCTTATTGATGTCTGATCACTTCCCCACTCCCCATTCATTTTAACAGAATACAAAAGAGCATAGTCTTTCGATTTGTTGCCGATACAACATCAGAACGAGAATACAGTAGTAACTATGAACTATTCCTTTAAATCTTTTATCAGTTTACTTTCACTCCTGCTTCTCGTCTACTTCATGAGCTGCATAAGAGTATCAGGAGTGTGCTCCCAGCTGGCGAGATAAAGGACGCCTGAAATATGTGATTGCCAATGATAGGACTTTTGAAAGGAACATACTCTGGTTTTGAATTATTGAGCAGTGCATTCAAGGGATGCCCGTGCTGATTACTACACCTCAAAGAGCCATAATGAAGCCATTCCCGCAAGGACATGAATTGGATATATCTAAAATGTCAATATCAAACCAGGAAGACACATGAAAATAGACAACCTTATAATGTCCTTTAGTCTATAGAGACCCTGAGATCTCTCCATCTGGCAGAAAGCAAATCCCATTAGAGACACATTATATTTAGATGTGCATTGTGTCATTGTATCCTCCCTGCTGAGTATACTTACCTTAAGTTGCTGTGGTAGGCTGTTCTGCAGTTAGAAACAATAATGACACCTTCAAGATGTCCGTAACCTTTGCATTTAGACTATAGAGAAAAGGAATAGCAATATGTGCGATATAGCAATATTCTAATAAAGAAACTGAATCTTCTGGCTTTCTGTGAAAACACAATATGGGAACAATCTTTGCATTTGCTGTTATGGTCTTGCTGTGAGGTTGTATTACTCAAACTATGTGCACGGTAAAAATAAATAAATATATAAATAAAAACCTGTTGAGGGTAAAAAAAAGCAATATGATTGAGATTGTTTTCCTTCCTCCTTTTCTCCCAATAACATTCTTAGTCACAGACACCAGAAAAACACATTTAAATTTGATCGCCCACTAAATGCAAATTGGCTCAATCTGCAAATAGATTCTAGTCATGGTATCTAAAGATATCTTAGTAACACTGTAGTATAGAGACCAATTCTCACTATTAAGGTTTGTTTGGCTGTTTATTAGTGCTTATAATGCACATATTCTGCATGATCATATTCTACTGTACATACCTTATCCTATCCAATACATATACCTAACAACTTCCTTAATAACTATTAATAAGCAGCAAATTATTAAAGTGAAGCAGTCGATAGTTTGTTAATGGAGATAATGTGTTAATTGAAGAATTGGAGAGAATATTTAAAATAAAGTGTGAGCATTTTTCCCTCAACAAATTATCAAGTAGCAAATAAACAAATGAATAAAGATAGAAATAAATAAGTAAATAAACAAATTGATTAAATCCCAGACAGGGTTTTATATGGCATTTTAATATGAAGTGAATTTAGCAGTTTTTGTTTTGCAAAATGTTCTCTTCTTTGGAGGCAAGAAAAATATTATGCAATTATTTTTAGATAGATGCATTTGGACCTCAACACAAACTTTAATAACTGTGGCAACCAACAAACATCATTAGGTAAAAACGATGAGCTCTTAAAATCACCATACAACAGTGACAACAACAGCAGCATCAAGAAAGTCAGTAAACAGTCAAACAATAATCCTCAATGGTAACGCTATCATTTATTCATGCTTACTGGGAGCTTGCAATCCTTTGAACAAATCTGCGATATTCTCTAATATGGCATAGTAAGAAATAAATAGTTAAATAAATAATACAAAAAAGATTGGAACAATATTTAGGGGAATATTGTTGAGCTAACATGCTTTTATGTGGATTTAAAGTGATTTGTTTGATATGTGACTAAAAGCCCCATTTATGAAGAAAATGCAATTCTTCATTTTACACTGTAATGAGGCATTTCCTTTACAAAAAAATTAACAATCACATTTTATTGTAAACAATGTGAAACAAATAATTTTATATTCACTTAATTTTGTTACTTTTTGTTGATCGTGTGGCAGAGCATTTGATTTAAAGAGTTGTTGTTGTTTTTTTTTCTTTTCTTTTCCAAACAGCAACACACACAGTGCTGCTTATTAATGTTGACTGCATAACATTTTGTATTTAAATCAGATCAAACTGAAAACAAGCAGAGGTTGCGAAAGGACTCTAAGCATGGCCGATAACAACAGCAATATTACAAACATAACATTACAGAACAAAAATAAAACTTAATGGGTGTATACAAATAAACTTTCATCCTCCCAATCTGGGTCATAAACAACCCAGATCTATTCATTTGCCTGCCCTTCTGTTTTAATTTAAATGTTTTTATCATTTATTGATTTTTTTTTAGTTGATCATTTTTAACATCCCTTTCTGTTTCTTCACATCTGCAGTGTTAATTAATAAAAAATGTTGGTCACACAGATAGGGAACATTATTAACTATGACTTCTCCCTTAACAAATTCCTATTTTGCTGCTTATTAATACAGTAGTTAGGAAGGTAGTTGTTAAGTTTAGGTATTGTGTATAATTAAGGATGTAGAATAAGATCATGTACAATAAGGCATTAATATGTGCTTAATTACTACTAAATGGCTTATATTCTAGTAATATGCATGCTAATAAGCAACTAGTTAAGATAAATTAAAAAGAAGTGCTGTTGAGTTTATAACTCACAATGCTAAATAATGCAGTGACACTTTAGTTCATTCATTTATTCATGTTTAAAGGTTGTTTTCCTTTTCTTTTCTTTTTTTCAGATAATCAGCATTCAGCCATTGTGTAAGACATTTCTCAGACATTTACTGTCACGTTAACACAATCCTCTAGCAAAACAAGATATGATCTTAAGATAAAAGTTAAGAATGTGTAGCCTAATGTGAACTCCTAAAACTAGCTCCTTAAAAAAAGAAGTGATTTGACAACAAACTGAATTTTGCACTGCTTAGTCTCCCAAGCCTGGCATACGATGACTTAATTGTGCAGAGACCTGTCCAAAACACACTGGATTTCTCTCAATGGTCATTCCACCATTCTCATAAAGATATCATTCACATCCAGATCTAGAAATCTGCCATTTTTGACAAAGCCAGACCTGGATTTAAACAGAAAAAATGAATGACATTATGAGAGCAAAGTGCCAAAATTGTAAATGCAGCTCGGATTTGGGTCGTGAAAAAGTTTGAAATGTGCTCGCATGCTATTATGTGTTTGAAAAGACACTTGAGGACAGACTTTGCTTTTGAATCACAGAGGACTGACTTGCCTATTAACACAAAGCCATTCTTTAATCAGTACCAAATGCCTTTAGAAGGAGATTGTTAGCTCCAATTTTAAACTGGATAATCATATAACTGCCTGTATAATTGGATTTATCATTGTAGGTCTGCTTTGCATGATTGATAGATCTGAGGAAAGCACTGTGATTCAAGGTCAGCATGCAGATATGATCAGTCTCAGGGCTATTAGTGATATAACGTCAGTGGTCAGACAGGCAAACTGGTTAACTGTAACAATTCTGCAACCACCTTTGGACTTTTTCACATTTTTTTGTAATAACATGCAGCCAATACAGATTTATTTTCCCCTTCTGTATTTATCAGTTAAATAAGTATTAATTTGTTTGTTTCATTCACTTCTGAAATGTTCAGAGCAAATCTACATTTTTATAGCTATCGAAAATCATTCTACCATTCTCTGGCATATACAGTCTTTGAAGATCCCATGAAATGGTAAGATTAATGTTAAAAAAATCTAGACCATGATGAATGCTTTAGTCTTCAAGTTGCAAGTAGCTCTGCAGTGTAAATAATTCATGTGCAAAGTTATAATTTCTGTCAATGGCTCTTGTATGCAATAGCCAGCCCCTCCTGGCTCATTTGGAATCAAACCCCTCTGGCAGTGTAATGATGCAAGGGAACTTTGTTAACTAAGTAAGTATTCCTGTGGAGAATCAATTGACTACACAGACATGCAGGTGGAGGAAAGACAGCTTTGAAGTAAAATAAAACCAGCTGAGGACTATTTTTTTTACCCTTCTCTCTCCCTCTCTCTCTCTCTCTCTCTCGCTTGATTTAAAATATGTAATCAGTTGATGATTGCATGAGTCTATCACAGTGCAGGATTCAAGGATTCACTACACTACGTAAGCCCTCTTGTCACATATTAAGTGCTGTCATCAAAACATTGAAAAATGTATGCTTTATTATTATTTTTAGCATTACTATTTCTATTAATAATATTATAGTTTATAATGCCTGACAAATGCAGCTCCATGCAATCCCTACACCTCTTCGAATTCCTGACAAAGAACATTTTAACCTGATTGGAAAGAAAAAAAAAAGTGCCTGTGGTATTATATCTGCAAAATTTGTTTGCTTCTTGTTGCTTCTTGCAAAAATCCCATGACTGGCACTAAAAGTGTGTTTAATTTTATCAGAATGATAAACGTGAATATTGCAATGTTTTAATACATTGGTGGTTGTACTGTACGCATTGTGGCAGTTCAGAAATGAAATGTCTGGTGAGTGGCACTAAAAGGTTAACTCTGCATCGTATTAGAAAAATAACATACCACCTACAATAGTTCTAACCCATAAGAAAGGCAAACGTAAGATGATAACACATTTGCTGGAGCATTTTACAAGTGTTTGACCTCTTTTATTGAGTGTTGTGACCCATGTTTCTCAGGACTCCTACCCGAGTGCTTCACATCACTGTTTCATGTGTGTTACAGAGCAAGTTTAAAAAAGCCATACATATAGAGCTGGTTCTGTTATGTAAATGCTGAATGGATTTGTTTACAAATCATGGACTAGGTGTTTTGAGGTCATAATTGAGTATTGTGCAATTACCCGTGCAAAAGTAAATCTTAATCAACAGTCTGCCCCTGCAAGTCTTTGCAACTTGTGTGAAAAAGAATAAAGGTTGTTGGTGTATTACTGTCTCAGCTTTTGTACGTATTAAAAGATAACTTCATGTAAACTTGCTCAGTAGCTCACCCGGTAAACCACTGCATGCTATCCAGAGTGCTTTGGTATGAGCCTGGAAAAACACAATCAACAATAAAAGAGCTGAAAGATTCATAAGGTAAAGCAAAAAAAAAAATAGTTGCTTAAAAGTAAATGTGTTTTTATCTCAGTATTAGTTACACTTAGTGTGGGTGGTACGTTATATTAAAGCAAAACTTTAGAACTGCAGAAATGTCACCAAAGGTGAGTTTTTCCAGTGAGCCTGCTGTTTTGGACATATTTAGCCACACATTTTACATCCACAAAATAATTATATTTTGCTGATTAATACTTGTTAAGGTATCACACCACAGGATTGTGGCAGTAGGTCCACATGACATTACATTAAACATTACGTAACTGTAATTACTTAGGATGCAAAACTCTCCTTCTTCCAATTTAGAAGATTAAAAAAGTGTTTTTCATACATTCTGCTGAGATTCTGATTAGTAAAATTAGTATAAAAATTTGTGATAATCATTACCCAGCCAAAGAAAGAAAACATGAGAAATTAAATATTGACTTTTATCTAAAATTACAAGTGATCTGCCCGTTTAAACACTGTACAATAAAGAGTGCAAAACAAAACCTAGCGAGAGCACAAAGAGAAGAAAACGCTTGATGACAGTGAAAGAGATGAAAATGCAAAGAAGAGTCATCCCTTTTATTTTTCAGTAGGACAGTTATGAAATATTGCTCAGGCCCTTCTGTGCCACTGCATGCTGCATCCGGGCGGTCTCGCCAATTGGGCGACTCCCGGTTTTGAGTGGGGATAAAAACAAAATGTCTGCCACACTTTGGGCCGGTCTGTTTGTGCTGTGTGCCTGGACCACTCACCCGCTACCAGTCAGACACATGGTGCCAGCGCACAAGCTCCTCCAACCGATGCTCCGCTGGCGACAGCTGTTCTCTCGCTGACTGAAGTCTGGGCACATGGCGAGGCGTGGCCGTCTGCGTGCAAACACAATCGCTGCAGCGCCATGCCTCGAGGCAATGGCTTAGGCATGCGTGTCACAACGCATATCCGTCCTTCTGCTCTGTTCCTTACTATCACACAAACATTATTGCATTATGAGACACCAGTCTGGTCAGTTGCGACTTGGGCATGGAAATGGAGACTTGCACTCTGGGCAAAGCAGCCTTGACTGGGAGGACTTCCTCCAAACTGAGCCTGGGGTCCATCAGTGACCCAGTTTGTGCACAGGCTAAAAGTTTGGGCTCTTTCAAGTCGGTTGGGCACATGACCTAAGAAACGCTGTCACTCCACAGGAGCGTGATCAATCGTTTGAGGATAATCTGACCAATTTTTGAACAAACGCATGCTTGATCGAACAAACACTTCACCAGATGTACACTTGAGGGATGCTATTATTTTAAAATGCTACTGGTGACTATAAAAAAGCACCCTCGGGGAAGGATTCATGCTAAGAAAATACATCAACCATATCGCTTTTTTTTTCTTTTTCAAACACCATGACAAATTAAATGTGTAAATGGAATAAACTCAACCAAAAGAGCAAGACTGGACAACAGTAGCATGTTCAGTCTTGAAACATATACAGTGTGAATTTATGAGAAAGATATAGAAACTATAAGAACTAAATGGCAAATCAATGGACCCAATCATCTACTCTCTCATGGGGTTAAAGGAGCATTATATTGGCTTGTGAGAATTAACTATTGAGAAATAAGCTCAGCCGAGAAAGAGACCGATGCAGCTGGCTTATTATATGAATCGCTGCTTTCGCAGGTAAGTACGTAATTAGGGTTAAGACCTAAATAGGTTCTTTCTTAACATGTAAACATCCCCATTAGCTTTGATGTTAAAACCCTCTTGGTTGAAGTAATGAGGTAAAAACTTTAGGCTGTGAGGGCATTGTTCAATACGTCCAGTAAGACAAACTTTAAACCTCTTAATTGTGTCATGTGGTCTTGCATGAGTGTTTTTGGTGGTTGTTGATTTTAACTTTGCACTTCGCCAAGGGGTTTTTCATTGATGCATCTATGTTAAAGCATCGGTTCATGGTTTAATTAGTCATGTGTTATAATGAGCTCATTATAGTAAACGAAGTGGTTAATTAAAGCACCATATATGTGGTAAGCATAGCTAATGAAGGAATGAGACGCTAACAGTAGTATGCAAACTAACTTTTGGGATTTATTCATCAACTGTACTCTATGCCCAGTATAATGTAAAGTCAAGAAAGCTTTGGGAAATTACTTTCCATTTATTCTACCTTCTATGCAAGAGGGATCAATCTGCACATCTCTCAGAATTAGCATGTTTCATAATTAAGTTGGTTTAGCAGAAAATGGCCTAAAGTGAGTGTGTATTTCTGTTTTCTCTGTGCTGTTAGATCATTTTGGCAATCTGACAGGGGCCCAGAGCCATTTACTTACATTCCTTTATGCTACAGAGTTGAAACTGTTACATTAAATGCTCTACCTGAAGCAAGAAGCAAATGTGTTAAAACAGCCCATGAACAGAAATCACCTTTAGTTTCACAATAAATGCTGCACAAAGTGATTTGCCCCAGTGGGAGACCAACATCTTCTGCTGGTGCTGGAACATTATAAAAAATTAAAAACAACAACAACAACAAAAAAAAAACAAAACAATGAAAGCCCTCACTTTAACACTGAAATCATAAACAAAAATTAATATTGCTCATGTCCAAAAGCCTAAAAACATAACCTATATAAAAATGTTGGAAACCAACAAAGGATGGTAATCCAGAGAGAAATGTAAGATATAAAGCAATATTTACCCAGATAGGAGATGTTACTGGATATTTTGATGAAATACCACTGTGAAAAAAAGAAATATACTTTAGAAAACTTCTAAAATGATTAGGCTCCTTATTATAGAAATAATATTCCTTTAAAAATACTTACAACAAATACAAAACTGAAGGTTTTTGACCTTTATTTACAATTACATGGAAATATATTGTATAATGTGATACAATATGATAGGAACTGATAAGAAATTCAGTTTTACCTTGAGAGTGCTTGAACAAGCACAATGTTAAAAGCTGTACATTGTATTAAATTAAATTAAATAGAATATGCTTTTCATATATATATATATATATATATATATATATATATATATGTATAATTTTTCCCTTATGACCTTGCTGGATCTCACTAACCTGATTTTACCAAGTGCAACATGTGCAAAATTATGATTAACCAATCAGATTTGAAGAAACAGTTTACAGTTTTTGTGAAGTTTAGGCTTACAGTCAGTGTTTAGTGCTTGTACATCAATGTCAGTCATCTATCATTTTAGGCATTACTCATGGGTTAGGTGTAGAGATATGGTCAAGACTATATTTTTGCATGAAAATGTTGTTCCAGGGTCAACAAAATGTGTTGACCTAGGGACACATCAAACTTGGCAAAATCAGGATGTGCATTGGATCTTCAACAGTTTGGTTGAGTAGACTCTGAGAGATGGAAAACTTATAGCAATTATTAAATATTTTAATTTGTGTTTTGAAGATGAAGAAAATGGTAATGCTTCTCATACGTTTGTTGTTACACTGCAAGTTTTAATTATTGCAGTTCTTCTCAAAGCCGTTTGGCCTGATTGATGTCATGTAATCTTTCATTTTTGTCATGTTCTGAAATGTTTAGAAACAAGACTGCAGAAAAAGCAATCTTACCTGTATGTTAAGCAATACATATATATGCCCACAATGTGGACATTTGAAACCTCATGAAACTTCTGGAATGAAACATCTCATCTTGATTCAGGACTAACATGAAATTGCATCATCAAGGAGCAGATCCACTGAGCAGCAGCACCACCGTTTGGAGCTGTTGACTCTGGAAGACGCAGTCTTTGTAGCTGTCTCCGGAGAACAAACACCCCGTGTACGGCCTCATTCAGCCCCTTTTCACACGCTGACGGGATCAATATTGAAGCTTCAAGAGAGAAGTCCAGACTTAAAAGAATCCCAAGCATATTTTAACCTTAAACTTGGAGTTGACAGGCTCACCTCAGCCAGCTCAGTTACCTTGGGAACCAACTATGGAATGAGAAGATGAATAATGCATATATGAGAATCTGAGCTTCTAAAAATAAATAAAATAAATAAATAAACCAGTTGACAGCCTGTTTATTAGCCCAGCAGTCATGATGCTAAAATAAAAAGACATTAAGTTGCGCTTTGCATGAAACAAAGTCATTCTCAGGTTTGAGTCGAGTTTTAAAAAAAGGTTTCAAGATGCAAAAGCCCCTTGGCAATTCACCCAGTAACACCTTATACTCAGCTCTTTCCTACAGTCCTCCTCTGCCTGAGAAGCAAAACATAGCTGAAAAATGACAGCTGTGTGACAATTAAAGAGTTCAGCCATCAGCAGCCACCACTGGGGGGAAATTTTCTTGGCTGTCAAATGGCTTATTATATTCAACCACCTGGCAATGACTTGGATAGCAGACAGTCAGTTAAAGGCCAATGGTGGGGAGTTTCAAACTGTTTACTCTCATTTAGATAGCCATTGTTCCCGCTTCTGCCTTTCAAGCACAAAA
Source organism: Enteromius mattozi (assembly GCA_032359235.1). NCBI lineage: Eukaryota > Metazoa > Chordata > Actinopteri > Cypriniformes > Cyprinidae > Enteromius > Enteromius mattozi. The sequence goes on along the minus strand of JAUMHE010000063.1, from coordinate 528,812 downwards.
CACTTCACAGGCCTTGTGAAAGAAAGGAAAACCATATTCTGAGAGTCTATTTTGACGAAATGAACAAGCATATTGTTTTGATTAACTAATGTTAGGCAAAAAAAAAAAGGAAAATGAACTTTTCCATGTAATTAGATTAGGTCCATACAACAAGATTAAAACCAACTCAGTTAAGCAAAATGTTTTGTGAAACTGAGTTAATAGATTATTATTATCATTATTATTATTTAGAGTAAACATCTTTAAAATAATCAATTAATAAGTAAAATTAGTGCAAAAATACATGGTGCAGAATAGTAAAATGTTTTCAGAAAATATATCAGAAATAAGTTTGTTTCTAACATTAAGCATAAAAAAAACAAAAATGACATATTTAGCCAAGTATATATACATATATATTTTTTTTTTGTTGTTGTTGTTTTTGTAACACTAGATTGATGAATTAATGTATAAAAAACATAACAATTATTTATGTCACTTATAGATATTGTAAATATATGTAAAATAAAATATAATTGTATTTTTTGCATTTTTGGAATAGCATTTGGTTGGTCCATTCCATTTGACTACATTGCATAGTCCTGAAAAAGGGTTGCTTAAAGTATATTTTTGATAGCCCATTGGCTGAGCCCATTTTGGCTTCTTTGATGGTTAATTTTGGCCTCTGCATATGTGTTTCTCAACTGGGATCTGTTTAATTTTCAAATGTTTGTTCATCGCGTTCACTGTAATGAAGCTTAACTAAAACATGATCTATATCTGAAATGCAAATTTTGTATTAAAGAAATGTCCTCTTAGAAAATGTTCAAGGGACGCATCACAAGCACGGTATGTGTGTCATCTCAGCTGCTGAAAAATTTAGTAAACCTGAATATCATATATCACTTCTTAACGCACTCAAACAAACAGAATAAAAGAAGAGGCTTTTTCTTCATATGATGAAATATTCATATGCATATACTTATTTAATCAAATCACAGTAATGTACAGTACATGATACTCGATTATTTATGCTTTGCCATTTTCGTAATTCTCAAGCATAACTATTGCTATTTTTTTCTAAGAGTTAGTGGTGTTAATGTACTCCTATTATGGATTTTTGGAAATGACCTTTTATTCAGTGTGTAACACAGCTCGAAGTGAATGAAAACATCCTGCAAAATTTTACATTTGAAAGTGCACTGTGTATAAAAGTTATTGTCTCTCAAAAGAAAGAGTCGACTGAATCATTGAAACAAGACATTTTTTAAAACAAATCATGTTTATATGACACATTAGCATATCACCCGCCCACTTGCTGGTCTTTTTGTGTTGGTCTGAATGAAATTGCAAATTCATTCTTTGCTACTAGGGGCTGCTTTAGGAGCATTAAAGGGGTCATATGATGTTGCTAAAAAGAACATTATTTTGTGTATTTGGTGTAATGCAATGTGTTTTTGTGGCTTAAGTTTACATTATTTTCCACATACTGTATACTATTGTTGCTCCTCTAAGCCCCGCCTCCTGAAACGGGTCAATTTGTACAAAGCTCATCGTTCCAAAAAAGCGAGGTGTGCTCTGATTGGCTAGCGATCCGGTGCATTGTGATACCTCAAGCGTTTGACGGAAATTTTACGGGCCTTACCATAAAGTGATGCTGCGTCCCAGCGCTATGACACCAAAACAATAAAACACATTACAAACGAGGTATTTGTTGCATTTGAATAGTAAGTAACAGATTATTTTAATAAGAAAATGTAACATACTTTAAGATTGTGAGTCAGAAGCACCAGACTGTTCTTGCAGAGGAAGAATTGCCCCATAGTCTCTGTGCACAGCCAGCATAGGCTGCTCCTAGGTTCAGGAAATAGTCCTCTGTAAATGTGTTGAACACACTCTAATATTTGTTTTGAACTGTTCTGGAACAGTTATATATAAACAACTTAATGCTCATTTGTAGTTTGTCTTTTTTTGCAAGCACGTTAAGCAATAGCTCTGCCTTCTTTCTTTGCATAAACATTTGGCCGGTGTTATGAAAGCCCCCCCCCCCCCCCACCCCACACACACACACACACACACACACACACAGACACACAAACTTTGTAATGTATTTTGATAGTATTTTGTTTTCCCACTATAGAAGTCAATGGTAACCAAAACAGCCTGGTTACAAACTTTTTTCAAAATATCTTCCTTTGTGTTTGGCATAACAAAGGAATTCACAGGTTTGGAACTATTCGAGGGTGACTAAATGATGACAGAAGTTAAATTTTTGGGTGAACTATTCCTTTAATTTGACCAGCACATATCCAGCTAGCAACACTAGCTACATGATAACAGCCACCCACCAACGTAAGGCATAAAGGTCACAATTTTGCAAGATATCTGTTGCTAGTTTATGAACATCCACTGACAGAAAAATATAAATTTTCTCCTCTTTACATCTGTCGCTTCTTCCAAAGAAGCCAAAAGCAGGTTAGCCGTGGAGATTTCAGTAGTATAATTAATCACTGGCTGTCAAGCGCAAACAAACAGATTCAAAGTGCTGCCAGCTTTTGCTGGGGCGTTACTGCTAGGCCTTTTTTCGTAGACAAATTCACTTTCTGACCTATGCGTGTCTCTTTCTGTTCCTTTCTCCTTCTCTCTCTGGTATTGCATAATGAGAAATTATTTACTGTCTCCTGCTGAAGAGCTGCATATTGTTTTATTCATCAGTGGAAGTGGCTGTACAAGACTGCGGCTAATGTTAAAATGTGCCTTTCCCTGACTGTCAAATTAGTGATGCAACAGAGAGGGCTTTTGCTGCAAAACGCTTGTCTTGTTTAAATCACTTAAAGGCAACAGCGGCATGGATAAAACACAGATGTTGTGGTTAGTGCTGCCTGTGACCAAACTAAAAACTTCCTCTGTTTTGGTCAGAACAACAAACAGTCAAATGCAAAAATATCATGGAAAGAATACCTTTAATGCCTTAAGAATACCTTAAGCTTTCATTCAGCTGAGAGAAACAGGCATCTGTAAGGGGGAGTTTACACAAGACATTTATTATTATTTATTTAATTTGTTTGCCATTCATTTACACAACAATAGCTTTTGGGAGCCTGAAAATGCGAAGAAAACTTCTTTGTTTTGTTTGTTTGTTTAAGAGAGAGAATGGGTTCAGTAATCATTTATGTAGTTAGGTAAATAGGTACAGGTACCCTGAAAAGAAAAAAAAAAAAGAAAAAAAACTACATGTTTATATATGCCTATATATTTAGAATTATTTATTTTCAAAATAATGTTTATTTTATTTTTTTTATTTTTGTTTTTGTTTGGTAGTATTGTAATTTATTGCTTTATGTGTGAATATATAATACATTTATTTTTATAGCTTTGTATTCCAGTTTAAGTAAGAGTGAAAATAAACAAACAAACAAATAAATAAATAAAAGTTAAACATCTTGACACTGCAAAAATAATTTTGGGCAATTGCATTGTACTGAAACCTACCCTTACCAATAAAAAAGAGAAAACATTATTATAAGCTGACCACTGTGAATCAGGCTAAAGTAAGGCCATAGTTTTCAAATTGCTCAAATATTGATTTTGGATCATTTTTAACCAAAAGAAAGTTACAGACTGCATTTGTAAGTGGTTACAATCAATTTATTTTAGCTACATTTAAATAAAACAAATTTAGTTGACTAACCAGCAACTAAAATTATTTAAGTGTAGCTCAAATAAATTGATTGTAGCCAACCTTAATGTCCATTTAGACATTCTGCTAACTATAAGTAACTTTGTAGCTAGATGTCAACTAATTCTCGTTTATTCACAACTACATGTCTACTAACTCTCAGAGTAGACTGTTAGGGTAGGTTTAGGGTTAGTAGAATAAGTTTCTGAT
>JAUMHE010000063.1:494716-510059 GCA_032359235.1 Enteromius mattozi | reverse complement strand
CCATCATTAAACAAGAGGTCACATGATTACATAGATTACATGAAAAAAAAGAATCACGTTCACAAAACAGAAATACAGAAATAAAAAATTAAAAAGTAATAACAAATTTTCCTTAAAACTTCTATACATGTGAGTGTTGGTATTTTTTAAATTGATTTCTACAAATATCATTACATTTTGTGCATTGGTAGGGGGTCACAAAAGTTGAATTAAATTTCATTAAAACTGCTTCATTGGATTTTTTCTAATAAATACACAAAGAATATTATATCAAACTACAGAGGTTCCTTTTAAATTTTTACATTTTATACAGTGCTGTCAAACGATTAATTGTAATTAGTTGCATCTAAAATCAAAGTTTTTGTTTGCATAATACATTTATGTGTGCTGTATTTATAAATACACACACACTTAGTATATATTTTGAAATTATTTGCACATACATATATATATATATATATATATACACACACACACATTTATATAATTATATTATTATATTATTTACATTTAATATAGAAACAGAACATACTTTTCCTAAATATGTACATGCATGTGTTTGTATTCATATATGCATAATAAATATACACAAATATACACACATTCATTTATTATGTAAACAAAAACTTTTATTTTTAATGCGAATAATCCTGATTAATAGTTTGACAGCACTAATATAAATAATATATAAAACTAACATACTTTTTTTTTTTTCATGTATACCCTGTAATATATATCCTTTCAGTGATCACTCATTATTGGCCTTCATACTAAAATGCATTTATCAGAAATCTGGACTTTTGGTAATTTAATATTACATGGGATGTATTTGTTTAACAATAACATTTTGTAAAGGCAGAACTTGACATTCTTTTCGAGTTTGTTTCTGCCAAGACGAAGGCAACAATACAAGATAGCCAAATCGTTTCACACCAAGTTCTCTTGGAAATCCACAGCCCAGAGAAACAAAAGCCGTCTCTGTTTATAAATCTCAGAGATATGTTGCTTTATCAGTCGGTGGAAAAGGGAGTCTCAGCACAGCGCAGTGACCTTGATCTGAATGCAAACTACATCTTATCATACCGTTCCTAGACCTGCCCAAACGCCCTCACAAATGATGGCCTGTGAGAAACACACAAAAGCGGCCCTGTGAAGCGAGTCGCTCCACAGTTCACATCGCCGCAATGCAGAGCTATTATTTAAAAGAGATAAAGACTTTCTCATTCAACTGTATCTGTCATGAGGAAGAATGAGTGGGATTCCCAGCCTAAAGCCTGTTGGTTTGGTAGATCAAGTCTACTTGAAGGGAAAACAAAATAACGTACTTCCCGCAGGCAACACTTCGCTTCCATTAGAAGTCGGGACCATCCACGAAAGTTAATTGAAGAGGCCATGTCTCCTCTCATAGTGCAACAGCAAGACCGTATCAGTCCATCAAGCAACTAAATCAAACACAGACGCAAATGAGCCAAAAAGCATGAAGCCTCAAAGTGTGACGAAAAATAATCCAATGAGATCCATCCAGAAAACAGTCTACACGGATTTAATAAATCGCACAGATACAAAATAAACAGCCTTATTTTTGCACAAAATATAATAGGAACGTTGGTATCTACCAATTTTTGCTTTAACTGGGTATTGTGTTTATAATAGTTGGGAAAATCAAATCAATCCAGTCGCTTTTGTAAGACAAGAGCTGATGCAAGCCAAATTTGGTTCCAATTTGTTATAATTGGTTACAGTTTCCAGCAATAGTTACAAAATATCCAGTCTAGGGCCACAAATATGTGTCTCTGTCTACATTTCTAAAATGTTTTGGGTAAATACGTCACCCAGTCTACACAGATTTAACAAAATGTGGGGATGAACAATGCTGTCTACAACAAAATGCGAAATACAATGGGACCAATGATGTCTAGCATGTTTAACTTTGTGTTGGCTGACTTTTGTTTTATTGCTGTTTAAGTCACATGGTCCAAACAGTTTAAACCAAATCAAACCACTCCAGTAACTTTTGTAAGGTTTGGTCTGATGCAAGTCAAATTTGGTTAAACTTGAGGAAGATTTGAACCCAGGTGTTGGAAGTATACACTTTTTCAGGTGACACATAATAATAATAATAATAATATCTTAGTTTTATATAGCGCCTTTCAAAATACCCAAAGTCGCTTTACAATATGAGACTTGTATGATATAAACATCCACAACTCCATTAGGTTTATTAGGTTTCATTACATTTTATCCGATACCGTTAAATGTGACTGGCAACATATAATTACGTGGGTAATTGGTAAGCTCAGAAATGAAAAGTCTGGTGTTACAACTTAAATGCCCTATCATATTTAAAATCAGCCTAAAATCTTAAACTTAACTGATAGTAAGTAAATGCAAACACAATGTTTTACCGGGTGCACTATCGAGCAAGTTTACTTCATTAGAAAGCCACACATATGGAGCTGGATTTATGCTTCAAATGCCATAATGTATTAGTTTACATATTATGCACTAAATAACAATAAATAATAAATAAGTTTATTATTCAATAATCTGCGTTTGTAATCATGATGTGAGAAATCAAATTTGTTGGCATTTTACTGCCTCTAGCGTTTATATCAGTTGGAAACTGCAGTGAGTTGCATGTATAGTTACAATTTTGCAGAAAGGTCACATGTTTCCAATGAGTTTACGTGGAAAATATCTGACAAAATGATTGAAAAACTGCAACCTGAAATTGAAGCAGCAGCAATTTAGCAGCCAATGAGATTGCTTCATATGGAAACAGTCAACACCGCTTTAACGAATGGCAGGCCTCTGTGTCGCCCAGGCTGTGAATTAACCGCCCGGTTATAAATTTCCTTCATTAGGGCACAAAACACACGGCGGCAAATGGGAAGCCGAAGTCCCCGAGGGGCCCTGTGGAGACGCACAAATTCATTTCAGATGCTCTGAGTAATCTGGCAGAAAATCACAACGCATACAGGGGAGAAAAAGCACGATGCAGCGAGCGTTTTCAGAGCAACAGTTCAGCTGACAGGAAGACAAAACGAGAAAAGCAATATCTCACCTGCTCTTCAGAGGAGTAAATAGCAGATAGCTCTTACAAAGGAAGCCCTCAACTCCCATTGCATCTGAAGTGACAATCTAACAGAGCTATTGGATCACTATAATAAACCGCTTTCAACATCTCAACCTGAACCAGCACAGATGTACACATAACCACACAGACACAAAACATGGAGATTGCATCATGTCTGGGATCTCTCAACCCGTCCGATTTTGGTCACAGCGTGACATATCAAAACTAGAGCTGGACAACACTGTCTTTTGACAATATTCAATATATTGGTATTTCTTTTAGAGGAACTGTTGTTGCCAAGAATACTGAATTCAAAAAGTAAAAGCAGTCCCATATAGCAAAAAAAAAAAAAAATTAATTGAATTTCAATGAAATTTATTTATTTTATTTTTTTAGTTTTAACCTTAAATAATAAGAATACATTTCCAATCTTATATTTAGTGCCTGCTAGAGATCAAAACTAGACTGAATGAATAATTTATTGATTGATTGATTATTGTAAGGTATGTTCCATGCTGAATTTAATTCATGTGTGTTATAAACAAGACTTTTTCTTCAAACCTGCCAGATTTGAATGCATTTTCTTGGATTCCCTATAGCTGCTTTTTAAATAAATAAATAAATAAATAATATTTATTATGTAAAATAAATTTTACAAAAATATTTTGTAGCAAATATGTTTTTGGCCATGTTTTATATAATTAAAATGTATTTGATAATATTTTTTTGCTGAATGGGGTAAAACGCTGGGTTTTTCATGAAACAGGAGCAGAACTAATCTTTTAAGGTTTTTTTTTTTTTTCTTTTTAGTAAAATGTGCTCATGAAGTGGTAAAACTGATTGGATATTATTCTTACATGAGCTGAAATGAAGTGTGACATTGCAAAGCATTTTGATCTGCCATTTTCCTTTCATTAATTTGTTAAATTAAGCAGCAATGCGATTAAAAACTGTGGAGGCTGAGTCAGAGTCAAGTCAAACACTTCTCACAGTCAAGTGAGAAGAAAGAAGACTCATTTGAAAGTGATTACAGCTCATAATGTTCAGGAAGTGAACTGTTCATAATGTTAACACATCACATTCACTATGGCACTGTGATTTCTTTACTTACAATCCCACTGCAATGACCAGAAACAGTGTGTTCAGTTATTAACATCTAGGAAAATGTAGATGCTTTCACTGAGAGTAATGAGAGCAACACATTGTTTAATTCACAGCATACACTTCTCATGATTTATTAACAATACCACTTACTGGAGTATATCTGCTTTGGGAATCATGTGCATTCCCTGTTACACAGTTTACAGTTTTAAAATAATAGATGACAAAATTTTAGATACAGTTCAACACTAATGCAAACCCTGACAAACACACACTTATGATGCATTGTCACATTGTTTTTATATATATTTATTTTACTATAACGTTCCAGTACAATACTTAATAATAAGGTTTGATTAATTAACTGCATTAGTTAACATGAACTAACAATGAAAATACTTCAAAAGCATTTATTGATCTTAACTGTTAATTTTAACATGTACTAATGCATTACTAAAATCAAAAGTGTATGCTAATAATGGACCCGAGTTAAGATAAACTAACAATGAACAGTTGTATTTCTAATAAACAAAAATGTAATTTTGATAAATGTAGATAAAAATAATAAATGTAGATGCAGTAAGTAATGCTAACCAATAAAACCTAATTAAAAAGTCTTTTTTTAAAGGCCATATAAGCTTTTAAAGGTTATTGTTTTGTTTTGCATTTTAAATGCTACTCATGATGTTATTGTGAATTTTCAAAACTATGTAGTGACAATCATACAATTCACTGGTCCATTGATACAGCCAATTACCAGCTCTAATGCAATTTTTTACTCATGTTTTCCTTTTTTAAAAATGCAATTAACACATATATAAGGATCACGCTATTCATAAAGTAATTTCATTTTACGTCGCCAGCAAAATCATGGTGAAGGTATCATGAATATTTGATATATCGCCCAGCTGTAGGTCAGACTAATGGCAGATCACACATTGCAATTCAACCCTGTGACCCAATAGATATTGATTAATGTGTTTGCTTGATTTAATTTGAGACCAGTCGGGGTCAAAGGATCCTTTGTAATCAATCAAGCCTCTGAGGAGCTGCTGGGAATGCAGGAAAAATGAAGTGGAAGGTTTGGTGCGGGGGGTTCATCAGCGAGGTGAGGCAGACATGAACAGGGTGACTGAACTAATCGCATTTAGACAAAGCACAGAAAGCACATTTCCCGAAGCCCTCGGCCCGCATCGGGGGAATCCAGTTGGTATGCTAACCGGCCGTGCTTTGTTTTTCTTAGACTTAATGTGAAAACTGTGTTTTCAGCTTAGTACAGAACTTTTGGTGGTATTTAAATGACTAATGCTCTTTTGTGGGCGGCACGAGAGCCGTAAACAGCAGATACTAGAGCAGACATGTGCTGGAGATGAGGTCAACGCTAAAACAAACACAAGCTAGCACACGGGCATTAGAGACGACAAAGCGAAACATCCGCGAAGACAGGTTACGCTGTAAGCACAGCTCAGGTTGACAAGCGCTGAGACCCAAAGCATTACACGTCTCCTGGTGAGGCACCGCTTTTCAGGGATGACATCAATGCTCAGGACGCCAGACACAGAGACGGCTCTGTTAGTGCGCAAATGCATGTTTACATAACGTCACTGAACAACTATAATGAGAAATGCCAAAGCACAATAACATTGTTATAAGCACACACTGCCATTATCCCATATGCTGCTTTAGCTCAATCTCTTTAAAGTTGGATGGATTCTGATTGGCTGTCAATGTTGTTCTTGTTCATCAGCTGGGGAAAAAATAAAAAATTGCTCTGGAAGCGATTCCAGCTATTTTAATCCTCTTTGTCATTATATGTAGTGCGGACTTCTCTGTTCTCACGCAGTTAGAATTATTATTAAAGATTTATCGTTAAGGTCACACAGAGTTCGAAATTTCAACCCAAATTTTTTTGCACATTAAAAAATAAATCTAATCTCATGTGTCAATTGCATCTACAAACTGACTTCAAAACTTTCTTCCATCATTAAAAAAAAAAAAAATCATATGAGGTTCGATTTTCTGTGTTTTTGCATCCGTGGAAAGCATTTTGATAGGAAAGGATGACAAATACAAAAAAAAAAGCATGAATTTTTTTTGTCTCTTATAGTTATGATACCTTAAAGATGAATACATAACTAATGCACACTGCCATTGCATGGTAGTTAATACGCCCAAAAAACACAGTTACTACACTTTTTACAGTAAAACCATGGTTACTGTATTATCGTTATAGGCCTGTGATGTGGACCTTATTATAGTAGAATTAAATTTATTATTAAAAAGTTATATTGTCCTTGGTGTCCTTTTTATGAAGCAAAATATAATCTATTTTATTGCTTCAGATTCAAGCCGAGAGCATGTCATCTTCCCTGCCTGGCAACTCTGTTTTATGAGGCGAAACGATGAACCAGTAGCTGATATCCCATACTGCTTTTTTAAGCCATCTTTGTGCCAGCTTCCCAAATCAGGTGCAGTTTGAAGGTTTGTTCACTCTGGATCTCCGAGGAGCAAGAAGGTTCCGCTGAGAGCAAAGTTACTACATGAACGCTTCAGGCATCAATGCAGAACACATCGGCCCATTCACTCCCGCTCTTCTTCCTCTAGAATGTCAAGCAGTAGCTCTCCAAGGAAAGGAGGCATTCAGGTGAGACTAACAGAGCGCTCCTAATGTCCCTTCAGAGGCTCCTGGAAAAGGCCAGCTCCATTATGCCTGAAGTATGGACATTTATGCAGTTTCCTTCGAACAACCGAAAACCTGCTAAACTGGGTTGATCATAGAGGAACACAATCAGTTTTAAATGACACGGACTGCGTCAATTTGCATGCTTCGCCTTTGCGCAGCTGCGCGCGCTTCAGAGAAAACCGTTCGGGTTTTATTCATTTTAATCCAATAAGTACCAAAGGAAACTACTTGGAATCTTTATTACAAAAGGAATGTGTAAAGACAATAATCAAGTACCAGTGTAACGCAGAGCGTAAAAGGAGTGCAATTTAAAAAAAAAGGTGAGCGCAACGGAGCCACATGCACATATAATGAAGCATTGCGGTACAAGTACTTAAAACACTCCTCGTGATCTTTAACTGGAAATTAAAAACGCACACAGATGTATGTTGGGTAACCAACCCTTGGAATACAAACCATGAGCCACTCAAGAATGATCATGAGCATGATCATAGCCTATTTTTCTAACAATTACTTGGAAACGCGCACAGAGGTGAATCATATCCAGCGGGCGCACACCAGAAAGCAGCACGCGTTTATTTAAAACGACAGGAGAGCGGGATCTTCGTGAATTTGGTTTTTAAGGGAGTAATAAAGGAGAGCGCAATGAAATCAGGCTGAACTTACCCGCGTCTCCGCGAAGCTCCTTGGTGATTGAGGGTCTTTTTGCGCACCGGGCGCACGGTCCGGACCGGACACAATCAGTCTCTTTTATGCGATGAAAATCGTCCTTGCGCGCAGAAATAAATGACAATGCTCTGTTTGTCCAACGCAGAGACCTTCAATTCCCTTCTATCCTGTAAGGTTAACTCCAAACCGACGCTGTCGGGGTCATCAGTGTCCTGATATCCGATTGTTTTACAGGAGCTTCTGAAAAGGAATAAAAAGGCTCCTTGTTTGGATCCCCATCACCAGTCTGAGTGCCACCTCGGCACGCCGTGTCCCCATATCGCCCTTCTCTCAAAGAGATCAAACGCCGGGTAGCGGTAAATAAGTATGTACATCCAAAGTTCTCCAGCTGTGTGTTAAAGCAGCGTGCTGGTGAAGTCCAGGTGCAGCTCCGGTATAATGCGCCGATCTGCGCGCGGTGACAGTCCGAGCTCAGCGCACACACCGAGAGAAATGAGGGTTGAACGAGGGTTGCCAGATATGCTCGCAAAACGACACGGGAGACGCGTCGGAAACAGCGGACAAGTTTGTCTCTTTTGAATGGACAATTACAAGTATCAATATAACAACAATTTCGTTTAATGGTTTAGGAATGTGTCTACATTTATAGTTTGGAATCCTAAGGCTACAAATGGACTCAAACAGGAATCTAAGAATAAAAAATAAGCTTCTAGAAAAATGTAAATGTGTATTTAGACAAAAAATTTAGAGAACTACCAATTGATTTTAGACAGTAAAAGACTGGAAATGTGATGATACCTAAAGACAATTTACTCATTAAGAGAGGAATGATCAGCTGTTGTGAGCTGGATGTACAAATGAAATCATGCTCAGGGTTAGTGGTAAATAATAATAACAAACGAGATGACCAGCATCACTTAATTTTTTTCCTTTTAAACCCTAATAAAACAGCAGCGCTTGTATAAACACCATGTTTCTTTCTCAAGAAGAAAGTCAAAGAACGATTACATTCACTGCGCCAATCTGGCAACCCTCAGTCGAGGCGCAAGGTGTATAGACTCCAATGAAAAGTCTAGAGCTCCCCCTAGCAGTACAAATGAAATACCTTCTCTCATTCTCTCCCTGAAACACATTTCACACAACAGAACATTAGCTTACAGTATTTTAAAGAGTGCATCGTCTTACTGGCCCGCTGACTCTCAAATGAGCTTTTACACCAGCAAACATGCCTCAGTCTTTAATCGTCATTATTAAGGCTCATTCATAAAAGAGCCAGCTGAGATCTGAGATTACCTGCAGGGTTGCATTCAATGCTTTGCTCAGACGCAGAGGGGAAATGTGTCACAGTATGAGAGCACAGAATAAATCCACTTAATATGGCAGGCTAATAAACAACTAAAAGATCTGCGTTTGTAAAGCAAGAAATGGCAAGCCTTTCTTTCTTCCTATTAGTAGTAGTCGGCTAGTAGTTAAGAAAACTCTGATCATGAAAACTCAAATCATACAGTTTGATCAATTATCCAAGTGATCACATTTAATTTTCCCATGGTGGACAATAAAACAGATTATGAGTAAAACTATAAAACTTAATTATGAGGTCTTCTAATATCACATTTATGACACTTCTTCTTTTTACTCAGTTAGTGTAAAGACTTGCAGCTTATAGTATGCTCAGTTTCTTTTTAGTTCTGCTTCTTTCTGTGTCTCCAAAAATGTACCTACGTATGTAAACAAGGTTCACTGCAGTTTCTAGCTGAAATGAACACTAGCGGCAGTAAAACACTACAAATTTGATTAGAGGAGTTAGATTATTAAATTGGCTTGAGAAAGCCAAATTACTGATCTGCTATTTAAACCTCTTATTATTAGTGGTGCTTGCCTTTTAAGGCGAAGCTCACTATTACTATCTCACATACTTATTATTATTCTTCCATACAAATTTCGGCGCTTAACTCGTCCCGCACCGTTTGTCCTAGACCCATGAAACGGGGCGTCAAATCGTGTGGCCTATTCGGGAATGGTGTGCTATGACTTTTATTAGCGATCGGGAGTACGATGATCGTACACGGGGCGAAAAATCAGCCGAAAAATCCCATAGACAATGCATTGCGGCCAACTTTGATGGGTCGTAGCCCCAAGCGAGAATTTCGTAGAAACATATGATTCATCGCATTTGGAGAGGCTGGCAAGCTGTGCGAGAACATACCCCGCAATGGGATATAACTTGTACCCCTGGGGTGCAAAAGCCCCCCAAAGTTGCCCCATTGAAATACTATGGGGAGGGATGGCCCATTAAAAAGCATGATTTTTTTCCTACTATGGTAATTTACGTAGGAATTTTGCATTGAACATAACTCTGCATCACAATTTCATAGAGACATGGGGGTGGGCTCATTTAACTCAACCAACCAATCAGACTCTCAGGATCACTGAGAAGTTGTCAAGCCACGCCCTAGCAACTGATCCCATAGACTGCCATTTTAAAAGGATATCTTTGGATCACAGTGTCATAGGGGCAGCAAACAACCAATCATGAATCACTTAACCTCCTCCTAGCCACGCCCTAGCAACTATTATGGAGTACCCTAGCAACCCAAACCCAAATAGGCATATCTTTAAATCTGAATGTCATTGAGACATGGGGATTGGGGGCTAGACACTTGCTATTCATTCTAGATACATGCTAGTCACTTGCAAGTCATGCTAGCAACATGCTAGTCACTTTTTAATCATGCTAAAAACCTGCTAGCGACATGCTAGTCATGCTAGCAACATGCTAATTACTTGCTAATCATGCTAGTGACATGATAGTCACTTGCTAATCATGCTAAAAACTTGCTAGCGACATGCTAGTTACTTGGTAATCATGTTAAAACTTGCTAGCGACATGCTAGTTACTTGGTAATCATGTTAAATCATGCTAGCAACATGCTAATTACTTGCTAATCATGCTAGACACATGCTAGTGACATGCTAGTCCCTTGCTAATCAAGCTAAAAACATGCTATCGACATGCTAGTCACTTACTAGTCATGCTGACGGTCAGGACTGTAGACATAATCTCTTGGTGCTGATCCACCGTCTGATCTGGATGTGGACTGAGAAACAGAATAAGAAAGAAACAGACTAATATTAGCGTAGATGCCATTCTTTTTACAATGTAACGAGTACATCGTGTGTTTTGGGAAGTGTTCCTGGTTCCTGCTGATCTAATTAATGCAGCCAAACAATCCTCAACGCATTTGAATAACAGAAGCGTATTAGTGTGCTATGTGTAAGACAGGTTAAAAAGATTTGTCTTTAATCTACAGTAGTTACAACAACCCCAAGTACCCTAGCAAATGCATAGCAACATGTTAGCAACTGGGTATCCTAGCAACCGCATAACACCACCCTTTATAGAATATACATATTTGCATCTGACAGATTTTGATAATTGAATGTAAAATTTTAACATTTTACATTATTTGTTATAAAATGATCAAGAAAGTCAAACACAATAAATATGCTTAAAATATAATTTTATTCAGTTTATCCCCATTTGGATCGCACTTAGTCTGTAACCTCATCCGTAAGTATGACAAACTAGAGTAAAAATCTCCAATGACTTACTCTGAGGATCACTGGAACACATAAGCCTTTCCACCACGCCAAGGTGGAGAGGACATTCACTCTCCATTCATTCTTTATCTAACACACACACATGTTGGTTTTTGTGATTTATGGGGACTCTCCATAGGTGTAATGGTGTTTCTACTGTACAGACTGTATGTGGTATTGTCCTACACTGACCCTACACCTAAACCTACCCCTTACAGGAAACTACAGACATTTTTAGATTTTCAAATAAAACACCATTTAGTATGTTTTTTAAGCCTTTTTAATTACGGGGACACCAAAAATGTCCTCATAAATCACCTTCATATTGTAATACCTATGTCATACCCATGTCATTATATAAATTTGTGTCCACATAAACCACATAAACCCGCACACACACACACCTTCCCTATAAAACACATTCACACACACATGCACACATTAAATAAACACAAAATTACATGTTTAATATACAATGAATTTATTTGCATTTTTTTTAGCATTATTATTTCTCAAAATAGTGAACTAAAAGTTACACAAGTGTTGTATGAGAGATCTATGCAGACTTGTATATATGTGACGTATCTCAACCCAGTCTCATAGTATTTTTTCATGGCAGGGACACGTTTATTTCCTTATCTTCGTAAGTCCAGCACGTTTTTTAAACTAAGATCCATCCAATTGAAATGCATCAGTTTAAAAAACGGGCTGGACTAACAAAAATAACAAAATAAACATGTCCCTGGCACGAATAAATAGATTAAATTAAATTACGTGAATAAATCACGAACTGCCGTGAGACTGGGTTGCGTATCTACTCTAAACACAATACACAGGATCATGATAGTATGTCTGTAGTATGTCTGTAGAACTCCTGCTCTGACGTTTGAGTGTGAGCCGCTAATAAATAAAGGATCCAGAAGTGTGTTCTTTTCTGTTGTCCCGGTGCGGATTAGCTGTGTGTATCCTTTATCTTCAAACAAGTTGAGAATAGGTTTGTTGTGATGAGACAGCTGATATTCATTGAAGTCTCCAGACACTATGATAGGCTTGAAATCCATGATCTCCAGAGATATCAAGAGGGCATTCAGGTTTGCCAAAAAGTCTGCCAAATTATAACTGGGAGGTCTGTAGATCACTGCAAGAAGTGCTTGTTTGGAGGCTTTTATCTTTAAAACCAAATATTCCAGGTCAGTAACAGGTTCCTCTGACCTCTTAATATAGACAATATTGTCATCTCCACCAGCTGCTTTGTTGCAATGTTTCTGTCCAGCAGTTACATTATCTAGATAAAGACCAATTAACTGAACAATAGGAACACCACCTCGAATTGGAGCCTTTATTTTTGCCACATTGCCAAAAGTCCCATAAACCAGTCCATCTTCTACATCAATATTTCTAGTAATCAGCAGGTGAGCATTGTTCATTGTTTGACAGAGCTTTGTTCTCAAACGGGACAGCTGGTTGCACATCAAATTCAAGGTCACCGCAGCCTTGGGAGACTTCAGTCAAGTGGGTTTGTTTATCAGTTGTTATGGCTCTGTTAACAGCAGTCTCGGACAGTTCTTCAACTGGATCTTGGACTTGAACATGTTGTAGGAGATAAGCAGACGTACATTGTTCATTGTTTGACAGAACTTTGTTCTCAATCGAAACGGATGGTTGCACCTCATGTTCAAGGTCACAGCAGTTAACAGAAACTTCAGCACGTATACACCTTTCAGTCATCATGCTAATGAATGATACAGGCAGCAACTCAAAACTCTTCCTGGTCTCTCAAATCGAAACACCCTTGAAAGAAAAGTAAAAGCCTTTTGACGAGATCCGACAATTGATGAAACATCAGAAAAATAGCCATACCTGTGCCTCCCTTAGCAGGCATTCCATATATTGATCTGCAGTGAGGATCAAAATAACCAAACCTCCCTGATCGATCTCTAAATACAGCGATACATTAGCCTCCACACAATAACAAAGCATCACTCACATCAGCTCTGAGAGATTGCAAAGTATTCTCAAGATTTTCATAGTTGCCTAGTGCAGGTGTATCTCTCAGAAATCCAAACCTTGTCTCAATTGTGTTTGGTAACTCATCAAAATGTAAAAAATTACCCATACATTTTTTTTGGCTTTCTAGAGCTCACTTGACTCTAGTGTAAACTGCATCATCCTTCTGTAGAATGCCATCTAAATCGAAATTCTGTAGCTCATTTCATTCGTTATGGACCGCTAGGAACATTTAGCAATTACAAGTACACTGACGGCCTCTGGAGTACACTCTGTACCTGTAGTCTGACAGTGCGACGCTGCAACAGACACAACATATGGAATTGAATCATTCATACCTGAAACAGGTTTGGTACTGTCATTGGTGCCCAATGATGACTGTAGCTTTCTGCGCTGTTTCTGTGATTCACTCCTCTTTCCTTTTTTTGGCATGGGGATGTTTCAATACTGGAACTCAAGCAAATATGTCTGAGTAATGGATAAATATACTGATGTTCACCCTTATACTTTAAATAGAACACAGATAATGCTTTATGTATATATATATATATATATATATATATATATATATATGTATATAAAAAAGAAATGTTAAATATTTGATAAGTAACAACAGTAAAATAATTATTGTAAAGTAAACAAAAAAAGAAAACTGTGTACTTTAAAAGAGCTGACATTCCAATGTAGTGAAATTTGGAAATTTCTCTTTCAGTTTTTCTGAATATGTAGTTTATGATTCTCACCTGGGTTTGATGTGCAAGTTTTCACAGACAGATTTTTTAAGTTTTCAAGTATTTTCTGGTGGCCTTATTTTTCAAGATGCGAGCAAGCGTGCATTTGCGTTTTGCATTTTGGGTAAGATTGTGTTTGGGTCGCAAGCAAGTGAAGCAGCAAGCAGTGCTGCAGTGTTTGGGGGTTTAGCAGCCAGCAGTTTTTGGTTTGGAAGAGAAAGAATAGAATGAGCGAGAGGTAGATTAAAGCTAGGTAAATGTTTGAGTGAAAAATGGATATAAAGGTATGGATAGGATAGGACACAAAAGGACAGGAAAGAACACACACACACAGGAAGTAACATTCTTTAAACAGGAATTCAAAATTGCACTTAAAAAAAAATAACTAAGCATTTGAAATAATAATTAAACAATTCTAATATAATAATTTCTGTAATGGTTACTTACTGCACAGAGAGGGACAATTAATAACAAATAAATACAAAGTGCATATGGCTGAATTACATTTTTATGAAATGAACCGCATTTTTGGTTGATGCTGTCCCAATAAATGTAAAAACAGTTAGTATTACATTGATAGAAATACATTTCAGAATAAAGATATGTCTAATGTGATTAATGTGTGTGTATGTTACTTGCATAGACAGTCAATGCAGCCTCAAACCTATAAATAAATGAAAAAATGAATAAATAAATAGCTAGTGAAAAAATAGCCATGAAAGAAAGTTCCTGTGTATTTGTGTCACTCAGTATTAATGAGGTGAAAATGAATATGTGACCCGTGCTGGCAAAATGAGTAAATGTGCATGGGCTTATTTTAAGCTACAGACAAAAAAAAAGTGAAAACTTTAGATTTTTGTTCGAAGCTGAGGTATTCACAAAAAATTGTTAATTAATCCCTCGTCTAGCAATTCCACTGCTCCGAATAGTGATTTGATATCTAAAACTATCTTTATTTGCACGTTTTCTGCTCACTTCTTGCACTGCTGCTGACTGATATACAAATCATGCACATAAAGGTGCTTCTGCCATTGTGCGATCTCAATAAATATACACAATACTATATACACAAAATTAGACTATTCAAGTGTGCTATTAACGCAAAAATAATTAGATATCTCTTAAGTGAACATTTGGGCAACCATTGGGGAAATAATATTAGATCCGTTCAGTACCGTAGGTCTTAATATATAGACCTTTAAAAGAAGGATCTGACGACCATTATTAAAAATAATAATACAAGATTAAGATCATTGCACTCAAGTGCTATTCTAATGTTAAGTGCTTAACAAAACAGATTGCATTCTGAGAAATGCTGATATTGTAACGTTCGGTGGTTGTAGACAGAAGAGACTTGAACGAAGGAGTCAATAAAGAACGTATTTTACTAGGCTTCAATGCACACTTGACATTTACATACAATAATCACGGACAAGGGAGAACTCAAAAGGACAGGCATTTAAACACTGAGAACAG
>JAUMHE010000063.1:480684-493555 GCA_032359235.1 Enteromius mattozi | reverse complement strand
GAATAAAATGTTGTTCCAGGGTCAACAAAATATGTTGACCCAGGAACACGCCTAACTCAGCAAAATCAGGACGTGCGTTTATCCACGATCATTTATGACACGCTTACCTTCCTCTTCTTGGAGCGTCCCTCGGCCTGCAGCGTCCGGGTGCACTGCTCCACACACTCCCTGAAGCTCAGCTGGCGCTGGTCCGGAGTATAGTCCAGGTCTGCCAGCTGAGCCAGCGACAGTATGTAGTTGCAAGCGATTCTTAATATAGCCAGCTTGGAGAGCTTCTGGCCGTATGAGTAGCAGGGCACCTGTGAAAGCAGACGAGGGTCAGCGTGCAAGGAAATGCAGGCCGGCAACATAAAAATCAACGAGAAGATTATGAGTTCTAGAGAAACAAACAATGAAGATGTTTTATTGATTCATCAGAAGTCTTCCTCCCCATGCAGGTTAGCCTGTTAAAGGGAAATTAGCCCAATGATTTACTCACCCTCAAGGCTTCCTAGGTGTTATGACTTCCTTCTTTCAGACAAATATTTAAAAGTGTCCTGGCTAGGCAGTGAATGGGTGTTATTTTTCATTCATTTATAATAAAATGTGCCTCACACAGCTCTGGGAGGGCTGTTTTCAAGACCGTGTCAATTCGCTACAGGAGGCCTTCATTCACCCATAGAGTAATATGAGGCACTGTTTATTATGGATGGATGTGCTTTATTGGAGTTCTTTGAAAAATAACACCCGTTCACTGCCATTATAAAGCTTGGAAGAGCCAGGATGTTTTTAAATAGAACTCTGACTGGATTCGTCTGAAAGAAGCAAGTCATATACACCTAAGATGTCTTGAGGGTGAGTAAATCATGGACTAATTTTCATACCTACACCATCCGATGAGAACATAACCTGAACCGAACAGCTGAATCACATCTCACTGGTATTATCAGCCCTGCCCTTACTCTAGCTCACACCGCTGCCTTCTGAACGAAACTGCTGTCACTGATCTGAACTAACACTGGACTGACTGGAGTGTTTGCTGCAATAATTCAAGACGTTAATGTTCAAACAGTCATTTGCTCTTGGCTATCTTTCAAAACATAGTTTGAGTGTGTGGCCTGGATGTGTTGTATTCACTGAAAAAACACTTTATTTTGATGGTCCCTTCTGAACAGTCTGTCTATAACAGGGGTAGGCAACGTCAGTCCTGGAGTGTCGATGTCCTGCAGAGTTTCACTCCAACCCTAATCAAACACACCTGAACAATCTAATCAAGGCTGCAGGCAGGTGAGGTTTTTTTCAGGGTTGCAGCTAAACTCTGCAGGACATCGACACTCCAGGATCAACGTTGCCTACCCCTGGTCTATAACAAGTACCTTTCCACATACATGTCTAAACTCTAACTCTCAGTATTAGTACACTATCTGATTAATATCTTTATTATGATAGTCTCCCCACAGACATTCTACTGACTATAAGTCACTTCGCAAATACATGTCAACTTATTCTTACCCTACCAGTCTACTAATACTCTACTATTTAGGTGCAATATTACTTAAAGCCGACAGGGACCATCAAAATAAAGTGAAACCCAAAAAAGATATAATTTATTACTCAAATTACTCCTTTCAAAAGTTCTGGCAACAGGAATTAGCTACACTGCTAGTTACATTACTTTTCTTTAACTTTCAGAGTAAAGTAATGCCACGACTTACACAACTGTGCTCAGATCATCTTTTCTCCTCTAAAAAAAACATGTAATGAAATATTTCCATCTGCTGAATGTAAGCTATTCATATTCCGAGCTCGCCTGCTGCTCTGGTGACTTCATGCGCTCATGAGTCGTGAAAATGATGAAACCTAATTATGGGATAGTAACTGTAATATTATTAACTACTGAAATATTATTAGTAATCAGTTACAATACTAGTTACGGCACAAAGTAATAGTATTACTGTAACTAGATTCTAGGGTAACACTTTATTTTTAGGTGTTCTTGTTACATGTACTTACTATTATAAAAACAATAAATGATGCATAATTACATGCAAGTAACCTTAATCCTAACCATACATGTAGTTAATTAATACTACTCTGTTTTTAAATGTATAATTACACTGTAACAAGGACACCTTAATAAAGCATTTTTTTCATACTTTAACTTAGCTATTTGTGCTCATAGAGCAAGTTAATTAAACTGTAAAATGACTTTTTTGATAAAGATTGATGGTAACACTTTACTGTGATGGTCCCTTTTGAGCATTCTGTTGACTGTAAGTAATGCTACATTATGCATCTTTTTACTCTTGCTTTCAACTCGGCTTGATTTTCTGACTGATATTCCTGTCTTCTATGTATAATTGATTTTTATTTGTGTTGTAACCTACTTTTATTAGGCTGTGTACAGCACTTTGGCTAACATTGCTGTTTTTTAAAGTGCTTTATAAATAAAGGTGGATTGGATTGGATTGGATTGGACTGTAAGTAATGCTACACCTACACAACTAACTCTCAGTAGAGTATTAGTGGACTGTCTGCTTCACATCTAACTCTATTGTGATGGTCTCCCATAACTGACATTCTATTGACTGTAAGTAACTTTGCAAGTATATTTCAACTTATTCTAACCCAACTAACACTACTAACTCTACTAATAGTCTACTCTCTCTAAGGAGAGTCAGTACATATGTAAGAGCAGTTACTTATAGACTAGTGAGAACGTGTTAAAGGTCCATTAAAATAAAGGAAAAGCGCTTTCACAAAAGGACAACAGTCATTTACTGAAAAAAGTTTCTTTGAAGCTTACAGTTATTCCTTAGTTTTACTCTAACTTGTTGCGCATGCGCAGACTCTACCTGTTTTCGCAGCGCCTCGAAGGCTGCGCTGATGGTGTGCACGCGCGTCCTCTCTCGCGCGTTCGCGAGTAGTCGGCGCGTCTGCTGGATGGCTTTGATCGACGGCTCGCCGGCGCGTTCCCGAGGCGACTCCGCGCTCTCGCCAGGCGCCTGAGAGGCGGCGCGCTGAGGCAACACTCGCTCCAGAGTAAAGCCCTGCGCCGGAACGCTCCTGCCGCTGACAGGCTTGTCTCCGAGTCTGTCAGGCGCGGCGTTGATCCTCATGTCCACTGCGGCGCTGAACGCGCTGTCGTCCGTCGACGCGAGGCTTTGCGAGCCGCGCGTCTCTGTCTCCGCCGCGAGGTGCGCGTCTCTGTACAGTTTAAAGTAAGGCAGGCGCTCGTCGCCGCCGCGCTTTATCGGCTCCCTCGCTTTGCGCTTGAGTCTCTTGTCTCCTGAGGGCAGGATCTCGTTCAGATGAGGGTTCTTCATCTCTAAAAGTCCAGTAAGAAGGTAAAAGCGTCAGAGCAGCGCGCTCATCAGGTCTTCTTCTCCTGCTCGCAGCTCATGTCAGCGTGTGTTTGCGAGGGACGCGCTGCTCCTGCGGTTTCCAGACTCTTGTGAAGTCAGGCAGACATTGCCAGGACATTTTTGTGAATGTGCTCGACAGTTCATCTGTGTTTATTTAGCCTCAGTTAACACAGAAGCCCCTGTTGGTGAGATAAGTCAGCGCCCAGAGAGAGAGAGAGAGAGAGAGAGACCGCCCAGAATAAACCCTTCAGGACTTCTCCAGTCAACGCGTCTAAATGAGAAAATAACATATATGACGCTGTTGTCGCTTCATATAACGAGCCTCTGTCGGAAAGAAGGTCGCACTGAATTAATGGAGAGGTTTGAGGGCAGTAGTTAATAATCTGAGGAGACACGGTTACAGTAATCCTGCTAATAAACTGTAAATATTTGTAAAATGTTAGAAAGTCTTGTAAAAGTGTGAAAGTCTTCATATCAGGAGCTGCGATGTTTTCCATATAAACGCTGTATTACAGTGTAAACATGTAGCCTAAATACAACTGTCTCAAAATAATAAAAAGAGAGAGTATGATTATGTTTATGCTTTATAGTAGTTTATTGTTCACTATAAGCCACAAAGTTAGTATAAATAAAACAATCAAGTGGTCATATTTATGCATTACATGAAATGTCGTGAAATCAAATAAGGTTAAACCTCCTTAATTTCAGTGTCCATAAATTCAAGATTGTAAGATTGTACTTTTTTTAAGTGATCGCACACACTGTAATCACTGTATTTTGATATTTACTTGAAGTTATTCAGACTTGCTGGAATATTGTCTGGTGTATCAGTGTGAACTGAACTAAACCTAAGGTTAGGAGAGGTTTCCACTGTCATGAGTTCACTGACTGAAGCAGCACACACTCATCTCCCGCTGCCCCTTTCTGATTTACACAAATAGTTATATATAGTGGCTTAGAACAAGGAGTTGGAATGAAAATAATTTTGAAGAAGATTTAACCAGCAAAATAATATTATACTAGTAATAAATTATATATTAGGGTAAATGATAAAATTTTTAATGTATGCACACTCACACACATGTTGTGTTTCCATGTTTTCTGGGGTCTCTCCATAGGTGTAATGGTGTTTATACTGTACAGACTGTATGTGGTATTGTCCTACACTGACCCTACACCTAAACCTACCCCTTACAGGCATTTTTACTTTCTTTCTCAAAGAAACTCTTTTATTTTCTATTCTTTCCGTTTCTGTGTCTGAATAAATAATAATACTGAAGAAAATGTATTTAGTTGTACAGAAAACTACTGAATTTATTTCAAACTTATTAATTACAATTCAGCAAAATCTGCAATTAATGTTGCTTGAGTGCCTTTCATAGTTTAGATTCATTCACACACACTCAAAGCTGAACAGTTTTTGTATTCTTGTTGAGATGAGTCAGATGAATTCACCTGAACATGCCGTCTACACACTGTCTTGATGCCTTCATGTGTGTGTTTCTGAAGGCTCATCACCTCGCCGGACGTCCCATGAATGAACAGACCGTACCAGTGAGGGCTTCACGGCTCCAGCATCTCGAGCACGGCCTGAGTTACCACAGACTCTCATAACCTCCTGTGTTTCTCGCTGAGAATCTCAATCCCTTCAGCTTAGTTAGGTGCTAATCATAATCAACAACACTCTTTGAGCAGTAGAAACAGTCCTTCTATCCTGAAGCTCTTTGAAGACCAGATTACTTCAGCATGGGTGAATTTGGCCAAACATGAGATGAAGATGTGTGAGATATATACATACTAAATGTCACTAATTCTACAGATAATCTGTAACGGTACCGATTTGACTTCACTGACATTATCAGATGAGAACAAAACTGAATCGAGCTGAATAATAACACTATTGTCTTTTGTTGAAAATTCATTAATTCTGCCAGAACTGTCAGCCTGAATAATGACACTACTGTCTTCAGTAGAGCTGCTTATGGCTAAACTGAACTTGTTGTACAGTGGTCTGACTGGATCAACTGACTGGAGCTGAATAATAACTCTAATGTGTCATTTTACAGCAGAAGTAGGATATTCAACCATATATAGACAATGTAAATTACCTTGTGAATGACCACGCATATTAAAAGGAGCAAGGAAATTAATGTTTTTTTTTAAAGCAAAACCATGGCAGCAATGGAAAGCAAGGCCAAGAAACAAAATTTCTCTGAGGCATTGTGTCTAAAAAATATTGTGCAGACCCAACAAAAAAAATTATGCAACAGTTTGCGTCAATATATTTGAGTTATGACAACTTCTAATGAGATTAAGTTCAGCCAACAAACTATATCGAGTTAGGGAAATTACCTTTTCCTCTTTTTCGTTTTTTTAAGTAGCATAAACTTAATTTGAGTACAGTTTAGTTGAGTACTTGGAAAAAAATAAGTTGTTTCAACTAGTTTCTTAGTGTTATGTACTTAATTTCCATAATTATAAATATACATTCAAGTTCACAACTGTCATGATCAGCTGGATGGGCCAGCTCAGGCCACTGGATGGCACTCCAGCGCCCAGCGAACTGTGTGTGTGTTTGTGTCTGTTTTCATTCACGGACTCTCATTCAGTACTCATGTCTCCGCCCATTCATTTGTTGTCATGGAGTTTCATTGTTCGCTCCACCCATTGACCTAGTTTTCACATGTATAAAACCCGGAAGTGTTTGTGTGTTGCCACGGTCCATTGCACTGTCTCCCCGTTGTTTTCTACTCCGTGTTACTCTCTGTGTTTTGCCCTTTGGATTATATGTACTGTGTACCGACCCACGCCTGGACACTGACTACTCTCTTGCTCTGCCTCCTCCATTGATGTTTACCGGTAACGACCCTGATCGCCTGTCTGATTCCGCTCTGCGTGTCTTTAATAAACAGCCTGCATATGAACCCGAACGCCTCCTTGCTTCCTGCTCGTGACACTGCTCATGTTTAAAATATTGCTGCTGGTTTGATTTACAATTTTTTTTACATGGAGACTAGACTAATGTTTTTAGCTAAGCAGTCTGCTTCAGTGTGGACTTTGCAAAATCCAACATCAAGGGCTGATAGTAAAAGTGCAAGCTACGCAAGTGCATATCAAAACTATTTTTTGGGACAAGGCCCTTTATTGATCTAGCAGCAGTGATTATGCAGCAACTGACTGGAATTCATTTACATCACATAAATAACACTGCAGAATATGGTAGATCGTTACTTAGAAACATATGCATCAAAAAATTCAATAAATAAGCAAATGGGATGTAAAAATTTACTCCATTGGCTTGTTTCAAATGTACATAAATATTAATTGTGGCATGTATCTTTGCTAATTTATTTATAGAAAAACAGTAATTTATTATTATTATTATTATAAATATTACTCGTTTTGTAGATGCTTTTGTGCAAAATGAGGTAGACAGAAAGGGATTTTTTTCTGAAGTTGGCAAAAACACGAAAAGCATAAAGATTCAAAACAACACAGAGTTTCAAATATTGTCTGAACACTGTACAGGATTTATAGAATAGAAAAAAAAACACATTTTTCGTTTTCAGTCATTGCGTTCATTAAATTGAAGCTGAAGGCACTGTTCTGCTGGTTTGAGTGTCTGTGCTAAAATTTCATAAACCGAGTTGTTGTTTACCATATTAAAAAGGATGGAGGAGCATGTTGATGTGTGCATGCTGGCCTTGATAACACTAGACAAGCGTCTGTCTTTCCACATTAAATGCTTTCAGTCTAATTGATCCAGAACTCAAATAGCTGCAGTTCTCTCTTCAACGTCCAGGAAAGAGAGGGTCCGTTTTCCTAAAGCCAGAGGGCAATTACTCGGTCCTGTGATCCAATTTAGACAGAGGTAACTGCCTCACTGAAGCATAATGGATTTAGTTAAGAACTTTTTAATGTTTTCTCTGGAACGTGTTCAAACCTTAGATGGATTATTTAACTATTCAGCTTCATAGATCCTCTCACCTCTTTCTCTGGAGCTGGAAAGCTGAGCTTCCCTGCAGCTTTTTCCAGCGGAAGCTCTCTGGGCTTTTCAGGGATATCGACGCCCTTGGCTTCCCTGTTACTGTGATATCTGATTCTCTATCACCAATGATGCTCTGCTTTCTGTCATAAGAGTCAATGAGACAGTCTTTTCAACTGACATTCACAAAAAGCACCAGCTGGTAATTGAATAAGTGGCTCTATTGCAGATTTTTTCAGCTGCTTACACACATTTTTCAAACTTTGGCTCTTTTTTGTTTTTAAACTTTACACACAAATCCAAGAATTGCACGTAAAATGCAAAGTGCCAAAGTTGCAAAATGAAGCACTGAATTCAAAATATCACAAACACATCTCAAAAGCTTACATTTGCAAACACCTTAATATGCCATAATATTAATTCCTTTTAGATGTGTGTGTCTTACACAAAGAGTGTGTTGTGTTTTGCAAAAAAAAAATAATAATAATAATAATAATAATAGTAATTAAAAAGTGTTTATAAATAAACAAATGGATCAAAGGCCAAGAATGGTTTTGCAGATCTGGTGTGTTCCTGCTTTTTGAGAGTCAGCCTTCAGAAACGTCAAGGAAAGACTCTGTGTAAGCAGGTGAAAAAATCTGTAAAATGCACAAATTCAGATTGTTTTGGATTTACAGTATAATCCAAACACACACATGCCAGAGCAACTAGACTGTAGTTTTGTGAATCAGTTTTGTACTTCGCTTTTGCTTCAGAAATGTACAGAAATCTACTTTTGCAGTAACTTTTGATATTGATTTTTATTTACAAACATAGTCAGTCTGATCTGTTATCACACATGAATGCTGTTTGTAATTGTATAAATTCTCACATAATGAGGGAATATTCTGTGACTGCTGAAGGGCTTAGACCAGTGGCTCTGAACTCCTTTGCATGTATATTTTTCTTTATTTTTACTCTGGCCATGCAGTGTTTACATTTCCTACCGTTTTCATGTTAATGAATGTTTCTTCATGTGGCATTTAATGCATGGACACTTCCTTATTGTCATGTACATCTGAGTAAAATGTAAAAAAATAAATAAAAATGCAAGGTGGGACCTCAGTTCATTGATTGTTGAATGATTGGAGGTTGATTGAAAGTAGTCTCTTCTGTTTCTCTCATTTTAGTCCAGTTTTCCCAGCTGCTTGTCCTTGCTGTTGGTATCTCTTCCATTGCTCTCTGCTCAAGCTGATACTAAATATGGCTTGCATGGCTTTCCTGGAAGCTCAGTGCCTTTTACACAACACTCAGTGACAGTCAGCATGAGTTTGCACATCTTTAATATGTCAAGAATGTCGAGGACATGAGAAAGCACTCATCTTTAGAGACGTCCGTTCAGAGTGAGAGGAGCACCACTCTCCCAAAAGGCTGTCTGGAAAAAAATCATGCCTATATGTGTGATGCTTATTTAAATTTTAAATTTGTAGATTCTGCCATGGCTGAAACGTTTCAGTCAAGCTCTGGACTGACAGCAGGGTTTGTAGGTGTGCTGGGGGGAAATGTTATTTCTGTTATAGCATTATTATGTTATTATTGACATTTACATTTATCCAAAGCGACTTACAAATTAGGATAATACAAACAACCAAAGTCAAAAAAAGAGCAATGATATGCTAGTGCTATGACAAGTCTCAGTTAGTTTAACACAGTATGCACTGCAAGGTTTTTTATTATATAATAAAATAAAATAAAAAGCAGATAGAATAAAAAAAAAGAGTAGCGCAAGCTCATGTTAGTTTTTTAGCTTGCCTTTTGTTAACTGTATAATAAATAAAATGAAAACAAATAGATAGAATACAAAAAGAATAGAGAAGTTAGAGGTTTTTTTGTTTTTGTTTGTTTTGTTGTTGTTTTTTAAGAAAACACACAGTTAATAAATAAAATGCAAGTATAAAACAACCAAGTTTTTTTGTTGTTTTAAAAAATAGAATTAGAATAGAGCTTGCTAGAGTTAGAGGGTTATAAAGATAGAATAGATGTGGTTTTAGACGATTCTTGAAGATGGCTAAGGATTATTATTCTTATTACTGAATTATAAAAATGGAGAATTATAGAATAGAAAATATCTTTGATTTATTGTAATGTAATTATAAAAGCACATGTGCTCTTGGGAACCTTGTTGGGAATGTTGTTTTTTATGTTTAGCCCAGGTCTGTACTTTGACAATATTTCGGAGCTTTGTAGACAGTTCCTTTCACCTCATGTCTTGTTTTTTCTGTGATATCCAGTTTCATCTTTTAGAATTTGAATAAAGATGTATGCAAATCATGTCCAATCAATTCAAATTGCCACAGAAACATTCATAAATGGGTAAAGGTTCAGACTATCTGCTAAAATATTTGCAACTAAATGTTAACTTATTCTAACCCTAACAGTTCACAAATACTCAAA
This sequence comes from Enteromius mattozi, assembly GCA_032359235.1. NCBI lineage: Eukaryota > Metazoa > Chordata > Actinopteri > Cypriniformes > Cyprinidae > Enteromius > Enteromius mattozi. Next base: position 483,793 of record JAUMHE010000063.1, on the reverse strand, counting down.
TGAGAGTTAGTTGACATGTAGTTGCAAAGTTAGTGTCTAAAGTGGACTTTCACGAGTTCGTACTTACTGGTAATTAATAAAATACAAAGTGTGTTTGGTGGACTCTACTGGGCACAAGGAGCAAAACGACTCACCACCTGGCCCGAACCCCAAATGCTCCCCCAAAAAGCAAGAACAGCAGCAAAACGAAGTGAGCCCCCCAAAGATGCAGAGAATAGGGGGTGCTGGACGATTAGGAAAAGGATAGTGGGTTCCTATCTAATGATGGAATGTGGAATATATCATGTAGAACAGGGGTGCCCAACCCTGCGATCGACTGTCCTGCAAAGTTTAACTCCAACTCCATCAAACAAACATGCCTTTAATTTTCAAGCGATCCTAAAAAAAGGTAATTAGTTGTGGTGGCTGGGGTAAGAAAGGGGCCAACTGCGGTGGCGGGGTTGGATAGGGAAGCCACTGCGGTGGCTGGGGTAAGCATGGGAGCCACTGCAGTGGCGGGGTTGGATAGTGGGGCCACTGCGGTGGCTGAGTTAGGTAGAGGGGTCACTGCAGTGGCTATGGGAACAATAGAGGCCACTGCTGTGGCTGGGGATATGCCTATGCCAGGTGGGGTAGTTTGAATGTGTGGGAGTTGGCCTTGAGGTTGGATACGAGATTCCACCTGGAGCTGTCCACTGCGGAGACAGAGGTGAGGGGAAGTTGGTTTCAGTTGGAGCGAAATGTGAGTTTCCGGCTTGGACTGGCCACAGCGGTGGCTGATAAAATGGGGATTGTGCTGGCCTCTGTTGGGGAGTCTGCTGCGGGAGGCAGAGATGTTGGCTAAGGTTTGGAGAGCTTTTTTGATACTGGATTGGTCTGAGCGGATGTAGCTTTTAAGAGGTTGGAGATGTATTGGGTTAGGATTTCCAGGGTTAGGGGTTGCCTGGTATCGGATCTGGGGACGTTGGAAATTTGCACTGAGGAGGAGCCGAATAGGAGTTTGTGAAAAAATTGGATACCACTTAGGTACCCTTTGATGGAACTAATTTGCAGGTTTTTGATAGAATTGAGAAATGAAATGAATGAGGTGATAGATAATAGGGAAAAGTCAGGGAATTGAAGGTTAAATCGAAAATGGATACAACGTGAATGGTGGTGGGTGAGAGAGGAGGTAGGAGGGACGGAATGAGGTGGGGCTGGGATTTAGGGTTGGGGCTGCGCTATGCATGGCTGAGGTGGGGGGAACAGAGGGGAAAGAAGAAAAGTAGGAAAGAGGAGGATTGGGAGCTACAGAAAGGAAAGAAGGCAGGGGAAGTCCGGATCCGGAGGCGAGTTGGGCTGCTGGGTAGGCTGGGGAAAAGTTGTGCTAGATGGTGGGTTGAAAGGCACTGGGGGCCAGGTGTAGGGATTTTGGGCGGAGACGGCATGCTAGAGGATCAGATTGGCTTGTGGAAGGGTTGGAGGAGCTGGGACGCTGACTAGATGAGCTTGTTGTTGAAAATTTGAGGAGAGAGAACTGCTGGTGGATGGGTCTGGAGCTCTTCCGAGGCTTGCGGAGGGCATGTTGCTGCCGTTTGGCTGGTGGTGAGGTCACTGGTAGGCTGTGAAGAGTGAGAGTAGTTTGGCTTTGTTTGATCGCTGGGAAAATGGGACGCCGGCTTTGGCTAGCGTTTGGCGGAGGGCAGGGATGGTCCATTTCTCGGTGACAGGAACTGATGATCGGGCTGATGTGTAGGATGAAGCTGGAGAGGCTTGCGGGTGTCTTTGTGGTGGCGGTGAAGGGGAGCGTAGACATCTGGGCGAGAGAGTTGCTGGTTGGTGCTTTGGATTAGTATTTCCAGAAGTGTACTCGAAGTCAGACATGCTTGATGCTAAGAACGAGATACTTAGGAAAGGGGCTTGTACTGTTTATTGGAAGTATCTCTCGCTGTGATGGGATGACAAGATGATAGGATGATTAGGAGGATGAGGAGCCAGCCGTGATTAATTACCTGTGCATGTTCCTCCCGAAATTTGTTTGCAAACATCATATAAAGAACATGACTCAAAAATGACCCACAGAAATACACCTGAGCTTAATTTCAAGCATTATAGCAAAAGCTCTAAATACTTCTGTCAGTGAGTTATTTCAGTTCTTTCTTTCTTTTTTTCTGGTTCCCATTTTTTTCTGTCATTGTAGAGTATGTATTGTTTGATCTGAAAAAATATATATATATTTGAAAGCATTTTATAAAAGACTGCAATATAAAATGAAAAACAAAGCAATCTGAATACTTCCTGAATGTACTTTATTTATTTTACTTGAGTCTCAAATTTTTAAACATGATCTTTCATTGGATTTAGCCAAAGTTCAAAGAAATTGTATCCCAAGTGTTCGAGTATGAATCATCTTATTCCCATCCCCATGATATTAAAGCTTTATAATTTCTTTCTCTCTCTCTCTTTCAGATAATCTTTCATAAATATTTAACATGTTTCCCTGCAGAGATGATGATATGAATGATTTACGAGCTGAGTTTTAGAGATGCTCTACTCTTCACAAGTTTGGAGAGGAGCAAAGCACAAGTACAAACTTTAATGTTCAGTTACAACGATTTATTTGTTTGTATATCATTTTGCATACTTAGCATACAAATATTACAGTGCCCAGGTCCAAGAAATTAAGGTTTAAAAAAAGGCAGTGATATTTTTTGTATTAACTAGGTGCAACAGATTAAATTCTTGGCCACTTTTAACTTTTAATAATTTAAAGTATGATCACATGAAAGAATATAAACTGGTTTTATCAGTAAGCACTGTGTCTGAATGGTTTTCATTCAGCAAAAGCACATTTGAAAGACCAGGAGGTGTATGCAGACTGAGTAAGTATCTCTTTTTATTACACATTGTTGTATTATTCATTAGAAATACACTGCTCAAAAAAATAAAGGGAACACTTAAACAACACAATGTAACTCCAAGTCAATCAATTTCTCATGCTGTTGTGTAAATGGAATAGACAACAGGTGGAAATTATAGGCAATTAGCAAGACATCCCCAATAAAGGAGTGGTCCTGCAGGTGGTGACCACAGACCACTTCTCAGTTCCTATGCTTTCTGGCTGATGTTTTGGTCACTTTTGAATGCTGGC
>JAUMHE010000063.1:436199-448399 GCA_032359235.1 Enteromius mattozi | reverse complement strand
TTAGCCCCGCCCAATGATTCTACATTGACCGCCTGTTTAGCCCCACCCAACAATTCTACATCAGTCTGTTTAGCCCCACCCAACGATTCTACACCCCAGGTCTGAGAGAGCCAAGTTATAGTCTTTCGTTGCTTTCCTTCTGATCCCAAAATTATGAAAAAGTGGATGAACTTTATTTTTATTGAAGATCCAGACCATGTCAGTAAGACCATGTCCTTGTCCACTTCAGTCATGGCCTAATGGTTATAGAGTCGGACTAGTAACCTGAAGGTTGAGGGTTTAAGTCTCAGGTTTAGCAGGGATTGTATGGGTTTTCACTGTGAATTCCAATATTAGTTAAAAAAAAACCTCTATATATCCTGATTTTTTTTACATCCAGAAATATAGACACTGCTGCTGGAATGACAAAGCAGTGAATGTTCTTGTGTGTTATTTAAACAGAGAAATGATCAGATCTAATGGCTCTCACTGGATTGCCATCTGTTTCATCACACACCACGTGCCATGAGTACAGGCCAGCTCACACCAGAACAAGAACCATATTAGCGTCGCGTTTGATCTGAGCGTGTGCTTCAGTTATGTTCTCAGAAGATGAACCCATGACTTTAGCTCTGGAAGCAATGCCAAAGATATTGTTCCAGTTGTGGTGTGGATTTTGTAAACTTCAGTTTCTTTACAGTGATCAGCCTCATCCAGGCTCTTCTCCACTCCATCTGCTGCTGTGTAGGAAGTGAGGTGACTCATCCGACCAAATGACTTGTTTTGCTTTTTCCCATTTAGAGTCTAATACACATCAGTCATTACAAGAGCTTCCTTCACATGACTGCAGCTCTAGAGGAGTAACATAGCTCTCGAGCTCAGATACATACAGCACACATGCGCATCACGTACATCTCTGTGTGTGTGTGTGTGTGTTGCTGGAGCTCACCCACGGAGGCGGGCATCTCCCCCCACTGCAGCACCGTCTCCCTGGTGATGCGGCCATAGGTGTCAATATAGACGCCCTCATCCTCGTAACACAGCAACAGCTCCATCCCACTGCTGCTGGGGAGGATGATGATGGCATGCGGCCGAATCACACCCTGGATCTGAAACACACAGGCGTTCTGTTATAAAGAGATTAACACTAAATGCCTTGATATATCCAGTCAGTGTCAGCAAACAGAATTCACAGATATGACACTCTACTGTACTGCTTATGCCATGGAGTCACTGTCAAGTACATTCACATCTACCAGCAGACCTGCTCATTACATGGAAGCAGTACTTCATGTTGAAGTTGTAAATTATATAAAGTGGTACATTATTAGAGAAAAATGAATATTAATGCATGAATAAATGTTAATAAAAATTCACTTACATTACTTGTAGTCTTACCTTTATGCTTTATATTAAAATCTATTATTTTTTATTTATTAGCACATATAACAAAATTATCAGAGAAGCAACATTTGGAAATTAGAAAGACAAGCACTTGTCTGAAACACAGTCATAAATAATATACAGCTACATCAGCCTGTGTGTTTGATAAGAATCCATATCAGAGTCTATTCTACTTCTATTCTCTTTTTATTCTATTATATTTTATTGCTAGTTTATTTATTTATTTTTTATATTATATTTATTTACTGTACTTATTTTTATATTCTACTTCTATTTTGCCGTTTTACTTAATTGTTTTCTTAATGTGTCAATTTGTTGGGCAGTCGTGCAATACATTTCACTCCATGTCGTACCGTGTATGTATGTGAATGTGACAAATAAAAGTTGAATTTGAATTTGATAATAAATTGTTGAGATACAGAAACTTGCAGACACAATTTGTTCTTTATTATAAACATATAGCAGTTAACCATTAACAAGAGCAGCCCTGGGCTACGTCTACACTAATCCAGACACGTTTGAAAATGGTGCTTTCGTTTTAAACGAATTGCTCTCCATCCAAACTAGCGTTTTTTAAGCATTAAGTGTTTCTCACTCACACTGTCTCTATTGTTACAATATGTCACATGACTAAACTTTCAAAAGCCTCCATTTTTACAGCTTTAGAATTTATCCACTTTGAAGAGCGTTTTCAAAAACCTCCATTTTCTTTGACAAGAATGCCATCTCGGTGTAGACAGAAGGCCAAAACAGAGAGAAAAACTGTCTAACAATGCATATATTATGTCAGTATCAGATCTTATGGTCCAGGAGTTTCCAAGTCTTGTCGTCCTAGTGGTCCCAAAAATCCCAGGTCTGGTAGTTCTTAAGGTCCCAAGTTTTGTCGTCACACCCTGCTCCACCATGGTCTTAATGTAGTCTTTTTAGTTTGTATTTCCATGTAGTTTCTGTTTTTGTTTCCTGTTTTCCCCCGTTAGTTGTGTTGTGATGCATCAGGATTTGTGTATTGATTCTGAGAATTTCGGGAAAGGCATCACAGTTCTCTCTGGAACTGATTCTGAGCTTAGGTTTTAACAGCAAGTTTTTAACCACATACTCAAATGCTCATGAAAAACATGTTTTTATGACGCAACATTAATGTAAACACAGCCCACTATAAGCATTGTAGATTCGCTTCAACCTTTTCAAACTGTATGAATGATTATTTCATGTTCAAGTGGTGTGTAAGAATCTGGAAGCAAGCAGTGCCATCTGCTGTTATAAAACTAAGCTCAGAATCAATTCAAGAGAGAATCCTGATGCATTCCGATAATCTCGGAATTATTACTGAATAGTTACTCGATTAGTGATGCATTGATTTATTGTCTCAGCCCTAATAATCAAGGATCCAGAATTTCTTTTTTCAACTGGGTTATATATATATATATATAGATTATTTAACATCTCCCTCAGCCCCTAACAGGTTACTCTGGCCAAGGCTGACCCAAGGAAAGGTATTTAGATCAATGCTGCACAGTTGCTATGGTGTTCTAGGTCAAATAAGGAAACATACAAGACTGTGCAGAGAACAGGAGCTGAGAAGAGGTCTGGAGTTAAGAAACACTGTACGTGGAGGTTGCCAGAGTGAGGTTTCTAGTGCATTGTTGTGTAGTTGCTTACTGTCTGCCCCCAGGCATCTATGATATCCCTTCTGGTCTCTAGACAAGGTAAATCTATGAGATCTTTTTCCATCGGTGTTATCAGCCTGGTGATGATCATGAGTCTCAACAACACTCACATGCCTCTTGTAATCAAACCACATGACTTCAGATAACATTCATGACAAATATAATAATTAATGTAGAGGGTTTGGTCAAATTGTCGTTATTTTAGTGTTTTAAAAAGTTCTCATCACACACTGCTAATTAAGCAAATGCACTGACCATGTAATTCTCTGTTTGCAAGAGTGAGCTTAAACACATTTCAATACTATCAAAATTCTCAGTATGTGTAACTTTTCACCAATATAAAACAGTTTCTTAAGAACTTGTACATGCATGTCTCCCAAGCTCACGACAACAAAGCATTAGATATTCTCTCATGAACACAATCACACACCTCCCACAGTACTTGCCTGACTCAGAAATAAATTGACACACACAGTGCTGCCGTCCCTCTGTAGAGCCACCACAATCCTGAGCATCAACACGGGCATCCAGAGCCGCAGAGCGATCTTTATCCTCTGCCGCGGGATTCTCATGAGCGCAAACACGCAGACACACACAGAGAGCGAGTGATTTACAGTGAAAGACAACAACTCTGAGAGTGTGTGAGAGAGTGAATAAGAGACCGAACGCATGAACGAGAGAATGGGAGGGAATGGATGAGGAGATGTTGGTATGGAAAGCTACATGATCTAGTGCCGCCCAGCCTCCAGTTCTGTTTCACACCGCTAGTTCACTCTAAATTTAACTACTGCCTGCTATTAGAAAAAACCCATCAAATACCAGGTCACTTCAATGGGCTTATGCTGTGTGAACGTGGCGAAGGCTGCAGTTATTTTTGGACGTTCTGAGAAACTAGCACACACACAGATGAGGGTGAAGTAGTCCGTGAGTGCTGTATGTGGGCCGGTGCGGAGCCGTGGGTGAGCTGAAGGATCTCTGTGTGGGTGTGTGGGCACGTCAGCAGCTCTATATCATCACTGCATTTTGTTCTGCACGTTGTGCATATTTACACAAGCTCTGAATTGTAGCGTAAAAGATTTTTTGTTGTCGTTTGCTTTTTGCTCAGCATTTTCCAATGCCTGCTTTTGTTTAAGGGTTAATCTTTAACCCCACAATCAAAACTGATTCTTTGTGAGAAAGGTTTGAAATATATGTATGTGCTGGTTTTGTGAGGTTACCTTATAATATAATTTTTCCTCCTTTTCAGATGAAAACAAAACTTGAACTCCGTTCAGCTGGACAACAACTATGTTACATCCAACTATTTTTATGCACATTTTGGAATATTGCATATAAAATGCTGGATGGAAACGGCAAGATGTGCACAAATTTAAACAATGTACATAAAAACCACAAAACGTATGCACACATCTGAGCAGGATAAACTTTTTAATCTAATAAGAAAAAAATATGCATAAACTACAATGGAAACACATTTACCAAATAAATTCCTCCATACGCACTAAAAACGTCATGTGTGCTATTAGATCACCAGCAGACCGATCACGTTCACCGCATCTATATGTTGTTTTAGTAATTCTGAAAATCCTGAGTAACGTCTGTCTTCAAAGTATTTCTGTAATATTGTCTTACATGACTGCATTCCCAAACATCTGGCATCCGCCTCTGAAAGCAGTGACAGTATCTATTGCTCGCGCTGAGGCGGGAATCATTAGCTATTATATCCAGTGGCTTTTCCTAGTTTTCTGTGATATTTAGTGCCAGTTAACCAGGAAGTGACGATTTTGTTCTTCTGGACTCATTAGAGTTATTAAACGGTGCTTTATACTCAAATGTTAAATGTGATATTCTGGTTTTGCACATACATTTAATTTGAATCTTTGGATGGAAACATAGTCTGTTACAGTGTCATAGACTGACACTATTGTCTTTGACTATCAGTTGAAACTAGGGCTGTACGATATTGGGAAAAAATGACATTGCGATATATTTTTTCCTGCGATATACAAATTTATTTATGTTCATCAGCATCATCCTTTTTGTATCCAAAATTAGGACTGCACGATAATCATCGGGTGATGATGATCGCAAATTCGGGTTCATTATCAGCGTGATTTTGTGCAGCTCGTCGGTGAATAACGGCTCTGCGTAGTAAATGTGGCTCAATGTAAGATCACGCACCTGATGGAATTTACCGCTGATTAAAGAACCGGCTTTACTGACAAGATGCGCAATACATGTCACGCGATGATTATCGTGCAGCCCTATCCAAAATACTTCCATATGACCGACGTTGCATTTCTTTTTGCGACCAAATCTTCAATTTCGGCGCTTTTCTCCCATCCCGCACTCATTTCCCCATGCGCACGCAGAGACTGCATGCATGAAGTAGGTGAAGCAACGTGTGCTTTGTAGATTTTAAAGAACCCTTAAATATGAGTTAATTACTTTATATTAGACAAATATAGATCCGTGAATAGAAAGTTTAGAAATATAGAAAGTACATTTTTAAATCAGACACACACAATTTTCTTTTTATTTTGCCCTGCATCGTGACTGCCGCGATGTGACTATCGTGCATGCGTACATCGCGATGACGATGCTGAAACGATGTATCGTGCAGCCCTAGTTGAAACATCTGCTCAAAATTATTTTGCAAACTAAAAACTGTTGCATTTAATGTTTAGATCATGTTTCAGAATAATGGGATGTATGTGATCTGAATGATTGCTTCTGATGATTAATGAGTTGTTTGATCAATAGTTCTGATATGAAAGCACACTGTAAACATCTTGCGTTACACATGACTGCTGTGGGTTTAGTGAAGAATGACATCAGTGTTCTGAAATTAATGCCAAAGTGCATCAACAAAATGTAGTATAAATAAATGATCATGTCTATAAAAGGTGGCAGAGACGTTGTGCTTCACCATCAGTGCAGTATACATGGGAACACAGCGTTACAGCTGATTATTGCTGGATTTACTCAGCTACACAGCATGTGACATACAGTCTACAATAATATTGTAAATGTGTGATTTAGTCTATTATAGTTAATATCACACGAAGAGTGACATTTTTCACCAATTATCAGCACTCTGATATGTGTAAATGTGATATTCATTTTATAAAACCGTCTAAAAAACTAGAAGTTAATATTAAGTGACTTACACAAAACAGGTCTTGATTCTGCTGTATTTCAACAACAAAAATAGTTCCAAACTAATCTGAATAACACACGACGGTGTTTCGTTACTGAATGGATCAACAGACTAAACTAATCGGTTGAATGAATGACTCAATGTTTATATTTAAATTATACAGAATTTTTTTCCCCTCCCAAATCATTTCAAATATCAGTATTCAACATTTATTTTTTTAAAACATCAAAACATCAAGCTTGCAGTGCAGGTTAACTGCATTCATGTCCGGCATTAAACGCTCTAAATGCATCTAAATGACACTTCAGATGCAGATTCTGTGTCACCTGTGCACTGCAAACACAAATTCTGTCGATACGATTATGTATGATTAGTAACAGCCCTGTAGTGTCTTTCGATTTGAATATACTGATGAAGTTTAATTTTACATTAATTTATAAAAGAGGCATACATTTAATTAGGTTAGGAAAAACCTTATAAATCAATTTAAACTTAACCTGTTAATCCTGCAAACTAACCACCTGACAGAATATAAAGAATATCAAAAGCTTTGGGAGTCAGCTGCCCACAGCAGTCCTAAACCTGATAAAACACCAACACAGCCTCACACTCCACAAAATACTCTAAATATTCTTACTACTGAGAAAAACTATGGAGATATAATTTTAAATCATTACCGCACAACCCTACTGGCATGTCCAAAATATTTCCCACGCAGAGAGCGAAAACTAATGTGAATGTGCAGACAGCTGATGACAGCTCAAGCTCACAACAGCTGAGAAACATTCCCAACGCTACAACTGGTCTTCATTTATTAATGGTTATTTACTACTGGTGCGGCATGTAGCAGGAGTGTACAGAATACTCACATGACTGGGCAGGTAGAGATCGAAGGGTGTCCCCGAGTCCACATCGATAGCATGAAACCCAAAGTGAGAGCCGTAGATGACCTTTAACCTCTGTCCGTTCTCCACCGTCAGGTCAACCGAGAGTGGCTTCTGTGGCAGTGAGCTGAACGACTGTCACACACACACACACACACACAACAACACCCTTAGTCTACTGGGAAACACAGCAATACCTGAGCGTTCCTGTTTGTTTGTTTAAATACTTGTTACTGGGTTGTTTTCTCTGTGGTGTGTAATGCCACAGACAGGTGGTTTTCTGTTCTATAACCCATCTCACACCCATACATGCTCTAGAAATCTGCAGTTTGTTTGTGATGTGTGAATGAAACCACTAACTGGGCTGTTATTTGACTCGACACATCATACAGAAGTTACTCTGCCCAACACACACACACACATTGTGATTGTAAACAGGGCTTGAGTCTTTGAGCACTTTGACCAGCCTGGCATCCATCTGACCAATATGTACGCTGATACAGATATTGATTTATTGATTTATTTTTTAATTATCTGTACTGTTACTCCTGCTTAGGTGCATGTTTCATTTATCTGTCAAGTGCTTCAGGAGACACAATATGATGCACACAGCCACTCACAACTGAGGAAGCCAGTTTGTGAAGAAACTCTAAAAACCAAAAAGCAGCACCAATTTTTAACCACATTTAGTCATTAAAGCCTAACCCTAACATATAATGTTTTTATTTCCATAAGAATATTCAGGATGAGTAAATGCTAGTGTAAACGGCAGAAGTAGATTACGTCCCTCAGGAGCGCAGTGAAGTAGGACACGGACTCAAAAATGACCCATTTCCAAAAACACCCCACTTACATTACCTATCATTACACCATCCTATTTCTTACAATGGAAGAATATATGAACGTAAATGGCAGGTATTTAGAAAGGTCACTTTAGACAGTGTGTTGTGATTGTAACCATGATCCAAAGAAACTGGTATAGTGCATCTCAGAAAGAGCGTTATCTCTCCGCTGAAATAAACACCAGTGGGCAGTGGCAGAAAACACCACCAGATTTTGCTCCTTTTTACACAACTTATGATTACAGCAGCTGATTATTGATTAATAAACACTCTTTCTTCTCACAGAACACTGTTATGAGCTCAAACTAGTGCATGATTTGTAAATTAATACAGTTTGATGTTTGCATCACATAACCAGATCTGTACGTGTGGTTTTCTGGCGTAGTAAACTTGCTCGCTAGCGCACCCGGTACAGCTCTGCACTAGCGATGTGAAGCACTCGAGTCAAACACAGGCCATGATGAAAGAGCTCAGAACCTCAAAGAAGGAAGCTAAAACTGGCACGACTGCTTCAGCACATGCTTTCTCCCTTTCTCTGTGTTTGTGCAAGGAGTTGCACTGTTTTTGTGAACGTGATACATTATTAATGGCTACTAATATACAGGACTTACTTTGAAAGCCATGAACTTGTGATATGGTTTGGGAGCCCAGGCGTAGACCTCCACAGCGCTCCTCAAGGCGATGACCAGGAACTTGATTTTTTCATAGCGAACTGAAATCACCGCCATGATGTGAGCATGGAGTACAAGATCATCAAAAACACTGACTAGCAATGTGCAGTCTATTATAGTGTTTAGTATGTTTTTAATGTCTCTCTGAGTTTACAGTAAAGCTGCTTGTGATGCAGCACACTGATGTTTGTTGGTTAAACATGTTCTGGACTCACCCACTTTATAGCTCACACATCCCTCCAGTTCCCCCACTGACGTCCAGCCCTGTTTCTTCTCCACCTCTGGGTCGTTATGCAGGATCTTATTCCTCAGCCAGGACAGGTAGTACAGCCTCAGCTTGTTTTTCTTACCTTTCCACAAGAAATCATAAAGAGACGACACATATACACACCGCCAATTAAAAGTTCAGAATAATTAAGATTTGCAAATGGATGAATAACACTGTTGCTTGTAAAGATGGAGTAGCTAATATAATCAGTATAATTTACAACAGGGTATAAGTCATTGAGTATAGTAGTGAGTATATGGCGCTTTCATGACAGACTGTCTCTATGAAGTAAATAGTTGCTTGCACACAACACTAAACAGTATCATGCATGAGAAAGTAAAGAGTGAGAACATGTTATTCTTCAGGAAATGTGTGGTCAATTCTTTGAGGATTCTCGCAGGATTTGTACCTTCTTGTTGTTGTTGATTCATTTGCTAGTGTAAGTGTAAGGATGCTCAGTGTTGTGCTGAAGGTCAGTGTGTACCTGATATAGTGATGAGTACGTTGAGGCCCTCCAGCACATCCATCTGCTGGAAGCGTCTGCGGCTGATGAGAGAGTAAACTTTACCCTGACCACTGCGGTCCAGAAGCCATAGGCCGCTCTCGGTGCCCACCAGCAGATTCACTCCTACACACAGACACACACACACACAGCACGGTCATAGTGAGGAAAGACAACAGCACAATTACACCAACTACAACCCGCATTCCAGAAACGTTGGGACGTTTTTTTAAGTTTGAATTAAATTAAAATTAAAGAATTTCAAATCACATGAGTCAACATTTTATTCACAATAGAACAGAGAACATGACAAAAATATACAAATTGAGAAATTGTACAATCTTATGCACAAAATGAGCTCATTTCAAATCTGATGTCTACTAGTCTTAAAATAGATGCCAGCGACATTCCACTGGATGGCACTCCAGCGCCATGTGTACTCTTTGTGTGTTTGTCTCCGTTTCTGTGCCTGGACTCTTATTATGAACTTGTCTACACCCACCTTGTCTGTCACCATAGTGATTCATTAGTTCCCCCTCCTCTTAGCCTTGTTTCCGTCTGTATAAAAGTCCCGTTTGTTTCCTGTGAATTCGCTCGTCATTGTTGGATGTACCGTGTCTGTAATCCCTTTGTCCAGCCTTCCATGTCTCTCCATGTTTCCTGTGTTTCCTTGTTTGGATTATTGACCCCGCCTGCTCTTGGACGTTCGCTTTAGCCTCGATCCCCTGGACTCTGTTTGCCGTTTGTCTGACCCACGCTTCATACCTGGATTATTCTCTTGACTTTGCCTCCTATGTCCCAGGTTGCCGGTAATCGACTCTGTTTGTCTTGACGCTGTGTTTTAATAAAGAGTCTGCCGATGGATCCGCACGCCTCCCGTCTCATTCGTGACAGAATGACGAGCCAAAAAGGGTCCAGCGGCTTCCCACAGCGTCAACGGCCAGGAAGCTATCCTCTGATGCCCGGATCTCGCCTCGCCATTCGGCGAACTCCGTTCTCGAAGACCGTCCCATATGGCGGGCCACTAGTGCCAACTTCCCAAAAAGCTGCACCATATGGGGGTTCTTCTGTGCCAGCTCCCGAGTCCTCGCACAAGCTGGCTGCCAATCCCGAGTCCTCGCACAAGATGGCCGCCGATCCCGAGGAACTACACAAGATGGCCGCCGAATCTGAGGCACTGCACCAGCCCTCAGCCAAGAAGGCTTCCTCAAGGCAAGTGAGGTTAATGTCTAGTTTAATGGACCTCCCGTTAATGACTGTAAAAGCAGCTGGTGTGATCAGGGTGGCAGCACCGCCCATCTTAGAGACTGTTCATATAGCTTCAGTGCTTCCCGTTATGGCCCTAGCCATTTTGAGTGTGTGGGCCGCACACTGCTCTCCTGAACCCTCCGATGAACTCGAGTCGCCATGGCCCGAGCCACCAGAGCCAGCCTGTGATCCCGATTCGTCATGGCCCGATCCTCCAGAGCCTGCATGTGATCCAGAGTTAACAAGGCCCGACCCGCCAGAACCCTCTGATGATTCTGACTCACCATGGCCTGATCCGCCAGAGCCCTCCGATGATTCAGATTCGCCTTGGCCCGAGTCGCCCGAGCCTGCCAGTGACACTAATTCCCCAGAGGTCCCGCCAGTGGCTGCACGACCTCAGAAGGTGTCAGCCGACTCCCCAGAGGTTCTGCTGGTGGCTGCACAACCTCTAGCTCCTGTAATCCAGGCACAAGAGCCTTTGTTCAGTCCAGGTCACTCTTCTACTAGAAGTCGTGCTGTAGTAATCGCTGCAGTGTGTGGTTTAGTATTGTCCTGCTGAAATACACAAGACCTTCCCTGAAATACGCCTCATCTGGAGGGGAGCATATGTTGCTCTAAAACCTTTATATACCTTTCAGCATTCATAGTGTCTTCCAGAACATGAAGCTGCTCATACCGTATACACTTATACACCTCCATACCATCAGAGATGCTGCTTTTGAACTGAACGCTGATAACATGCTGAAGATCTCCTCCTCTTTAGCTCGGATCTTCAGCTTTGTCCCTTACACACAGAGACTTCTTCAGTTTCTCTGAATCTTTTGATAAGGTTATGCACTGTAGATGATGAGATTTGCAAAGCCTTTGCAATTTGACGTAGAGGAACATTGTTTTCACAGATAGAAGATCTTTTTTTCAAGACATCTCTTTTATAGCTAATCATGTTACAGACCTGATGTCAATTGACTTAATTAGTTAGTTCCAGCTGAATCTTTTCAAAACGTCCTGCTTTTTCAGCTCTTTGTTGCACCCATGCCAACTTTATTGAGAACTTTAGCAGGCATCAAATTTGAAATGAGCTCATTTAGTAGATAAAAGTGTAATATTTCTCATTTTAAACATTTGTTATGTTCTCAGTAAGTTATGTTCAGATAAAGGTCAGAATAAATAAGGCTGTAAAAAAAAATACTTAATTAAATATTCCATAATCTGGATGTGACCCTATTTCAGCAGGCTGCGCTGTGATGATATGTGAAGGTGTCTCACCCCACAGACTGGCACAGAGGATTTCAGCGTTGAACTTCTTCTTGTATTTGCGTATCTCTGGGGCATCGCTCTGAGGACGGATGTTGGTGGGGTTGACGTTCACTACCGAGCCCTTCCTGTGAGGCTGTCTAACGCATGGCTCACACCTGCCATTCACTGACACACACACACACACACAGAGTGTTCATGAGTCAGGTGCACACACAAACACACACACACACACACACACACTCATGTTGGTTTTTGTGTTTTATGGGGTCTCTCCATAGGTGTAATGGTGTTTATACTGTACAGACTGTATGTGGTATT
>JAUMHE010000063.1:395284-407197 GCA_032359235.1 Enteromius mattozi | reverse complement strand
ATTTTAGCAAATGGCTGCAATATAACAAAGAGTGAAAAATTTAAGGGGGTCTGAATACTTTCTGTACCCACTGTATGCGAGTTGATGCCTTTGGTCTCCATTGACCATAATTTTGTTCTCAATTAATTACACAACATATATAAGTAAAGATTTATTGCGTGATTTAAGTGTTCCTTTCATTTTTGTTGAGCGGCGCATTTGATGCTTCCCTCTTAAAGAGACTGAACACAAAAGAAGATATTTTGAAGAACGAAACCATTTTGGTGACCACTCATGTCTATTGTACAGACAAAGAAACATGTTTCTCAAAATACCTTCTTCGAGCAGAAGACAGAAAGTCCTAAAGTTTGGAGAAGCATTAATGATGCCTGAATCAACAGTTCTGAGTGAAGTATGTCTTTAAGAGGCTGATGATCAGACCGCTCTGGGCGGCTCCTCTTCTTCATGCTGTAATGTGTTTCGCTGAAAATGGGTCAGCACAGGATGACTGAAAGCCAACCATGATGCAACTCACTGGATGAGTGTGTGTTTAACTCAGCGCTCAAGACACACATCAGGAGAGGAAACGGCCTCTTTAACAAACATTTACAATGACATCATCCCACCAAACGCATGCTTGGGAGAGCGCTCTGGAGCGAGGACATGCTCCTCAGAGAGAGCTGTTTCCTGAGGCTCATCTCTGCTTCAGACCGTATTTCTGTCGGAGGGGATTTCCTCGCGTTCTCCAGGACGCCTGCGAAGCGCCACATTGTATCAAACGACTGGGACATAAACAGGAAGTGCTGTCTAAAAACAGTGACAACGGGATTATACCTCGCACAAAGCAGTTCTCTGAAAAATCCTTTAAAAGACTGATGAAAAGCTGTGGAAGTTGATGCACATTTCTCAGAAGATGGTTCTTTTGTGTCTTCATATTGTCTTTTATTGGACTAAATGCTGCCTGGAGTGGAGCAAATTTTAAAAGGGTCATGACATGGATTTGTTAATGCTATGTTCCTAGAGGTTTACTTACAATGTTAATAAAGTTTTATGCACAAAAAACAGAAGCATGTGGGGAAAATGCTTATTTTTAACCCCCACTATGAGCTTCTCTCAGAAACAGGTTGGTTTAAGGCTTGTCAGGAATCAGGAAACAGCATCAATGCCCCTCACTATTACATGTTTTGAGTGTTGATTAGTGACAACATAATAAAAATTACAGTCATTTCTAGACAAAGCATTATGCAATCTTTTACTGTTTGTGATGCTGATGCAGTCAGATCTAGAGTACACTTCATCTCTCAACCAATGTTTCTTTGTGAATTCTCAATGACACTGTGTCTCGATCACGAACAAAATGCTCAGAACAAACATAAAATCCTCAAAAACAATCAGGAACGCCATTAAACATAAACGATCCCCTTGTTCCTTATGCTGGGATCCTTCTGATATCTGTACAAAGACGTACGAACTATCTTTCACTGCATTTGTCCTGACGACTGACTGTGTCAGAAAGAGAACGCATATCTGAATCCAGTTTAGACAAGATAGAGCAGTTATAATCAGAGACGCTATTCTTATTGATAATACAGCAGTTACCCTGTTCACAGCGTATAAAAACACCACTCTGAGGATTAATACAGAGGTAGGATGGAAAGAAAACGCTATTAAACACTTCTGTGAAGATGGTTTGTTCTTTCTCGAATAATTTGCGTGAATCATGTGAATGGAGTATTTCAATGCAACAGCGAATTTCACCCGAAGGTGACCAGTTTGTCACAACAGAGAAGAAAAATTTTTTTTCGCAATTTCCGTTTGGTATGGATGTTAAAGATTAGAGCCTGACCGATTTATCGGCAGGCCGATATTAGGCATTTTCCAAACTATCGTTATCGGCATTTATAATGGCCGATAAATAAATATTTCAAAAATAAAATAAAAACGGACGAAACACCCTTCAACCATGTCATGAGTGTTGGCGTTGTATAGTTTGTCCACCAGAGGGCACTCTACACCGTCCCTGTTGGCAACACTCGCGTATAACTGCTGATCCAGCCAGAGTCGGGCAGAGAGAACCAGTTATCCACCAGTGAGATCATCGGTGAAGTGTGTTCAACAATTAAAAGAACATCCCCATCAGTTCTCTTAACTCAAATAAGCATGACAAAATGTGTGACTATCATGTCCAGTTTTGCTGCTGTTAAATAAGCCGAGAGTGAAGCGGAATTAGCTAGTAATGTTAGGGAAATCTGTTCATGTTTGGTTGCGCGTTTCTGAAATTAAAAAAAAAAAAAATTAGATTTTAAAACCAACAAATATTTGTATCGGCCTTCAAAATCCTTTATCGGTCGGGCTCTAATAAAGATGCAGTAAGAGTGAAAGTGCCCTGCACTAGAGGTGTGGAAGTGTTGCTTCAGATGTGAAAATATACGAAGAAATAAGTCAATGCAGAACTAGCTGTGCATTTACTTCTAATAATCTTTCTCCGCTTAATGAACATCATTTATGGCAAATCATCCTACACTGATACATACTTCCAAAAGCAGGTTCCTAGATTTAGAACACAATTTATTTATATTGAAAATGATTTAACAAAATAAATGCTAATTATTTAAGAAATAACTTTCTTAAAGAGACAGTTCACCCAAAAATTACAATTGTGTCACAGTTTACTAACTTTCAATGTGTTCCAAACTTCTTAAAACTAAGACATTTTAAAGAACATGGATAACTAAACTGGGCTGCGTTTCCCCAAAGCATCGTAAGCCTAAGTTGATCGTAGCTCCATTGGTTTCAAGTCTACGATGTACTTAAGCTTACGGTGCTTTGGGGAAACACAGCCCTGGTCTGCACTGATCTCCAAAAATACATTAAAGTAAATTATTAAGAAATAAACAATAAAAGCAATCAAAACCAACAAAAGCAATGACATTGTAATGATATGTTTGTTTTTTCAATAGAAGTCAATGGAGTACAGTATGTTCTTTAGTGTTCAGCTGAAGAAAGAAACTCATACAGGTTTGTTAGAGAACATGAGGACGAGTAAATGATGACAGACTCTGACTGAACTACGCTATCTCTTTAATACTGGGTTTGATCTATGTATAAGGGATACATCAAGCATGCATATCATTATAACAACTACTATGTGTCTTATATGGTGGTAAAATATGCACAGTATGACACGACCACTATGTAAAACCCTGAAACAGAAACCCTAAGGCTGTCCTAATCTGCGTGCGTCCCACCCTACACTTTATGCAGCTTTTACTGCATGCTTTAGAAGAAAGAGGAGAAGAAACAGTTGCACAAGACGATCCACAGCGGGACGGTTGCAGATCCACCCTGACCTGAATCAAACACACATGTGTGTGTTGCACATCTCACAGGATGTCTGGGCTCACTACACACTTCTTTAAAGATCTGATATTTATGTGAAACACGCTCTGACCTTCGTGAGGAAGTGAGCTCCACCCAAAGACCGTGTCAAAGACCAAAACCACACTCGTAGGTTTCATTAGCAAACTATTTATCGCTCCAGCGCTGAGAGAACAAAAGACCGACCCGGACCAGAACCGCATCATCATGTGACACAAAATCACTTTAATTAGCACAGGCTCCAGAAAGAAACAAACAAGCAATGATCCATGAGCAGACAGAGCAGCACAAACCTTGTAAACCTGTCCGTAGGTGCCATTGCCCACCACCTCGATGAGCTCGAAGATCCCTGCAGGATCCTGAAATCAAGAGTCACACGGGTCAGACACTGGGCTTCAGGGGTCAATAGAGCTCAATTACACTTCATCAGGATATCTGTATTATCAACTTATCAAAGCATTTCATCTGTTATTAGCACATGCACAGTTCAGCTTATTACTATATTGCTATATTTTTATTTACTGTCTACTCTTCTTCTTATTATGCACATGAAAAAATACTATAGGCTAGTAATGTATAGTACATACTAGTGTTTTTTAACCATACTATAGTAGTGTATGAACACTTAGTTAACGCTGTAGTGAACTGATAAACTGCAACGAATACTGTAGTAGCCTATATTTTAGTTTTTGTCAGCCTACGGTAAACTGTAGTGTGTTGTATATACCATACCCTATAGTAAAACCTGAACTTTGTTCATATTTCTATAGCTGTTATATTACCAGAGCAACTACAACAGGTACTTTACTATAAAACACAATGTTTTTCATGTGGGTTAGTATTTTCTAACCTTAAAGGATATATGTCAGTACTTTCTGTGCTGAAGGAATTCATTGCGTGTGTAATAAAGCTCTTTCTAGACCGAGATTCACTGTGTTTTCACTTCAGCATCTGTGACAGTTTCATTCCCAGATCATACACGGCTGACAAGATAAGAACATTTCTATATGTGTAAACGACACGACAGCAGAGCTTCACGACTACTGTACACTTGGCATGACATGCAGAGTAAAGTTTCCAGAAGTTCCCGGAGTTAAATCAGTGTGAGTGAGCGCTGACAGAAACAGTGTAGCGCTGGAGATGTGCACTCACCCGTAAAGAGGCCAGGTCGATGTTACTCAGACTCGTCGTAGTGAAGTCTCTCGCCATTTTAATGAGCTCGTCTGCCAATATCAGAGTTTCTTAACTGATCATGGTTTGAGGAACAGTATGTCTGCCCATCTTCAGCTCCTCGACAGCGTATCTTACCCTACTATAGCGAAGGACGGGCTTGTGAATCTTAACGACATAACGGAACTCTCGCCCCGCGGTGAACTCTACTCAAATTATTGTAGAAGTGGGCGTGTCGTTACATGCGGATTAGCCAATCACGTCACAGCGCACACTCGGCTGCGCAATATTAATGAGCTCACGTTCCAGACTCTCCCGCAAAGTTACAAAGCGACCCCGTGATCTGAATTAATATTCATGAGCTGCTCCTTGGCTTTAGTAGGATTCTCAGGACAAACACAGGAAACCCGGAAAACGAGTGAAAAGTGAAAAGCTGCGCCTTCCTCTGCTTACAGCAAAACAACGCTCTCCGTGTCTGTGTGATACAGAACCCTGGCCTGTGTTTTAACAGTCATTAAACACAGTCTGCCAGCTTTATGACCACTTTCAACACATTAACCCGTTTAATCCCAAATTTTCCCAGACATGAAAATATGCAAATGAGGTGCCTAACCCTTTGAAATAATCTTTTTTTTTTTTTAAGTGTGTGAAAATTGTGTTTTATGTTCGCTTTACACACTCTATGGTTACTATTATGAATAAAACATTGATAGGAAAAATGAGATAAAAGAGTAAAATAAAAAATCCTCATATTTCAAAATTGTTACTTTTTTGTAGCATATATCACATTTCATATCATATTCTACCAGTTTTATATTATATTCTACCTGTATTACAACACCAATGTTGTAATATATGCATAACATTTGAACTTTTCATTTAGTGCAATATCATATTGTTATTGCAGCATTTTAGTGCAGTTTTCACTAGCAGCTGCAGATGGGTTTATTCAGTTATTCCACAAGTCACTCTGGCCATCAAGATTTATTCATTTGATGACCACACTCAACAAAACTGAATATATGTGAATTCATATATAAATACTAGACACTTTGATCATCTTCTGAAGGTGCAAACAGGAAGGAAATGTTCTGGTCATGTGACAATTTGCACTATATATAATTAATCAAGACCCTTTATTTTTTCCATATTTGTGCACTAAAACATCACTTTTAGACCTTGATAAATGGTTTTATGGTCACTGCCATGACCCTGGAATGATTAATACAACATGAATTAATAAAGGCATCTCTCAGAGTCAATTATTCATATATTTATTTATTTTGTTGCTCTGATAACAATTGTTATTTTTGCAAGGTATATTACAAATAATTTATATGCTAAAACCAGAAACCTGTGAATCAGACAAGCTGCTTGGTTTGTGAGTATAATAACAGCTCTCATATTCATACTCCTCCACACATGACTGTATCTGAAGAGTACAACGGCATACTAGTCGTGAGTATACAAAATCAAATCACCCATTTAGTGACCTTTCATCCTAAAGGGCAGCATTGCATACAAATTCAATAAAATGATAATAAATATCAATACTGATCAAAAGTGTCTGATCATTACCAGCACTGAAATGCTTCGTCTGTAGTACCAGATACACCATATAAAGCAGATGTATCTATCCGTAATGTCTGAAAAACATCAGAATTCTGAGGAAGAAAACAGCCAAACGAATAAGGCAAATGATAAGCTGTATCAAATATGGAAATACCTCCTCGACTAGCTACAAACCATATCAATGTGCTTATTAGATCTGAATAGTAATTATTTGCATAAATAACATATTCTTTAAAGCTCAGAGCTGATGTGTCTTTACATTATTGTGCTGTAACAACCGAAGTCATGTCAAATAAACCAGATGCGGTGTTTGATGGAATAACTGTACATAGTAGAATTACCTCAAAATTCAAGTAAGAAAACAATATCGGTAGCTCTTCATCTGTCTGAACAAAGTATGAAAACACTAAAGGCTGGAAGAAAGCCAGAGAAAGCATTATGGGCCAGTTTTACTAAACAGGGCAGATTACTGCGAGAGCGCAACACCAAACAGTGCTGATGCTTCACTGATTTACCAGTGTATAATAAAGAAGTACTCAACAGTACACTGAAAAGAACCAAAAAAAATGAAGCGTTGCTAGAAGTGTTCCCTGCTGAAAACTAACAACACCATCACATCATTAGTAATGGTTTTACTGGTTATGATGGGAATTGTACTGGTTTTAATGGAAACTGTAATGGACCTGCGGGTCTCTACTGGTAATTCATTGACTTCTGTTGGTGACTTTTATTGGTCATAACCAATAAATCCTACTGGAATATGTCCCAAAACTCACTACAGAACCATCTTTTAATGGTTTTCATATTTGTAATAGAAACCAAATATTTTGCGATGCTATTGTTTTTTTGTTTTGTTTGACTCCTAGTTAAGTCATCTTTTATTCCCTGAAGCAAGTTAAAAATAGCATGCTTTGGCAAACAATATGTTCGGATAATGTTTTCTTCTGGCATTCAAAATCAATTATAGTCTCTATTTACACTAAGTGCAAATAGCCTGTCTTGTTGGCAGAGGCTATTTTAACTAACTCTGCCCACCAATGTGTGACTGGGCTGGTCAACAGTGAAAAAAGGTGCTAGTTAAGTAATGTTTTCAGTGGCGTAGATGGTAAGGTGCATGCTTTTAGACACGATCGACCCGATTTTGAATCTACCTTTTGCTGAACTTTTTGTCTCTCTTTTCAAATTGTATATTGCACCGGGAAGGCTTTTGTTGTCAATAAAATGAAGGAAATAATCAAAAAGTTGAAAATAAAGTATTGGGTTAAGCTAGTGTATGTGTAGGAAGGGCTTAATTGTCCCAGTAAGGTGGCATCCATTTAATAATTTGAATTAAAATTGTAATTTACACTCAATACCTTATTATTGCGTACAATACTGAGGTGCAGATAATTGCCACTATTTGCAATCAGTAATATAAATAGCAGAAAATTACGCTATTTTAACATAGTGTATATAGCATATTGCTAAGAAAATATGCTGTTTGTACTTGGTGTAAATAGAATCTAATTGCTGTGTACATTTAGTGCAAATGGCCGCTGCCAATAAATGAATACGTGTGGAAACATCCTGTCTTTCTACCATGTGCTCTTTGTTCTCTGCAACAACACCTGCAGCATTATAAGCGCAATAATTTGACGCGCGCAAACGTTTGTCATTTGTGTTGCGTGATTAATTTAAAGACTCTCCTCCTGTAAATTTTGAGTCTGAATGGGAAACTCCTGCAAATGCATATTCAATAAAATCAGGCGCAAGAATAACTGCGTCCACGCCTTTTCAGCGCTGATTCTTCACTGCGTGTCTAGTAAATCCTGACAGTACTGTTGATGGTTTGTGCTGACGCCAGCTGATAGTAAAACTGGCCCTGTGTGTTTTGTAATCTTAACAAGATGTACTCATGCAGATAAAGGAAGGAAGGAAGGATGAGATGGGTTCGGAGCGCTCTACCAGATGTCACTGGAGAGCTCTGGTCCGGACAGCGGCACGAACGGGCTGCCCAGGTGAATGTCTTTCTTGGGTTTGATGTCGTTGAGCACGGGCCGTCCGTTCAGCAGCGTCATGGGCAGGTTGCAGTACACGTGCCGGCCGCTGAGCGTGGGCAGCTCGTACTCGTAGCCGCGGCAGAAGTGGTGCATCTGCAGCGGGCCCGGCTCGTTGTAGTCCGGGATCTCCACATGAGCCGGGGCCAGCGAGGCCGAGGTGGCGGTCATGGCCACCGTCGACACGGCCTGCAGGTCCCCGAACAGCCCCTGCTCACCCGAGTCCAGCACCTGCCGGCGTGACACGCTCTCTTTCCTCTTGGCCGGCATCTCGTAGCGCACACGCTTCCAGAACTTGGACTTGAGCTGGCTGCTCTTGGGCCCGCTCCACTTGATGAGCGACAGCGCCCGGATGGTGTGCTTCAGGTCCTCCACCTCCTGGTAGTTGATGACGCTGCGCAGGTCCGAGCACTCGATCATGATCACCTTGATCTCGCCCGTCACCAGCATGCTGTGCAGCCGCGGCTCAAACTGGAAGATGCTCCAGCCTCGGCGGGCCACGAACTCAGGGGTCAGGACGATGATGAGCCGCCGGCTCTGCTCCACGCTCCGCGCCAGGTCCTCGATGTATGCTGGACAAACAGAGAGAGAGACGTGATCTTACTGTAGATCTAGACTAAATTTCAACATGTATTTACTGAAAAACACATTCAGTGCTCCTCACCATCAATAAAACTCAGAATATGAGTTCTATTGATTTTTATTTAAATTTAAATATTTTGTTTAAATATTTATTGGAAACCTATAATAATTAAATATGTAAAAGAAACATAGTGCTGTTAAACGATTATTCGTAATTAATCAAATCCAAAATAAAGGTTTTTGTTTACACAATATTTGTGTGTATACCATATATTTATTTATTTATATCAATTTATTTTTATATTTATTGTGTATATATATATAAATACAAATTTTTTTATATATATAAAATATAAGACAATAAATATACAAATGTACAGTATATATATACTGTATGTAAATATTTTCAAAATATATTCTGCATGTGTGTGTATTTATGTATGCAAAATAAATATAAACAATACACACAAACAAATATATTATGTAAACAAAAACTTTTATATGTGATTAATTGACAGCACTATAAAAACACAAATATCCTTTATGTGTTAATCTCATTTTATTAACCAGTGTCTTTGCTGGATCCAATTAACCAATTATCAAATGCACTAATAAGCAAAAATGACGTTGGATAAACCTTTTTATATGTGTTGAACTTTCTTCTCTTGCTCTTCATGTAATTCAGAAGAGCAGCACAGCTGACAGGTTTGTTTCAGCTTTTTTCATTTACATTTTGTTCGGCCTGAGACTCATTCATTTCACGTTTGGTGTGAAAGCACTTTTACATGTGCCAGAAATATACAGTTTTAGCAGTTACACAACCCCAGGCGGGAAAAAGTAATGCAAATGTATTACTTTCCATAAAAAGTAACTAAGTAATGCAATTAGTTATTCTTTAGTTATTTTTAGGGAGTAACGCAGTATTGTAACGCATTACTTTCTGTAATACTGGAGTGTATTCAGGTTTGCTCCGCAGATGAAACCTCGAAATATCTACAAGATCTGGCATTAGATCTCTCTCCAATGGACAAAGAACACCTGCATAACAATACTCCATTAATAACACACTATCACACCACAGGGTGTGTGTCTCACAACACTCGCTGAAGAGGGGATTATGGGGCCAATAACATCACTAATGAATCTATGAATTTATTAATAAATAACCATAAAAAACCAATACATACAATGATTTAAATTCACTTATTTGTGATGAGCATGTTTTAAGAGGCCTTTAAAGCAGCGTTTGTGTTTTCTCCTGCTGTTGCTGTTGGTTTTCTTCTGTTCAACAGAATCTGCTTGATCTTCATCAGACTGCTCAGAGTAACGCATCTAACACTTCTGGAGGAGTTCTCTATCATCCAGAAACCAGCTGACATGCTCTCTACAGAGCACTTTTTCATGTTTAATATTCCCACGCATTGCTCAGGTACAGGATAGAGGATCCTGGAGGCTGATAAATAATGCAGAAGGATTCAGTTTTTTACAGCAGCAAAGAATATTTCACATAGCTCTCTGGAATAATTGATTGTTATTGCTCATCCTTCGTTAAAGTCTTTACATGCATGTTTATTCTGACTGCACCATATAAGACGATTAAGACAATTAGAAGTTGATTTGCATCAGTGTACTGATTGGTTGAGGTATTGTACAAACATCATTATGAGGTGCATGTGAACATTGATCCACATCACTGGCCGTTTCTCTTGTTGTGTTAAATGTATGTCAGCTCTTCCTATTGTTTGTACTACTCCTTCATCACCATCTGAGAAGCGCACCGCTCACAGGAAGTGAATGGCACTCTCTCTTCCTGTTTCACATGACTCTGTTAGCTGCAGATGTCACACATCTCTGCACATGTGATTGTGGATAATCACAAGCTCAGGATCTGTTGACACACAGATCTAATGCGGTACTGCTTCTGATCAAACTCAGCTGGGCTTGTTTTGTTTTGTCAAAGCAATACTGGAATACTGAGTTTGTTCAACTTGCACTTGTGGAACAGGCCTATCTGTGATTATTTTGCAACATTATCCCTCACATATCCTCTGTTAATCCAGCACTCTAGAAATGATTGTATGATGGATGTAGATGTACAGTAACCCAGCAGAACACTGGTCTGGACACGCTCTGATGAACTGAGAGAGAGTGTGTTCTTAGACTCATGATCTGTGTGTTTTTCTGACTGTGAGTGTCAGGTCTTACTGCTGCTGGGAATGAGGTCCCGGTGCGGGATGAAGAGTTTATATCCGTAGTGTTTCTCCAGAACATCTGGTAAGATCTCCAGAGCGAACAGCTCCTCCTCACTCATCTCCCGCTCTACAGACTCCAGGTCCACTTTAGTGTAGGACAGGTAGCCGTCATATTCCTTGTTGTCTGTAAGGAACAGATATGTTGTACTAGAGGTTAATTCTTTCATCATATTACACATTACAGTCCAAGAGAAATCAAAATTGACTATATTTATTTTGTTAGAACATGTTAGATACATTACTACATCCTGTCAATTCAAAGTAGAAAAAACATGCAACGCCCTCTGTTCCTCATTCAGTATTCAGTTTCTCTCAGAAGTATGTCACAATACAGAAGTAAAATCAGTCGCAAGCTTCTGATTCATGAAGACTTTAAATTATGAGAATAAAATGGTCAGTGCATTAACGCAGTCTCATGATAACTGGTAACTATTTTATGTTTTGGTACAAGTGTATAAATGTGTACGGTCTGATTTGTGTGTCCTGCTCACGCTCCTCTGGAGGTCTGGTTTAGGGATGCAGCTTCATGCTTACAGTGCTTACACGTGTTTTCAAAGCTCTACACACTAATCCAAGAATTGCAGACACAAAATGCAAAATCCCTCACATCGGTCCCACTTTATATTAAGTGTCCCTAATACCTGTGTACTTACATAGTAACTACAGTAGGTGGACAACCAAAATGACTACTACCGCCGCGTGTACCGCCGCGGCAAAGTCCCGGATTTAAATTTAATTCAGTCGCGTGTTAAAGTCGTTCATGAAAATACCGCCAGGTGGTGCAAAGTTTCAAAACGGACTACAATTTTGTTTTGTTAAATAGAGATAAAATAACCAAATAAAACAATAACAACATTATAATATAACTGTCACGAACGGTCCGTTGTGGTGAGGCGTGGCAGAGAGCGGAGGAGACCAGGAACTTCAATGCAAACGTTTAATCA
>JAUMHE010000063.1:320543-332565 GCA_032359235.1 Enteromius mattozi | reverse complement strand
TATAAATCAAGAACAAGACATTTATAGCTGTGTTTATAAACTGCTTACTAATGACTATTAATGTTGGAACAATGCTTATAAAGGATGAACTGACTATTAACTAATGCTTAACTAATGATTCATAGCATGTAGTTATTATAAAGTGTTACCTGCATTTCTTACTATCAGTCATGATTATTCTACTTAAAAGACTGTTTATATGCATACTCACTAATTGTTTACAAGAAGCACACATGTAAGAGGCTGACAATTAGCTGAACACTTTTTAATTGGTGACACTTAGCCTGCATTTTAATATCTTTATCTAAATGTGGCAGTTAACACTGTTATTTTTAAACCTGAATATAGCATCGTAATATAATGCTCTACAATATTTATATGAATAAATCTCTGACCGAGACCATCAGCCAATCACTGTGTGGCTAGTTAATAAGCATGCTGACATCATCCATAGCAACAAGGTCAACCCGCCCTTTTAGATGGTAAAACTAAATGTGTACAGACCTCTTGCCCTTTTATTATAAAATGCATTTCTCTCAGTGGCTTGAGTCTGTCTGTGCTGGACGAGTCGAGGCAAGCACTCCAAAGCCACTGACAGTTTTTCAGCACTAGCTCATCCGTGACACAACAGATCCAGGCTATCACTGATTAGGGACAGGTTCTCTCTGCTCTCTCAGATCATTACCTGTGACTTTGAGCTCTGTGGTCCGTCTCACCACCCTGCTGCCGTATTTGAGCTCACAGGTGTAGTTCCCTCCGTCGTCCTCTTGCACCTCGGGGATCCAGAGGCTGGTGGTGTTGATGATGATGGAGCTCCTCCACTCTTTCCTCTGGCACTCCTGAAGAAACACATCACTCGTTCATACGCCTCATACTCACTCATCTCAAACACGCTATCCTAAACCTCAGTGATGTTTTAAAAACAACAATAGGTTTGTTGATCGAAACACACGTGATCCAGCTAATCAGGCTCTTCAGATGGACTAGGAGCCTCCTCTGGTTTGAGCTAAACTCCTCAGGTTTAGGGCTGGGAGCAGAGGCAGGAGAGGTGAGTGTGTACCTTGTACCAGGTCATGATGGGCTGCTTGTAGGGTGCAAGGTAGTCGTCGATGTCGGGGCAGCTGACCATTTTGCTCTTGGTAATCTCTGCGTTCTCCTGGTACCGTATCCGGCTGCTGAAGCAGAGTCCCTCCTCGCTCTCCTCCACCATAAGAGACATGGACACCTTCATACAGTACGTGGAGTTTCTGTCAAGAACCAGACATCAGACAGGTCAAGACTTCTCACATACAGCATGTGTCCATTTAAAAAAATAAAATAAGATGTATGCATAATCTGAAAGCATAATAAATAAGCGTTCCATTGATACAAAATCACCCTGGACCAAAAAAAGCAAGCAGCACAGTTATATTTATAGCAATACACAATAATACATTGTATGGGTCAATATGATACATGCATTAATGCCAAATATCATTAGGATATTAAGTAAAGATCATGTTCCATGAAGATATTTTGTAAGTTTCCTACCATAAATACATAAAAACATTTCTGATTAGTAATATGCATTGCTAAGAACTTCATTTGAACAACTTTAAAGGTGATTTTCTCAATATTTAGATTTTCTTGCTCCCTCAGATTCCAGATTTTCAAATAGTTGTATCTCAGAGAAATATTGTCTTCTCCTAACAAACCAGACATCAATGGAAAGATTATTTATTAAACTTTTAGGTTGATTTATAAATCTCAGTTTCAGTAATTTGACCTTATGACTGGTTTTGTGCTCCAGTGCCTGAAGGTGAGACAGACAGAGGTACAGGGCCTGAAACTCACTTCTAAAACAGTTTCAAAATAGCCACATCTTCCACATTTTTTTTTTGTCACAGGGTGACGTCACAATAAGGAGGAAGTATAAAGCTCGTTGTTTTGGCAGCTTCTGAACAAATACTAGCTGAGCTGTTCAGCAGATACTGGTAGAGCGTCTCTTTTGAAGATGTTTCTCTCTCTTTTGTACTGTATGTGTGAGGGAGAAGTGTATAATTTAGGTTCTATTACAGTATCTGTAATCATCTCATGTGGGATTTTCTTCACTATAGTGAAAAATAACTAGTCTCTGTGGGCTTCTGAGCATTTGGAAACACTTAATGACATGGATGTGAACATGAAGCATTCTCCCTGTTCATTTAGCTCTGATTCCAGAAATCTCTAGCTTTCTCCACACATTTTTTAAATTTCTGTCTACTGCATTGATCCTCTTTTATTCTGTGCAATATCAGAAGCACAAGGCTTGGCTGCGATGGTGAAACACAGCAATTACTGGTACGTTGGATATAAACAGTTTAGTAATTATTAACATCCCCACTACTCCATCCTTGTCTTCTTCTTTTATCCCACAGACGGCACGCGGCTGGATTAATTGAGAGTTGTGTTGGGCCGTTCTGTTATGAAAGAATCCAATAACTCGTGTCATAATGTTCAAAGGGAATCAATTAATGATGAAAAATACAGCGGATCTGAAAATGAGAATACATCTGCATACAAATAGAGAGAGCTTTTCTGAGAAGGCAGTGCCGAGATGAAACAAACGGTATCCCACGCACAGGAAGCACGCACATATGCATATATCAGTCAAATACTGCAAAAACGTCTTCCCTCGATGTCAGGAAGTCCCTCGATCAGACATCAACATATTCCAAACATTTCACAAGCCTCACATGTGATTATTTCGCTAACGTGGAGATGAAACGTTCTGAAGCCATCCAGAAATCAACACAAAGTGATTTATTCGTGTGCCAGAGCAGAGCTATTACTAGTAGCAGTGAAATACACTGATTGATGAAGATGAGCGATGCCATCTGCTGTGAGGCGGATCTATGGCCTGATGACACTGAGGGTGGACGAGCTGCTGACCGCTTCAGACAACTGGTTAGTGCTCTGTGAGCCGTTCTCAGCCTGAAGAGAGGAAAAGATGCTTCCAGTGATCAGCTAACACCATCTGCCCTCTCTTCAGCTGCTAATGAGGACATTAGGCTAGTGTTTGAGCGCTAATGAGGCTTCAGTCGTCCAGTTGTGCTGCAGTGTATGAGATCCTTCTGACCAATCACACACACACGACTGGAGCTGATCAAACACTACATCGTTTTTAATACTATTATTATTATAGGATCTGTTAATGTAAAAAAGACTACATTTAATGAAACGTCATCAAGACATGAATTTAAGAAATATGCATTTATGCGATATGTATTCAACCCTTTAAATGAACTCTCTGTCTGTCACTACAGGTGAAACTCTGCACAGATTAAAGCTAGTCGAGCTCTGTGATAGTGTTCATTAGCACTGATTGCATTTTTGTGCTCTGTGATGGTCATTAGCTGCTGCAGTGTAATGGCTTAAACTGTATTGAACAGGGCTGTATTGATTGTTGCTCTATTGTTCTGACTGTGTTGCATCAATGAGAGCAGCTAAACACATGGATGAGCTGGTCCAGCACACGTCAGGCTGGGGCAAATTCATTTCAATATCCACTGTGTGTCTTCATTTTCACACTAAAGGAGGACTGGACCATCTAAACAGACCTGCTTAGCTGTGTCAAAGTCAAAGCTTCTCTGAGAAACAGAGTCTCCAGCTAGCATCAGAAAGACTTCTGCTGGCTGATGTGGAGGATCAGACCGTCTCATCAGGACCGAGCTGAACTCTGCTGGACTGGACAGCCTGTCACAGAATAACCTTTACAAACTTCTGATTCTGTAGGTCTTAATAAAACATAGCTCCAAACTCTGTCTGTGCTCTTGTGCTGAACTCTCCAGTCCTGCACAGACAGAATAAGCTCTATTGTTATTGGGACACAGTGTGGAAGGACAGCCACATCCAGGCAGAATAAAAAAAGCATGTCATCATTTTTATCTCGATCAGAAGGTTTGTAACATTAACATTAACGCAGACATTTTACAAATGTAAAATGTGTATATTTTAAAGGAACAATGTTTAAATATATATAACGGGGGTAGTGTTTTTATGCTGAATGCAGTGTAATAGTATGTAATGGGATTCATATTTCAGTAACTGAAATAATCATGATTTTGAAATTATTTGAAATAAGTGTGTTTACTCGGTTTGTGTTTAGTGGAATCTCAGTGAAACCACTGAAACCAGGATTATTTGCCCAGGAGAGTATGTATCTGTGAGAACTGTAGTGCTCCAGGATTAATATTACTGCTTAGTGTAAGAAGAGGAATAGAGGAACAGGTTTATTCTTAGGGTCAAGTTTACTAACAGAGTCCACCGGTGGTGTAAAAAAATAAAACAATTAAAACATGTTTCCATTTCAGACACAACCATTGTGGGAGGAGAGTATTTAAATGAATGACACAATTAGGTCTGAGGTAGTCAGTTTTCTGGTATTTGTGATATTATTTAACGTCCAAAAAAGCATGGCTGAACCCATTGTGTGACCATTTTGAGATTTTCCTCTCCCATCAGCACTTGTTTTATGGATATGGGCTCTTAATGTGTGTAACTGCTGGTTTTCAGAGGACAATAACCTGCTTCTCCTGCAGTCTCAGTTCTCCTCAGATCACAGGTTTACAGAGAGCTGACAGCACACGGTTAATTGCAGCTTTGGAGAGGGACGGAGATGAAAAGCAGGGAACTCAAGCTTCTCGAAATAGATTCTAGCAATAGTTCAGGTCATCGTGAGACGATTTGCCAAATTCAATTTTACATTTCGTAGCTCATCAAAGAGGGCTCATCAGGTGCTGAATGATTTAAATTAATAAGAATTTAGTTCCTTTCATATAGTAATACAGTTTTAAAACGTATAAAATGAGTTTAGAAATGCCCATTACCTGCTTGCTTCAGAGATATTATAACATATCAACGTTAACTACATTAAATGGGACTGTAAATGTAACCAGTCAGCTGGAAGTGCCAGCACAGACCACTGGCACGTCGTGAGTGCTGCACATGAGGACTTCAAGGCTGCTCCGAGGTATAATGGACTGATATCTTGTTTAGCGGACTCCCCGTTGATGTCAGTAAGGGCAACTGGTGTGACCATGGCTTCCGCACGGGCCGTTGTAGAGACTGTTCCCCTGTCCTTTGTGCTTCCTGTCATAGCAGTTGCCATTATGAGTGTGTGGGCCGCTCACTGCTCCCCAGAACCTCCCTATGAACTAGACTGTGATCCCATGGCCTGAACCCCAAAAGCCTGTCTGCATCCCAGATTTGCCGTGGCCTGAGCCACCTCAGCCAGCACTGAGTTCCCAGAGGTCCCGCTGGTGGCTGCACAATCTCTAGAGCCTGTTCTCCTCCCTTTGTTCAGCCTGGTCCTGACCACGGAGAGTCCGCCAGTGGCTGCACAACCTCTGGAGATGTCGACTTCGGTCGTGGATTCTCTAGGGGCTCCACTGGTGGCTGCACAACCTCCGAGTCGGTCAGTCATGGCTGTTCAGGAGCTCACACCAGACCCTGAACCAGACACAAAGGCTTTTGAACTCTCGCTCCGCTCTGAACCGGCCACGGAGGCCGTTGGACTATTATTCTGCCCTGAACTGGCCACGAAGGCCGTCGGACTATTATCCAGCCGTGAACCGGCCTCGGAGGCCGTTGAACTCTCGTTCTGCTCTGAACCAGTCCGGTCTCCAGCTCTGCCCTGGTGGGCGTCTCCACCGTCTGCTCCGCCCTGGAGGGCGTCTCCGCCGTCTGCGCCGCCCAGATGGGCTTCTCCACCGTCTGCCCCGCCCTGGTGGGCGTTTCCAACGGTTCCAAAGCTTGGAGCGCCTGGAAGCTGCTCCTTAGACGGGGGGCTATGTAACCAGTCAGCTGGAAGTGCCGGCACTCCAGCTCCATGTGTACTCTTTGTGTGTTTGTCTCCGTTTCTATGTTTGGACTTTTATTGTGAAACTCTTGTCTCCACCCACCTTGTTTGTAGTCATGGCTACTCATACATTTCTCCACCCCCTAGCCTAACTTCCAGGTGCATAAAAGCCCCGTATGTCTTTGTGTTTTCACGGATCATTGTTTGGAGTTTTCCCTTGTTTGCGTTCTTTGTTTCCCTGTGTTTCCCTGAATTGGATTTATCGTTGCCGACCTCGCTTGCCCTGGACTCTTGATCTTGCCTCGCTCATCTGGACACTGTTTGCCGTTTGACTGACCCACGCTACGTATTTGGATTATTGTGCTGTCTTTGCCTTTGATGTTCCTGTTTGCCGGTAATCGACTCTGCCTGTTTCTACTCTGTGTTGTTAATAAAACAGTCTGCACTTGAATCCGCACGCCTCCTCGTCTCCCTCGTTACAGTAAAACATAGGCAAACAATCACATGAGGATTGTTTTATTTTATTTGTCATGTTAAAATTGTATGTTAAGTTTTAATGATAGTAGAACTGCAAGATACATATGAACGAATTAGAATAATAATATAATATAATAATAATACGAGATAAAGATTCACACATTTAATATCAACTACCCATAAACCTTTCTAAAAGAGATGTAGGTTTCTATGATCATGTACTCTATTAATGGTATTAACACCAATCTGTCATTCTGTCAATCTATCACTGCATGTGAGGGTCTAAGAATATACAAGAGTTCACTGGCTTAATTAACTAATCACTTCATTAAAGTACTTTAATAAATGTGTCACTTTTAGCTATGCGAGTCATTTTCTTCTATTGTCCCTGTAGGCAAATTAGCAAGAGATATAAGGGCTAAAAGTACTGCATGCATCATTTAAGTGAATAAATGAGAGAGTGACATTTGTGGCACTCTTACCCTCCTCATCTTAAATAGCTCAATTATCCCGCTCTTATGAAGAAGATCATAAGTTTCATGCTGGTGTTTGTGTGAGGTTGTGTGCTGGAGATGTAGATGTCAGAGAGGTGCATTGATTGTGGACTGATGAGCACGAGGGCCAGCAGCTGCACTGACTAACACACTGTTTGTTGCTTTTCATAATCAGTGATTTAATATAATATCCCTAACCTATTTTTATCCTAATTCCTTTCTATAATTTATAATATCTCATTCTTGCTGAATATCTCATTCATGTCATCAAACAAAGCTGCATTAATTATTGTCTAATTATGGCCATATACTTTTTCCAAGATGGCAGACGGCTAGTCCTTCATCCAGAATCACTCTAGACCCTTCAGAAGCTTCTCTTCTTCAGTTTATCTCACTCATGGCCCTGTAGAAAAGTGAAAAGCTTCATTTTGTGCTCAATGAGCCATTTTTGTGGTTTGTGTTTGGATTACTGTCCCAATGGAAGATCAAAGCATGGCCCATTATAAGATCTCTAACAGAGTCAGTCACATATTGATTTTTTTTTTAATCTTTTGATAGAATCCATGATGCCATGTGTCTGAACAAGATGTCCAGGACCTCCAGCAGAAATATAGACCCACAACATCAAAAATACAGCAGTAGATTTAATCGTGGGTATTATAAACTTTTCATCCCTGTTTGCTGGAGTTTGTTTTTGGATAGCTAGGAGAATTTTTCTTGAAGCCCTCTCAAACAACATGAGCTGATGTTGGGGCTGTTTTAAGGTTTTCTGACCCTGAGACTCAACTCTTTTCTGCAGTTCTCCAGCTGTGCTCTTTGGAGAGTCTTTGGACACTTAGACTCTCCTTCACACCTCTTAATGGTTCAGTGTTTTCATCTTAACAGTTTTCTGTGGGAAAACACTTTACGTGAAACGTTACACGTTGTGTTTATATTCTGGCTTCATCTACTGCCTGTACAACATATACATCATCAATAAGGTGTTTACTGGTTTCACCTTTTCATGTCTGAGTTCTACTACATTACTATTTAATGCAAACTCAAAGTCAGTTGAGCACAGATTTGTTTTGGCCTCCAGGGGGTGATCCTTTAAGATCATGTATAATCTATCAATAGACACACGTCTCTTCCAGGCAGTTTTCTTACATTTCATGTTGAGGGGAAATTCTGAATTATTGCCCTGATGGTAGAAATAAAGATTTTCAATGATTTAGCTCTTTTCTTAAAGTATTTCCACTAATTAAAGTACTTAATGAATCATACATTGTTTTATTACTTTTTAATTTGTTCATGACCTGTGAAATAATCATCCAATTAAAGTTTCAAGTTTCAAGTTTGTTTTATTTGTATAGCACATTTACGAACAGCATGCATAGCTGACCAAAGTGCTGAACAGAACAAAGACATACAACACAAATATCAAACCACAAATATAAACCATAAAATCACAAAGAATTAAAAGCCAAAGAAAAGAAATGATGATTTAAAAACAGTTAAGGACTGTGCTGATCTAATATAGGCTGGGAGGCTGTTCCAAAGCCTAGGGCCAGCAACCGCAAAAGCTCTATCTCCTCTATGCTTTAACCTTGATCTCGGAATAGAGAGAAGTCTTTGATCACCAGACCTCAAATTAAGTGTCGGATTATGTGGATGAAGTTGATCAGACAGATAGCTCGGTGCCAGATTGTTTATAGATTTAAAAACATAAAGAAGAATTTTAAACTCAATTCTAAAATGTACAGGTAACCAATGCAGTGATTTCAGAATTGGAGTGACGCGATCAAATTTACGTTGCCCTTTGAGAAATTTAGCAGTGGCATTTTGCACTAATTGAAGTCGAGCAATGGAAGATTTAGAAATGCCAAAATAAAGAGAATTGCAGTAATCCAAACGAGATGTAATAAGCGCATGGATAGCAATCTCTAACGCTGTCCACCAAGTTCGGATCATTAGTATGGATTGATTTTCATTTTCTACTTGTGGTATCCTTCTATTTTTGACTTGGCATTTGATCATGTTGTGATTTGATTTTTGCTCTTTTAAAAGAGCCAACAACGGGATTTATCTTTGACTCATAGTGCTGAGACAAGGTTAGTACGTCACGTGATTTACATGATACAACACGTAGAAATTTGTTTGTATAGAACATTAGGTTAGGAGCGGAAGCTGACGTTTGTATTGTTTTGTTATTAGTGAGTGTAGTTAGTTGGCGTTTGAGCCGAGGATTTGTTTTGTTTATTTTTCTTTCTTGGGTTAGATAGTATTCGATGGGTTAAAGTTAGAAATGATTTTGTTTTATTGATTTCTTTCTTTTGTGTTCAGCTCCGCTTATGTCTCACACTGTTTGAGTGGTTTTGGTCTATTTATTTATCTTTTGTTTTTTTCTCTTGATTGTATACATGTTGTGTATTTGATCTGTCTGCCTCTTTGAGGGGGTTCCTATAACATCGACCCAACTTGAATGTTGATTAATATAATTTCTTACTAAAATTTTGAAAGTACTTTTGGTCTGTGTCTGATTTATTTTATACACATTAACGGTAGCGAACAATTTTCTTGCAAACAGGCGAAGATACCTGTTGGGGTTTCCTTTATTCTTTTTTTTTCTTTTTTCTTTTTTTTGTTTGTGTTATCTCCCTAATCCCCTTAAGACAATTACATCAGCCATAATAGGGAGATGTAACAACCACATTTTCACTTCATCAAGGCAAGCGAAAAGAGATTCCAGAGCAGCAGGTTTATTTAGTTTCAGAGGTAGATACTGCATAGCAGTGAAATGCTACACCATGCTTTCTAAAAATAGAGCCAAGAGGGCACAGTTAAAGACACAGGTTCTTCCCTCAATAGCTTCTGAGGTTCTTGAAGGCCAGCTTAAATATGTAGAGCACCAGGATCCAAAGAGTCACTTCTTCTTCTTCTTCTTCTCATCCGGTGCAGCAGCTGTATCCAGATGTTGTGATCCAAAGACTGATATAGACACACAGCTACTGAGACCATCATGAGAACAGCACGGGATCTACTGTAAGTGTACTGAAGAGAGGATCCTCAGAGGAGCAGGAATACAGCGCCTGTGACTGAAATGGACGTTCTGCTGGTGTGAATCTATATCTATTAGTTTAAGCAGGGCTGTTTCAGTTTGGTGCACTGGGTGAAATCACTAGTGCCCTATATGCTGTACAGTATATCTCAGTGATATTCTGAACACAGTGCTTCAGAGACGAGAGGTGTTTTGTGTGCAGTTCTTGGATTTGTGTTGAAAAAAGTCAAAGTTTTGTAAATGTGTGTCAGCAGCTGAAAACAGTACTGTAGAACAAAGAAAGGATGAGAGGAGAGGACATCTAAAAACTGAGGAGCACTGGGTGAAGAACAAGGCTGGCAATCAGGCCTGGCTGAGTCTAAGCAGCTGTCTCTAATTATCCTCTTAATTGGCTTGATTGAATTAGAAGGAATTGCTTATTGAAGCTCTGCCACTGCGTACAGTCAGAGAGAGTAGTGTGTGATGAAGAAGAGGTTCATTACTGTTCACATATGAGGAATAACGTATAGTATGATCACATTCATATCTACAGTACGGTAATGTTGTTCATGTGTTCGTCTTATGATTGATCTTATAATCTATTACACTGTGTAAAGCAAAGTAAACAGATATGATTTTTGACCTGTTTAAACTAAAATCAATTTTTCATGTTATTACTCATGGGGTAAAGTCATGTGTCAGACACTGTGTGAACATGATGACACACACACACACTTACTCACTCTTTCTCATACACACACTCACACCTAAGGGTTTTCTTGATTTAAAGGGTTAGACCCAGGTATTATTTTGCCTACTTCTTCATGAGTACAGCTTATTCATTCATACTCATTCAGATTGGCCTACATGCTTGTGGGGTAAGCTTGGTTCATTATGCAAATAAAAAGATTTTAGAAGATTATGTAAAAAACAACATGTAGGTTTAAAAATATTGTTCAGGTAGTCAGGCAATGTCAATTTGAAATCATAAAACTGGAAAATACATTACATGTCACAGTGAAAACACTGTCTACTGTGATTCATAAATGTCTCAACACCTGGGAATTTGTGCTGTCAATGTGATAAAGTAGCAATTTTCAAATATGGAAACAAACAGAATTTACAGATGTAACATTCTAATTATCAATGTTTAAATATATATATTTATATATATATATATATATATATACATATATATTATTAGTATGTTTGTTCATAATTCATAATGTAATTTTGAGAGCAAAAAGTACACAAAATATATACACATTTTACAATATATATTTAGCTTTTATTAACTAGCAAGAAACTCAGATTAATGAATCAGTAAATGATAATAGCACTCATTTGAATAAAGTAGTTCATTATTAGATTGCTGAGTGCTATTACTTACCAATAGCAATAATAATATTGCGATACTTGTTTGTTCCTGTTGGTTGTTTATTAATGCTGCATAAAGTGTTATCAGATGTTCATTATTAGTTTGTCTAAAGCATGAACTCATCTGAAAGATGAGTGTGTGTTTTATTCACTGCAGACTTGTTTGCAGGGCCTAAAAATAGAATGACTGAATAACCGTCCTGCAGCGATCAGAGCTGGGAGGACACAGATCCTGAGCTTTCAGTCACAGCTGCTCTGTTCAGATGTTTTACAGCCATCGCCCTTCAGCTGCAGCGTCACAGTCAACTCTCTTCTGAGCCGGGGCTTTCCTCAAGCTCTTCCTACAGCTGAAGCAGAGGTACTCGCGTGTAAATTCAAGCTCTTTAATATTCCTGCATCTACGGCTGCTCATTTCAGATATGGTCTTCAGAAATGAGGAGGTTGTGAGAGTTTGGAATGACACACAATCTAAAAGTAGTATGCAGTGTGCAGTAAACATAAGGCATGTATTTGTGTCAGTTTTTCTGATTAGACTGAAGCCGTGAACAACAAGCCTGGGAGCAGAGGATGACTGTCCGTCAATGAATCTGCATGTGACTAAAAACCCTACATGACTTGTGCCCTGATTTAGGGTCAGGACGAGCACATGCTGACAGACAGAGCACATCTGAGTCCACAGATCTCACAGAATTATCTCCTATAGACCAGGAACATGTCTGATGTTTGCTATCTAATAGCAGCTAGACTCACAAATCACAAAGAGTGAAGTTTTTTGAGAATCTAAAAATGTGTGTAGTTTCCTGTAAGGGGTAGGTTTAGGTGTAGGGTCAGTGTAGGACA
>JAUMHE010000063.1:288265-305662 GCA_032359235.1 Enteromius mattozi | reverse complement strand
TACAGTCTGTACAGTATAAACACCATTACACCTATGGAGAGACCCCATAAAACATGGAAACACTACATGTGTGTGAGAGTGTTAGACTTGCTGCAAAAATGTTGTAGTATGAAATAATTAGTCATGCTGTTGTCAGAAGTCTTCATCTATTTGAAATGATTTTGACGTATATGAAGGGCTGAAGGACAGAAGTGTATTAATATCTGTCTGGTCATGGTGTGATTTCACTGCATCTCTGTCAAAGCAAACAGGCCCCAGAGTTTTTATGACTGATGCAGCCGTATATTAACTCCATTATCTGCCACGACAGCCTGAAACACCTCATGAAACAATAACATCATCCTTACGCAAAATAACTGCATCTAAAATATCCAGCATTTACCTTCATCCACACCTAAACCTGGAATAACAGGCAGATGTATGAACAGTGACAATAATGTTGGTTATTTTTAATATATTAGTTTGGATATTTTTACGCTCTCAACCCCAGTCTGTTTCTTGACGTCATCTACACGTACATGTACAGTGACGTTATTTCATTTCAAAATAGTGCTATCTTTGCAGTGCTTTACAGCAAAGGATGGTGTAATTCTGTGTGAGTCACAGATGAGCTGATCTCACGACGCCACACGAAGGGTCAGAAACAAAGTCCACTCCTTCAGAAAGAGCTCCTGTGACCCAGCGACCTTCCTCACCAGTAAACCTGATGATGGGAGGCTTTAAGTAACTGTAAGTAGTATTCAAGCTGTTTTGATTTGTTGGACACAGAACTGAATAAGACATTTCTGTCGTAAGATCAGCTCATGTGGTGAAGGATGCTGTGCTGCGTTGTCATGGTAACCTGGTGAGGAGGAGATGGTGCTGTGTCCAGAGCGAGCAGAGTCTACAGAGACAGAGCTCACCCTCACATTTCTGAAGACTTCATGTGTGTTAAAGGAATAAATAATGAGGATAGAGAGGTCATTTATTTCCAGAATCACTCGAAGTGAATGGAGCAAAGCACGAAAAAGGACGGCAAACTGAAGGAAATCATTATAATGTCAAATGAGTAAAGCACTGCACATACTGCAGCACACGGAGTACACTCAGGTGAAATCAGCCCTCGCTGCGCTCTCACACTTACACTTGTTTGTGTTCTCGTGTCCAGCAGCCGGCAGTCAGCGTGTGAGGCTGAACTCTGCTTTGGCAGTGACTGAGAGTCAAGTCACCTTGCTTCCTGCTGCTTTCCGGACTGGATCCTGCGTCTGACCCGTCACTAAAACCTGCCAGCAGCGCTCAAACCGGCCGGACTCGTGAAGGACACACCGCAGCAACATACATGCTCTGGTAATAATCTGATTTTTCTGCCTCCCGTGCTTCAGGTTATATTCGTCTGCGGCAGGAGCTCTGGCTTTGGCTCCTGTTAGCTGGATTATGTGGACATTTGTGGCACCAGCCTTCAACATGCTCATTAGCTGGGTGTTTCTCTGGAGACAGGTGATTTTCTTGGAGCCGTATCCAGCACCTGTGCCAGACACCCTTTCACACGCACCCAGACCTCACAATTCAAGG
This sequence comes from Enteromius mattozi, assembly GCA_032359235.1. Classification (NCBI taxonomy): domain Eukaryota; kingdom Metazoa; phylum Chordata; class Actinopteri; order Cypriniformes; family Cyprinidae; genus Enteromius; species Enteromius mattozi. The sequence goes on along the minus strand of JAUMHE010000063.1, from coordinate 304,111 downwards.
ACAATTTAACATCACGCTGCCTCCAAACTTCATGCTGACGTCAGCGTGTCAGACAGCAGCGCCTCCATCAACAGCTTCTGAATGCCTCTGGAAAGTGAATCAAGTGCTTGTCTCCAGAAGAGTTAGTCAGTTTAGCGTCTAATGAGTGTGGTCTAGTGAGATGTCTGATCAGGCCAAGACCGCGGTCACTCTGGAATAATGGACACAGCCACACACAGTGCTTAGTAAAAAACAAACAAACTAAACCAAACTCAAACGTGTCATACATTACATTTTTTGTTTCTACTATTTTTGCTCACAGCACAGCAAACCATGCATTCTTTATACCGAGTCAAATACTTGTTCATCCCCTGATCAAAATCTGATTGAATTGAACGTAGAGCGACACAGTTCTTCACACGCACTTATAGAAATAACTCCAGCATGACTGTAGTGCAGCTCTGGCTTTTGCAAAATACTCTTCACACACATCTGCAATCTTAAATCTTTTTTTTTTTCTGGTCCTTGAATCTGATTGGTTGATGAGAGTGTGGTATTAACTCCTACAGCCTCGTTCATATCACTCCGCTTGAAGTTGGCATATTTCTCACAGCGAGTGTCACAGGGGCCCAAATCCACTATAATTAAACAAAATAATAGTTTTTTTAGTTTTAAGTGTTTTAAGTGAGAACGTACTTGTTTGGTCTTCAGATGTGCAGTTTACTAATAAAGATAACATCTGTTTGAAAACTGAATGTTTTTGGAGATGACAGCTCCAGATGGTCAGCGGCCGGTCAGCGCTCATGAAGCTGCAGAGAGAGCGCCTCACCTCAGACACATCTTCTGGAGCTCTTTTCATCTTTCTGTAGTAGTTAAACATGAGATGCACTTCATTGTGGGTAAATCTAATGGGCAGTCTTATTCAATAAATAATATTTTAGTATTGGGAAAGTACGACTTTGCTCAGTGGACATTTAAACTAATGTTTTATTGTGAAAGTTAGATCTTTTAATGAAGCAACTCAATGTTCCTGAAGTGACTTTTTCAGATTAGTAATTGAGGCTCAGGCTCAGTCATTTTTTTATGTATACACACATAAATACATGTTTGGCATTTCGTAGATATATTCCAGATCCCTTCATTTGATCTTACTACAAGAAGTATTAAAGAATTGAAAGTCGCTGATGTACTGTAAAACTTTGCAATCCTAAACAGAGAACAGAATGAAATCAACTATATTTCTAGTGTATATTTTTTGTCCACTCTATACGGTCACTCTGTCAGACACTGACAATCGAGACATGGAGACATTCTTCATTTGAGGAGCTTTGATCCCTGTTTAAATCCCATCTGATGCTGCCAGTCGTGCAGAAATGACTCACTTTCATTAAACAACGCTTTAACAAAATTAGATTTTTTGAACCTTCAATTATTCACATGCGATTTAAGGTCAAGCTGTTAGTACTTAATTCATTTCCTCCCTTTAAAATGATTGTAGAATGATTAAACATCCCATTAATTGATTTCATAGCATTTTTTTTTTAAGTGGGGTGCACGGTGACTAATTATGGAGTGAAAGCGATCTGGATGGCACAAGAAATTGAGATGTAGCTCAGGCTCTCTGGAGACACGGAGAGAGCATATGGAGAAATACAAAGACAAAGCACAGAGTCAGGACAGAAAGAGAGAGCGGCGGTGAACAGATGAAGACCAAGCCAAGCGCCAGAGAAGAGGAAGGACACGGAGAAGCACAGGAGAAGCTCTGAGAGGAAACAGATGGAGCGCTTCCACCTCCTCATAAGCAGCACACGTCCAGCTCATCCTTCACCTCGGAGCCTACAGCGCCTGACACCTCCTCCAGCGCCGAGCCGAGGCTCCTTCACTGACAGCTCTGACACCACGGGCCTGCTCCCATCACACACACACACCTGCGCTGTCCTCGCCGGCCTCCTGTGAATGACACTCATTACGAGGAGAAGGACTTTACAGCACCAGGCGCAGCACTGGAGGTGACACACACACACTGGAGCTAGCTTCCATCCGGCCTCATCCAAACACAGCCCATCCTTACAGCCATCAAATCATTACAAAACAACAACTACTAACACTATGACCATTCTCTGACCATCAATTAACCACATGAAACGTCTCTTTCTCAACTAGGGCTGCACGATTAATAAAAAAACAGAATCACAATCTCGATTCATACATGAACGCGATCTCATTTGTAAATGATGCTGATTCACTTCTGTGTATTTCTCTGGATTCAGATCAAGCTGCAGTGGCCACACTCACACAGCAACAAAACACTATTAGTTCAATCATAAATCTCTATCACTTTTCTCCTCTCCTCTCATTGGCTGCGTTCTGCTATCACTCATGTGACGTGCCTTTTCACACAGGAAACTTGAAACATTTTTAAATTTCGATGGCTTTTGCTGTGCTCGTCATTAAAGTTCAAAGCAGTTGAACGCTAGCGGCCGGCACACAGTATTCTGTGTCCTGTGTGAAAGGCTGTGGACTCTGTGTGGACGATTAACACCACTCATCTCTACAATTATCTCAAGGGTCACCACAAAACAGGAGAGGTTCCTCCCTTAAACCTCAAACTGTTGAGAGGTTAGTGTTCTTGGCCTATAGAGCTTTTAAGGTTCTGTGCCAACTGGAGCAAAAAGCACAGATTCTATATAATTATTTTAATTTGTTAGTGATAACGTTCTCTTACAGTATGTCCAACAACTTATGCTAAAAGCGTTTACATTTCACTTTAAGTGGCCTAAATGACAGAAATTAGACTATTCTTTGCTACTCCAGCACTTTATTATACTGGATGTACTGTTTTAATGTTTGTTTGTTTTTTGTACTTGAGTGCAATAGATTTTGGGTGAAAAAATGCAATTCCCATGGAGAAAAATCACATTTGAGCAAGAATCATGCACCGCCTTTCTCAACTAGCACTGGGACATTAGTAACTGGAATCATTTTAGTGAACTGGATCAGTTTGAACTTGGTCAGAAAAGCAGTAAATGGTTCTTTTACGTACAGTAACATCACCTAAATTACTTCTTGAAAACAAATATCTTCATGGTGTCATTGTGAAGGATTCACATTCAGTCCGGATCCAGCCCTCACAAAGATCTGAGATAATGAAGAGATGATGCTAATCCTGACACAACAGACAAAATGACCAGATTTTGTTGTAGGTTTAATTGCAACTTTGCTATTGATTGATTACTGTACATGTCATTCACTAACTGTATATATGTACTGAAAATTTCTGCCATATGAACTTGACACAGTCACCTGACCAATGATAAATACAATGTAGAAGCTTCCATTTTCTGTTTAGCTGCTGACTTGATTTGAATTGAATTGAAAATGATTAATCTGTGCATGCTATTCCAGCAGCAAACAAGCACACATAACTTTGCTGTTTTGTCCACATACTGCATAACAATATGACTACAATGGCCTGGCAAAACTAAACATGTCATAGTTGTCTGGAAAATCAGACTTTTCCAGGTATTAAGTGCTAAACTCTGGTCCCCAGTGCATCTATTTCACTTTTCCATCTGCCTCTCACACTTGCTAAAAGCTGTAGAGGACCAGCGTGTGCTGTCTGTGATCTGGAAGTGATCACATGCACAAAGACAGAAAATCCTATCTCATGCCTGTTTTCTTGTTTGCAAGTGTGCAGCAATATTCAATCTACGTCAGATGAGTAAAATGTGCCTGAGAATTCATGAAAGACAACAAGTCAAGACTGAACAGACAGAAGGCCTAATGTTACATTATCCTACCCAAACATTTTCATTACGATGCCACTTAAAATGTAATATTTCCAAAATATATATCCTGGAAAACAGGCACAGAAATTAGAGCGTTTCTATTTCCACTCAAAAGCCATTTTCGAAATGATATAACTAATGATCTGTAGGGTATTTGGAGCTGAAAATTCACAGACACATTCTGGGGACACCAGAGACTTATATTACATTTTGTAAAAAAGATGATAATATGTCTCCTTTAAGTGGATGTGTAGTGTTCCTCTGCTGCTGCTGTGACTGGAGCGGTCAGATCCTCACAGAAATGATTGTTGTGTTGAGTGTTTGAAGAGTCTATATGCACAGATTTGTTCTCGTGCACCAGCGGCTCATTTAACACTCTCTTGTCATTACATGACTGATGATGAAACTTATTCTCTTCAAAGCAACCTCTCATTTGAGACTCCAGTGACCCTGCTGACTACCTGAGATTGTTGTAAAGTGGCATAATAATAATAATGAATAATGAATAACACGGTGAAACCCAAGAGTGAGTCATTTTCTATCACTCCCTGCCTCTGTCTCACAGTCACATCATCATAAAGACTAAATCACAACATGCAATAATTTATATATACGCCATTTAAAAACAACAATCACAAACAATCACATGTTGTATCTTATAGCTTTTCCACAAAGACAGAAAATCCTATCTCATGCCTGTTTTCTTGTTTGCAAGTGTGCAGCAATATTCAGTCTATGTCAGATGAGTAAGAAATCTAAATGGCATTGCGACAGTGTTATCACAGTCTTAGTCAGATAAATCCAGAACCTTTGATCAGCGTAAAACAGCACGTCAGGCTAATGCATCATTTACAGGTCATTTAGTTATAAAACAACTACCACAAACTCCACAGTGCTGTTCTCATCAACCTCTGCTTAAAGACACTGTGATAGTCTCCACTATCAGACACACGCCAGGTCTGAGTCTGAAGTGGCTAACGCTAACCCGTCTGAGGTGTGTTTGTTTGGAGTCAGAGCTGTTTTCTTGAACACACGTCTGCGCTGGAAAGGCTTTATGTGGACTACAGCTCTCAATCCAGTCTAACTGCAGTCTTTATCGAACAGAAGTTTTTGCTTCTCTGCCATTGATCTGTGTATGTGTTTGGGTTTAGCAGTACAATCAAAATCAAGAGTGAAGTGTCAGAGTCACTGATGGAAACCAAGCACAGCAAACAGAGCAGTAAAACAGTAACAGACCTGGAGACGCTGGGCAAAGTTTGATCTGAACCTAAATACATTTCACTTCATGTCGTACCGTGTATGTATGTGAATGTGACAAATCAAATTTGAATCTGAATCTGTCACGAGTGTCTGGTGAACAGAACTAGTCCTGATAGTAATGTTTATGAGTGGTATTCGCAGATCACAGATGTTCCACACATCAGCTTCTGTGTGTGAATGAGTCAGGGTTTAGAGAACGAGTCAGTGCCTGAGAATTCAAGCTAAAGTCAAGACTGAACAGACAGAAGGCCTAATGTTACATTATCCTACACAAGCATTCCAATACACAAACATTTTCATTACGAAGCCAGTTAAAATGTAAAAATATAAACATGTTTTACCAGGTCCCTTTCCTCCCCTGCACCGTTCTCCCATGTTTCCTCCATCTCTGTACATCTCTGTTGCTGGCCTTGTTTGTCTATTTGCATCTACTAACGTCTGCATGTGGAACATTATCCAATGAGGTGGAGGAGAGGGTGCAACGTGTGGTGTTGAATAACCCTACAGCACAGGAATTATTGCTCTGAATGGCTTTTACCTGTGAGCGGATAGTGTCAACAATACATTGAAAAAACTGAAACATGAATGTAAGGAAACAGTGCTGCTTGTCAGTTTTTCCTGTTAATTAAAAAAAAAGAAAAAAGGTCCCATAAAATACACAGACTTGGAAACCTGGTGACTTGAATGTCCATTTCCACAGGAGGGATCATTAAGTCATTTCCCTGATGTACAGCTGGAAATTATAAATATATTAAGCTCATTTTAAACAACCACACTGACTTCTCTGTGTCTGACGGATCCCGTGCGCTCCAGTAACTCCACTCACACTGCAGTCACTCTGAAGAGCCGCTGCTCATTTGTGTAGAGTTGAACATCTCTCATCTCTGTCATTTCATCGGACACGTCCACATGCTGTCAACAACAGTCAGTGTCGCTCAGATCGCCGGAAGTCTCTGTTAAAATGCACGGGATCTTGTTGCTTCGTTTCGCTGAGCTGGGCTTATAGCTAACTAACAGAAACTGTTATTTACAACTCGACGCAAAGGGTATATACGTAAATATGGTCATGTGTTGAAGTGAAATCTATACGACATAGCATTTGCTCCCCCTGTTAGAGATTTCTGTCGCTGCAGGTCTGCTCTAGACTCCAGGCCGCTCTGATGGAGAGCCACATAAGGATTGGCGCGGTGCTCAGGCGGCCCTCAGGGGCCCGAGCACAACAGCAGCATCAGTCTTGAGTGACACCGTGTCTCAGAGAGAAGAGTCTGGGAGCAGGGCTCGGTCCGTCTGCACACCGTCTCAGCGGACACATGCAGGAAAACAAACAAGAACTCATTTAATGCTTCACTAACCTCTCTTAGTGACACCAGCAGTCCTGCACCTTTTCTAACAAATCGCTTACCTTGAACCAATCACATAGTGTGTGTATATATATAAACAGTATTGATGAAACAAACCACAAAATCACTACAAATATCACAGTGTCTTAGCTTAGATGCTAGTCACATAATATCTAATAAGCATTTTTAATGCAGCCGATTCCAGTATAAGCATAGAAAGCTAAAAAGAGCAGATAGAGCTGGTTGTAATCACGTATTCAGGAACTTAAGTGTCTCTCAATGAAGAATGTATGACAGTAATGTGATTCCTCATGCTTACAGTAACTGACCCACAGACAGTGAAAGTATCAGCTGCTCAGTGTTTAACAGCTGAAAGATAATTAGTGGATGGAGTTTGAAGCTACTCATAAATCTGTTATAGGTTATGATGTTTATTTCTAACATCTTCACGCCGACGAGTGTGACATCAAATACCTCTGTAAATTAATACAATAAAGATTCACATCTCGCACGCTTCAATGCGTATACGTTCGCTTCACACTGGAATTATGGCAGAATATCCTGATGTCCACTTTGCAGGGCACTTACATTCGAACAGAATAAACTTTTGAAGTGATGAGAGAAACATAAGAGCAGAGCAGTGGGTCGAGTCAGACCCAGTCTGCAGAATCAGTGGGGCTACGGTCAGTGCGAAGGGGGGCAACACCACCAACCTTCTCCGTGTCCATCACCCCGCGGATTATGCTCTTTTACAGAGAGTAAATTCTGATTATTTTACTAATCATGGAATGGGAAATGTTACGTTAACCTTTTCACAGCGGTTTTCTGTTTTTATATTTAAATAAAAGGTGATAAGTTTATTGCAGTGCCATGCACGTAATGCCTCATCTATGCAGGCGCCGGACACAACTATAGTTTAAAAAGCTAAAAATAGGAGTACATAAACTAACAGGTTAAAGTATCAGTTGATGTTAATATTTATATCATACTGTTGATCTTGACCGTATTTTCTCTCTTGTAATTTCATAGGGAGCTTCAAAGAAGACAGAGAAATGAGTGCATGCAATGCATGTGCCCTGTTTCTCTGTCTGCTTATGTTCGTTGCATGGGTAAAAAAGAAAAACTAAATAATAATTTGGCTGCTAAAGTTTTTTCCCCAAAGGTTTCTATAGATATTGCGATATATCAATATTGTGAATTCTTTTGGACACATTAACTGCGGTGTGAAAAATCTAATGTCGTAACAGCCCTAATATATATATATATATCTGTATAGTAAATATGGAATTATTATGGAATATTTGGATTTGTGCCGAATGAGAGCGGTATTTCTCAAACAGTTGAGTGCACGTCTTTAAGTACGCTTTGTCAGTCTATGTGAGAGATGTGTTCAGAATCAGCACATGGTCACTGTCTAGGGGCTTTGTTTTCAAGCGTGTAACTCATGATATTCGCTGTTTTTTTGCTGCTGGTTATTAAACAGTGTTGCATTGCTGCGGGCGTCCCCTTCTGGATTGAGGGTGAATTGCCTGTATTTACTGTAAGGCTTCATCCACTGAATCATGATGTCCGTACTGTGACAGTTTGGTATGAATACATGTATCGTGCCGTCCCTAATATATATAGAACTCTGGATTCAGAATGAAAAGTTTGGTTCCTAAACGCTTTAAACACCATTTTGAAAAAAACCTTTCTGCCAAAATCATTGTGATATTCTCCATGGTGTGCTTTCAGATGGAGCGCATTTTAATATCACTGACAAGCTATGCAATATCACGTTCATAGTTATATATATAATTCTACAAGTAACTTTAGTGTAGGTGTTTCATTACTCAAGCTACACGTGTTTCTTGAGCCAGGGTGAGAAGTTTTAAATGGCTATGGCAGGTCAGTAATTGACGCTTCATGTGGCTCAGTCACTCTTGAGTTGGCGCGTGGATCAGACTCAGGCCTCACGCTCATTCTCTCACTCACAGGTAAGGGCCTGGCCAGCAGTGTACAGACCCTCAGCCAATATCCCAGCAGGCTCCGGGAAGCAGGGTGAGCCGCTTCATTTACCACATTCTCCTCTCAGCTTTGAGAAACAGCATCATGCTGGGAAACACTCCTCTCTCCTGCGTCTGGTAACACAGCTGAGGCTCCAGTGGAATACAAGAATATAAATTGGTTTACTTTGACTTTTAACAACACTGTAAAAATGATTTCACCATCCCTGTTTCCATCCATTTAAAGCACCTCTAAAGGTTCTTCATTTTCCTTCAAAAACTAAGTATTCAAAATAAGTTAAGTCTTTATATTTTCCATATAGGTAGTTATTGCTTTTGATAACATTATTATATTTGATAGCACTGCTCTCATTATATCTTTCTGTATATCGTCCCGGCTTCACTTGACACACTTTTAGATACTCATCTAAATGTTTTACTTTCAACTGGCTCACATTAATAAAACAGAGCAAATATTCATAGCATCTAATAAATACTTTCCTATTATGAAGTTCATTATTCATACTGCCAAATAAGCTATTTGCTCACATTCCTAGTGCTGCAGAGACAGTTCAGAAAACTGATCAAACCCTGCTCAGTGTTGTTTACTTGTGTTGGCAGTGTCCTCTCGATCCCAGCGGCTCTCTGTAAGCAGCAGTAGGGCGATGGAGTGACCCGGCTGGGTGACCTCAGGGAGCTCCAGTGATTCAATCATCCTGCTCCACCTCCTCAGCAGCATGATAGAAAGATGTCAGCCTAGGTCTCAGCTGCATTTGTTTGCCTGTCTAGATTTCATTTAACACCTGTTTACGGTCTGTTGTGGACGGCCAAACCATGACTGATCTCATGCCCCTGACACTGAGACACAGCTACTGAAAACAGAGAAAAACATACCTATCTTCAGCAAATTAAACAAATAAACAAGAGTAAAACTGACTGACCGGTAACTTTACAAGGAACTGCAACACAAACCAGTCTGTGTTTCCAGTCCTCCACAATCCCATGTGTATAATTGAAAGTTAATCTAGTGTCTGTCTCAAGGACTGTGTTTGATTAAAGGCCTGCTCACTGCTGCACGGCATATTTTGGTCAAATTAAGTAAGCAGCAAGGTGCATTCGTTTGGATTTTATTTTCTGATTTAGACAGACAAACAGAAGACAAACCTCTGGCTTTTTATGGTTATTTTATGGTTATTATCAGCACAGAATCCACTGATTTCTCCATCTTCACATGCTAAATGTTCCTAGAAATATTTCTCAGTAATTGTACCGACATGACTTCCTAGGCCAAGTAAACGAGGGACTCCACCAATCAGCTGCAGGAGATGCTTGACTAGCTGGTTAACATTAGAGTTAATGCTGGTTGAACCCTCACATTACCTGCTCATAGCGTTTATACACATGGTCTGTTTTCTTGATTTGCTGTTTTTTTTTCTACTTGCATGTTTTCTGAAGTTGCAGCACGTTGAGCTCTCTCGGCCACCGTAGCAAAGCTTTTTTTACCGTGTACTTTCAGCAGAAATGCTGTGTAAACATCTGACAGGGCTGGACTTCAGCTGCACATGAATCTGATGCTTTGAGGGCAGTTCTGTCTGAGACACACGTGAATCACAGAGAAGATCTGAAAACGCTGCGATGGCCGGCGTCATGTAGCTGGAGGTGTTTCTCAAAGCTACAGCAGATGTCTTGAGCTGAACTGAAGAATCTCTGCAAACGAGCCTTAATGATTCTCTTCAGCGCTCTCTAAAGCATCTATGAGACAAGATCTTCTGCTGCAGAGAAATACCTGAGCATATTTTCAACATAATAAGATGACCTTACGGCAGAATGAGGTCAATGCATATCAAATTATGTCAGCTGCTTTTCGCAGAAGTGTGAACAGAGCATTTGGGAAATGGTGTGAAAGTGTTACATCGTATCATTTTGGAAAGCTTTTTCAGTTATGGACTCTCATTAGACTTCTTTAAAGTGATGTTTTGTCAGTGGTGAACAATGAAGGCTAGTCATAACCACAGATAGTCTGATGTCACCCACAATGGCACTGTGGTTCAGTATATAACACAAACACCAACCACTCAACCACAATCTTCAAGGATGTTGGCAAGTTTACATCAAAGATCATTGTGTGATAAACAACAATTATACGCTATATTGTGTGTGATAAACAAAAAGCAGATAGCAGCTGGACTATAAACATTGACAACAGCAAATTCATAAATCAATAACAAATCTAAAACACAAATAAATAAATAAACAAACATTTGTATAATGTCCTTTGCTCAATCCATGGGGATCACTACAAAGTTTTCTTTGGATCAGAGTGAGAAGTCAAGGTCTATATTTTCGCCCCCAGATAATTACCCATCATGCATGAGAGCCTGTACTACGCTTTGGGAAATGCATATGTGTGACCCAAAAATAGATTCGCCCTAAAAGTGACAAAATAAATACAAACTCTCTCAGAACACGAGAGCTCTTTGTGTAGTTTGGCGTATTCTTTTGTTATAGCTGTTATTGAGTGACAGAGAAACTGGCATAAATTCAGATGCTGAATGACAAGGTTTATAGATATGCTGTCTTCAGTAACAGTGGGTTCTGATCCTTTCAAAATGTGTGTTTGATCAAACTCCTCACATGCATGCAGAGGCATTCAAAAACACCAAAACTATTAGAAAATGAACAAAGATTTAAGTTCCACATTTCCTGTACAGCAGGTACAAAACAGCTGCTTTTCAGTGAATGTCACTGTTTTGAAGCCAAAATGTGTAATTTAGCCTAATTCAATCAGAACCATTGTGTTTGTTTGCAGGTGGTTAAACAAGCCCCTCCAAATCTGACCAAATATTAATTTGTCAACAAGGCATCTAAAAAGTTTTAGCATTTAATGAGAGATGCATGGTATATCCATGAAAACATAGCCTAGGCTATCTGTGTCACATGTGTGGAGCGTTAGAGAACAGCTTCGATTCACAAAATGCACTTCCAAATGCAGTAATAATGTGCATTTTAGTGTTTTTATATGAATATGTGTAAGGCTGCATTACTGACACTATTCTTCATATTCTGGAATAGCAACAAAAAAGCATTAATAATGGATGTCCTCACTTCAGTTTCTAATTTAAAGGCATTTATCTGGGTTTAAATACTTTACAGTAATTATTAAGTTTAAGTAAAAAGTGTTTTCCATAAATGAAAATGCAGGGCGATCAATGCCATTCCAGTTCAGCTGGTGTTTTGCTTGGCTCATTATAAAAACTGTATACAGTATTAGGCCTAGATCAGAGTTTTAGGCAGTCCTATGACAGCACTAGACTCTAGACAGTGTTCATGACAGGCTCTGTTCAGTGAAGAAGCAGCTAAACACAAACTACTACAGTATCAATGAGCAGAAATATCCAGCATTCATTATTTCAACTTCATTATGGCCTATAATGTTTGTTCTAAAGCTTAAATATTTGTATTGTCTTTTATTACAAATAATCTACTGATCTCATTTCTATTTTGTTACATTTTCCCTGTGTGTATTCGAATTTCGTTTATTCATTATGTTTTTATAATTATCAATATTTTTTGTTTATGATTTCTGAACAAGCTTATGATGAGGCATTACCCAACAATGTTCTACAACAACGTTTCATTATATCACAAGGTTTTATTTTGGTTGAAAATGTGTAAAAAACAACAACAACAACAACAACAACAAAAAATGATATTCAAGATCAAGCAGAGCAAAAAAATCAAGCAGACTGTGCCAATTACAGTATAGAATGTACATATACTCGAGTCAGCCTATATTTATTGTATTTCTGTTGTATCACTCTTAATTCTGAGAGAAACAATAATATCCACATGCTCTGGTAAAGTTTGTTCCTCAGTCTGTTTCTTCAGCTTCTTAGCATTCTTAGCGTTCTTAACGTAACGTATTGCTCATTTTTGGTCAATAGGCAACATAACTGCAACGCTGTATGCACGAAATTTCATTTCCATTCGATTACCAACTCACAACGTCATCAGTACGTCCTCCTAAAGTAATAAGGTAACCAAGAACGTCCCTGATATGCACTCTATTTGTAATATATTAGTAATTTCATCACTTGCTCAGATCTTGAAAATAAATGAAAGCAAAGATGACCGTTATAACTTTGAAATCACAGTGAACCAACGAGTGTATGTATTAACAGAGACGTTATCAGTCACTCAGTATGTACGTTTAATAATGTGAAAAAGGTTTCATATTTATGAATTAGATTATAAATGTATATTTTTCGTTGCGAGAGCTTCCAGAGAGAGTCCGCCCACACACGCTTCTGATTGCCTGTGATTGATGCTGTCCCATCGCAGTGTCATGTTGCATCTAGTCTGGACACCAAAATCGCAGCAAATCAACGCATAGTAAAACTAGAATAGTGTTTTTATTGTTTAAATAACAATTACAGAATGAATATTCAAATGTTTAATTATTTGTGCACACCCCTAAATAATTTATTCCCAAATGTCCAAATGACTCATTCAGATGCGCTTGGGCTTCTGAGCTGATAGATGTGTGTCGCAGGACTGCGCTGGAGACACGTTTGATGTTTGAAGTGTGAAGTTCTGAAGCTGACACATCACTTTTCTTCTGACCACACTCCCTCCTGCCCATCTGACCAGCCCGGCATTAATGTCTGTCGGCTCATGCCAAATTTATGTGTGCGAGGAAAGCCCAGATAATACCCAGAGAGCTGATCTCAAAGCCTGACTCAGCAGAGGAGTGACCTTCAGTCCTCCGCCCGAACTGGAGAGCTTCCCCACAGCTTCAGCATGCTCAGATGATGTCTATCACAAGAGTGCATGTGTGAATCTGCCTCTAATCAATGTCCTGCTAAACACCTATGGGTCAAAAGAGCAAATTAGGCAAAATCAAAACACAACTTTAGCACTATATATATATATATATATGTTTATTAGGGGTTTAGAGCTATGAAGTGTTCAGTCCAAAAGTTTGCTTTTTAAAGGACAGTTTCAATAAATGTTTGCTTTTGGTAATGATGTAATTAAATGAATACCAATCTCTGGTTTTGTGGAGGGAATGTGTTCAGCTGATGATCCAGTCAGACTCGAAGCTCATTATTAAAGCTCATTAAGTGTCATAAGTAACATGCTCTAACAGAGATCAGCTCATGTCTCTGTGATTTATCTGAACCTGACCTGTGACCCGTCCAGTCTCTGCTGGAACACATTAACATGATGATAGGTGTGCAAACACATTTCTTCAAGCCCCCTCAAACCCTCCTAATATCCTCTCCCAACATTACACCAGCCTTAAGATGCATGTCTGTGTCTAAATGTCTTTGCTATTCAAAGAAATTACTTGGGCGGAGCTTTCATTTCTATTCATTAGCCATTAATAATACAGCCAGCTGTTAATACTGCACGTGGAGAAGCTGCCATTCAGCGGATGCTGTTATTTTATGGGTGCTGCGTGTGATCGTGTCCATCAGAAGGACGCTGGTTGGTTGAAGGCAAGGGCAGGATGACAGCAGCTCATGGGCCGTTCTCCTCACACAGCATCTCCAGAGAAAACAAGTCCAGCACAAATACTGTATATCAGCCACAATAGTCTATTTGAGGTGAAATGTATAGCACACTGATTTCTCATTGATGCCAAGTTCACACTTCAAAGCCAGTTTGTGTTTGGCTGATAATAGCATGACCAAGAGGCAATCTGCAGTGTGTGTGTGTGTGAGGCAGAATCCAGCGGCTCTGTGGAAAACTCTTCCCCTTCAGACCATCACTGTACAACTAATGCCCAACAAACCTCTCTGTGAACACGTGATTCTCTGGGCTCTACAGATCATGCAGAAGTAGACAGTAATTCGTCTTTGTTCTGCTCCATTGATCCACTGATTGAGGAATGATTCTAAGTCAATTATTTTGGCATGCTTCATGCCAGCTAAATACAAAAAGAGAAGAGAAGATAATAACCAATTTAAGATGGGTCTAGTGATATAGACGTATAAATGTGAAATAAAATGAGAAAAAAAGCAATCTTTTCATGCGGCATCTAAAAGTAGTGTACAGAATGAAGCCAGACGTCAATCCTAATGAGGCTCGTACCTTTGAACACAATCCCTGCTGTTTAGTGCCAGGAATTTTCTTCTATCTCCATTATTATGACACATCAGTGTGTATTACACTGGAAGAGCAGTACAGTATGTATCAGCATTAGCAGGTTATTTGTGGCTTCTGTTTGTGTTTCACAGGGATCTTCTGCTGTGTTTCAGGTCCATTTCTACAGATACTGAATCTGATATATAATATAACATCAGAGTGATATTTCTAGCACAGAGTGACAGGGAGTTGCCTGGTCATGTGATAATATATCCTCTCCATATGCATTCAGTGAATATTATATGATTAGTGAGAGCTGTTTGTGAAACATCAGTACAAAATCATGTCTGACAGCATCTTCAGTGTTCAGAACATGGTTACTTGAGATTATGTGTGTGTGTGTGTGTGTGAATAATGCATGGACAAAACCTTAAAGATGCTGTTCTAACTGTAGACCTTAAACTATGCATATATGTATACTGTAGCTATTCCTCTGACAACAATGTTTTATTAATAATTTCATTAACCTTTGTGTCTCCCTTGTGGTGGACTACAGTTAGAAGTTCTGCTATATCTAACAAATCCTTCAGCTGAAACCCTCTCTGACTGACATCTTTTATTTGACTGACGAGGGGTCATCTGACACACTTGTGAAGATCACTCTCTCTATATATACAATCATGTGAACATTTCAGTGAGTTTACAGAATAATTCAGCATCATGTAAGGTGTAATTGAGAAAGAAAAGGGCAGCATTAATAATCTAATTATCTGTCATCTCACCAGCTCACACTAATGTCATGGTGTTCATGTGACACTATGGAGGAGGCCAGCGCTGACCCAGAAATATCACCAGAGGCCAGGAACTGCTTCGGTTTAATAAATTATGTCTACTTTGATGCTGCAATAGCACAACAAAATCCATAAATAAAAGTGTTTTTGAGGTGAGCTAAAAGGCTTGTTGCCTTTGATGTTTTCTGCTGGTGACAAGTCTTCATCAGGAGTTCACAGACCGCATCACAATAAAACAAATGTGGCTCATTATTTGGCTTTGGACGATGCAAATACTATTTCAAAAAGATAGAAAACAGTCCCATTTTGGCCACATATTAATTCTTTCCCCACCAGTGTTTCTGAAAAAAGTGGCCAGCCACCGCCAGCGTTTCTGATGATTCTCACTGAAATTTCATGGCCCCCAGAATATATAGCTGTATATCCATGGGAGTAAATCCCGGGGGGGACAGGGGGGACATGTCCCCCCCTATCCGAGGGTTGTCCCCCCCTAAAATCATAATGAAAACAAATCGCACTGTCTATTGTGAAAAATACATGTACGTATACCTAAAAAATTATTGTGTAAGTAGAAATACAAACGCAAAAAATGCATTTCAAAATAGTTGAGCTC